>JAUBOD010000865.1:1393977-1410810 GCA_032353885.1 Nothura maculosa
ATAGCTTTTTTACTTCTTAGAAATTTATGACCCTCTCTGCGGTCATTTATCTATGATCAGTCCACTGATATATTGCTATGTGTGGAAGGCAAGCCTTCTTTATTTGAAGTTGTAGTTGAGGTCTGAGTGTCATTTATTTAAAATCAACATAAGAAAATAGATTAAAAGAACTGCTTAATTTAGACTTTTTTCGTTCTAAACTTATTAATTAATTAATTAATTCTTTCAGCCTCATCTGACTACATAAGTTGAACTCTAGAAGTCGCCTCTTTGTGCATACTTTTACAATAAGGCCATGGTAACTGTATGACAGGGCCTGAAAATGTTCCAGGTTACTTATCTTAAACCATTTTGTATTAAAGGAAACATGCAACAACATTAAAAGGAGCTCAAAAGGAGCAATTTCAAAAGAATTGTTTTACTAGTCAGGCAGGTTTAGTAAAAAGAAAAGATGCATGATACTGAAGTTAAATGGAAGTTTCAGTGAAAGGGTTACATTTTGAGACCAATAGAGGGACTGTCCCTCAAACAAATTGCTCATTGTTTCAAGTACTTGAATGAGGAAATTACTAAAGTGTCATTCCCAGGATCCATGCCTAGAGCCTTAGAAGAACACAGACCAGTGGCTCCAAAAGGATGTATCACTTAGGCAGATTAGTTAGACCAGAAGCCGTCAAGAAAGCCATCTGCCAATACTCTAATGTTTTGTTATTGGAAGCAGCAGCAACAATCTGTTGCAGGAGACTGCAGCATTAAAGCAGAATATTGTCTGATTTGGTCTTTTGCTTGAAGCTATGCATAAAATGTCAGGTGTTTAAGTGCTTATGAAAGGCTTGAGGACGTTTGTTAAAAATTTGGACAGAAAGGCATTGAAAGGTCTTGTTCATTCTCTCACTCACTTTAAGGGGCACATTTAATGTTTACTTTCTGTATGAAAAAGAGACAGATAGGAAAAGATTAACATTAGTTTTCAACTTTATAAATCCCTGTGAATAGAGTTTCCAGTGCTACAGATGTATGGGAAAGCCAACGACTATAGAGTCAGAGATGCTCCAAGCGTCTGTGAAGAGGCTTGAAGTTACACAGTGATGGAAAATCATCACAAGCCTGGAAAGGACCTGAGCAGACCAGCTTCTCTGCTCGCTCAGGAACATGCTGCGAGGAGTCTAAGACAGTCCCCTCACACCTCCAAGTTGCAGAAAATTGCTCTGAGGATGGCTGTTCATATTCTCACTTTGGCCTATGAACCACTTACTTAGTCATTCCTTTCCATGACACTTCAGGCAGTCCTGTGCCTTTTGGGAGGCCCATGGAAGACAGAGATTGGATTTGTTGAGCTGGCAGCACTGAAAAGCTGTTGTTTTTCTGGTTTGCCCTCAAATTCTCAGGCTGCCTCTGATCGCTATTGTTCAAGTTTTGAAGCACAGTATTTACTTCTGCAGCATGTCATGTGCTCTTATTTTTAGCTTGTTTGGCAATTGCTTGAAGTGTTTGTTTCTGCTTCTACTAATTTCTTTAGAACTGCATCTGTTGGGCTGGGGCTCAGTTCAGGAAAAACAATGACTGTGAGCTTATTATTTATGAATGCTCTAAGCGCATGGCTCTGTGCAGATAGCTAGACAGAAAGTCACATTTTCAAACTACTATTGCTAGATGACTTAGGCTCATTTCCAAAAATAATTAGGCACTTATAAGCCTTGTTTTCTATGAAAATCAAGAGTATGCAGGAGACCTTTGACCTGGGATCTCAAACTTGGAGAATGAACATATGAGTATTTGGAATTTTACTCCTGGCTGTGATCCACCAAATGCCATCTTGCAACATACTCTTTGCAAGTAGTTCTGTTGAACTGTCTGTGTTTACCTCACCATGAGTGAGCTGGGTTATGACCTCCGTATGGACGCGAGCAGTGAGTAATAGAAACAGATGGAAGGGATGTTAAAGAGTTTAGAGGGATTTTTTTTTCTGTAACATCACTGTTAATAAACATGATTACTATTTCAAATGACTAATATATTATAGCGTATGGTTAAGGTTGTTAGGGTGCCTCAATAAGAACTCCTTTTCATATGCTTATTACATTGTCAAAGTGTAGTTACTTCTTTGGATTAAATTACTTATTTACTTATTACTTACTATTACTTATTACTTATCTGTTCAAGATGCTTCTTTTTTTTTCTTTTCTTTCCTTTTTTTCTTTTTCTTTTTTTTTTTTTTTTTGGAAATACTGACAGTAAGAAGCTTTGACTGTGGCTAAGAATGAGGATGAGGACAGTACTTTTTCATCATAGAAATGTTTTCCTGAGAAACCATATTGATGGGAGGCTCTGTCCTTTACTGTATTTGAAGTGGTAAATTGAAATTTGGCAAAAGATGATATTAGTATGAGGAGTCTTTTGCTCCTGAGGAGTCTGTGTAAAAATGTGTCTAAATCATGGGTTTCTGAGAAGAGCTGCTTTCCACAGCTGAAGCATTGTTAAAGATCAGTGGGATCAGTTCTTGACAGAAAATGCCCTGTCCTAAGATTAAACACAACTTCTTTCCTTATTCCTTATGTCTCATTCTCTGGGAGTGTGGTGGCAATAGTCACAGAAAATTAGATGAAAGAAATTGTCTCTCCTGCTTGCTGTCAATGTTCTATTTGATAATGTCCATCCCTGGGAACAGGTCCAGATGAATTCAGGATATGAACGGAGACAAGAACAAAGTGTTCAATACTCCCTTCAGGAGTATTGACAGACAAATCTCACTTGAAAGTCATAAATGTGAAAGCACTGAAACTGCACTGGACACTCACTCCACAATCAATCCAGGTGCCAAAGTGAGTCTCTACTTTGGATTCAAAAGCCTGAATAAGTTTTTAAGCTCATATTTCATTTTTCTGTTCTAGTTCATCACAGTACTCTGCACGCTACCCAGAGAAAGATGCAGATTCATTTGTTGCCATCTTTCAGGTGAAAAGTCACATAATTTTAAAATACATTTCAGTGTCTCTTTCTGAGAGTGAAAGACGAAAAAGGACACCTACCTCTTAGGACTCCAGGGAGAACCTGGTCTGAGGTGTTTGCTTGGCCATTTCATCTGAGCTAATATCCGTTTTTCTGCAATAAATGCCAAGGGACCTCTAATTAGCTAAAGTAATCAGCAGTGATTTTTCTTTTTAATTGATTTTTCATTTAATCTGAAAATAGCACAATGCCCCTTAGTACATTGCTAGAATATTGGACTTGTACCAACGGAGAACCAATAGTGCCAATTATTTAATCATACAGACCACTTCCTGCAGCTTCTTCTGAGTTTCAAGTTTAGTTCATCTCAGCAGCTATAGACCTCATTGTCGTTTCTACATATTGTGGTGAAGGAATTCATCCTTCCTCTGGAAATTATTTTATAGGGTTGAATCAGAGCTTTTGGATTTACTGTCTTAAATGTTAATACAGCAAACTCTAGTGGTCAGTGCACTGCAGAAAAAAAGTGGAAAAGGCAGACCTAGTGTATACTATGATTTACTACATTCACAGGTGAAACTAGGGCTCCACCCTTTGTGCTCTCCTTGTATACCACATACTTCTCTTCTTAGCACAGCTCAAACACCTACTAACTCCTGCTGTTTAGAAATAAAATGCAACTAGTCAAGTCTGAGCTTGATGCTTTCCAAAGCCTCGGAGAGACAGTCCTCAATTTCTGCAAGTAGCCATAGGACCACTGTACTAGCAGTGATACTCCATTCCCAAAGGTCCCAAGGTGGTATCAAAAGATGGAAAAGCAAGCTACCTCCCACGCTGGACTTGCAGGTCTGTTCATCCTTATTTTACTTGCTGAGCAGAAATGACCAGAATTAACAATTCACAATTTTCAGTTAACAGTAACATATTCTCTGACATACCGCTCATCAAATACTTATCTTTGTGCCTCAGTTGCATAGTAAATCCTGACATGAGGACTCCTTAAAGAAGCTAATTGCTGAATCCTAGAGAAAAGATGTCCGTGTGTTGGAGAAGGCTGTAGAATGGGTGCAGCATGGAGCAGAATACTGTGATGGAGACATGCACAATGGAACAAACTGCCAAAAGCCAAATTCATGGTTCTACACAAAGAACTGAGACTCATTTAAGCAGAGTTGGTTTGGTTTTGATTTTTATTGGTAGTGGAAAAGTGGAAAAAAAAAGAAAAAGAAAAGGGATTTTATAATGAAAGCCAAATATTCTGGTATAAGTAAGTGTAAATGCAAGTCAGCAGACTAATAGGGTTACAATTCAAGACTGAATCCCCTATAGATTTAAGGCTGTTCTCTCCATGTCTATATTGTGTCTCCTAGAAGAAAAAGCATTACAATTTCGTGTCAGTCCTCACTAGAGTTTGAATGTGAGTCGTTTGTACCTAGTTTGGACAAGACTGGGGGACTGTGCAAGGCTGGTTTCTTGAGTGAAATTATTGATGTCTGTGCGGGGGAAGCTGCCCCAGCAGTTTCCACCTACTTTTCTGTAACTGTTTTGCAATGTGTCCTTGTTCTCATAAGCACCAAAGTGTAGCACCTGCTTTCCATGGTCCCTGACAACCACCACTGATATGACTGGCCACACATTTAATTTTCTGAATGCTTCTGCTCTGGACAATTGACTTCTGGACAATTTCTTCCTGTGGAGGGCTAGTCACAGCACAACGTTTCTTTCTAAGGATATTAAAGCACTTTGTATACTTGTAAGAATGAAGTCTAGACACACCACTAGTAGAAGAAGGGGAAAATATTTTTATCCTCATTTTGCAGACAGGGAACTAGAGGCTTTTAAATGACTTTCTCCGTGTCATTATACAACCAGTTTTACCACAAGAGATACAAAGGCAGCATAATATTTTTGCCTTTCAGGCCTATATTTTCCTCTCTGATTCTCTTTCTTTCAAGAGATCCTACATAATAATTGAATTAACAACAAATATGATGAAAGTAAGCAATTCAGCTGAAGTATTTCTAGAACACTATATATAGAGAGTGCTTTCAAGTGAGAGTCAAACTTTTCTTTATTTTTTTTTCCTCTTCTCTGCAGTAAGCCTCCATTTCCTGCTTTCTTTGAAAAATTGTACTACGAACTATCAACAAGGTCACACATTTTGCTACCTTGTACCTCTGCTCTCGGCAGGCGCTGCCAAACCTGAATATGCTGCTCTTTAAAGTAACATCTTGCGTGTTCTGTTTCACACACGGCCCCTGGAGCTTGTAGGTCATGCACAAATATAATGGTGGTCTTTCACAACCACAAGAGTTTCTAAATTGCTAGGTTTTGCATTCTTTCCATCTGTGTGCCTTTTCTGGTCACACACCCTTGCAAAGAATGACCCTGGCATACCCCAAATCTTGTTACTTGCACTGCCTTCCCTTCAAGTGTGAAATTATTTGATTCACAGCTTTTTATTGCAGGTTTCCGTGCAGTTCAGCTCCTGGGTTTACTAGGAAACAGAAAAAAATGTCCGCTCTAGCACATATCAATTGCCATTTAGTCCGGTGGCCTTGCATTAACAGTGTCCAATCATGGATATATACTTCACACAACAAGTATAGAGCAAATATACTTCCTCCCTTTATCCTGCCATCTTCTAGGTCAAGTGGGGAATTGTGCAGTGCTTTGATGTGATCTGCATAGCACCTAGAACCATAGCTATGGTATAGGGATATAATAGAGAAAGGATTAGGAGAGATTCTGAGAGAATAATAGAGAAAGGAAATAATCACACTCCGAAGCAATATATTTTCCACTCCTATCTGATCGTTAGATCAAGTGTATGCTTAAAGTGGGGCATGAAAATGTTTGGTTAAATAGAGGAAAGAATAGAATTCACAGGAGTTTGGGATCCAGGTTCCTCCTTTGCAGGATGTCCAGTGGCTGCAAAGAGATCAGTAACTGGAAGATAAAAATAGCAAGAAGAGTGAACATCAGATAATGATTACAGTTCTTGTAATGATAAGGTTATATGCTTAAATGTTAATGTCAATACTTCATCTCCCCCAGAAAAAGTAAATGAAAATTTGTTCATTTTTTCCTGTTTTTCTTCAACTTCTAATTTTAGTTTCAAAAGTACAACCAAAAGGACTAATCAAGTCATCAAAAGTCCTGTTGGTTCACGGATGCCTTCATTATTCTGAGTTTGTGTACATATAAATATTGGTTATTTATAATAGTATCTCAGCACTGTAATGTCTCGCCTGGATTAGTGTTGATCCTGATTTCTTGTGGCAGTTTGCAGTATTTTTAAAGGAATGGCTGTTGACACTTGCAAATGAAAGCATGTGGATCCCAGCAGATAGGACACTGGTCTCTTGCCCTAAGTTTTGGGTTTGGATGAACTCAAAAACTTTAAAAAAAAAGAATTACAAGTGAAACTAAGACTTTTATGGGTTCCAAAAACATCAAGGTTTATGATACAGTAGTATGGCTTTTTACTGTGCCATTAAATGCTACTTATACAGGAAGAGGTCTCATGATGCTCTACAAATTAAAAAAACGAGTTTTCAGAGTAGATTGTATATGTAGCATGATTCTAACATGACAATAATTTTGTGAAAGTTCCATTTAGGATATTTTCAGCTCTTCCTATGACCTTGACTTTCCTTAAAGCATGAAAGATTAATTGTGGAGATCCAATGCAGTGATTCAAGCAAAGGAATTGTCTGTGGAAAAGGATATTTGCAAAGCATCTCTCACTGTTTCTGTTGCATGACATCAAAATGCTGACTTTGAGGAGGAAGCTTATAAAATTTGAGTGTTAAAGAGGTTCATTTTAAAGAAACACTTGTTCTATACTTCATGCTGAATATTTAACATATTTTTTGTATTGGAACCAAAGAGCAAAAACAGGGTAAAATACTGTCCCACTTAAAAGAAAATAAAATCGAACTCCTGATTTCTTTTACATGCTGAGAGAAGAGAGTATAACTAGTAATCTGGTCTCCTTTGAAATATTTACTTTCCTACATATCTTTCTTCTAAAAATCAAATCTTTCAGAAAGGAAGTCAGTTTTTATCTTAAAACTTTGAAGTTTAGGATAAATTATTGCTCCCTTTGGTAAAGCACCAGTATCCCACTCAGCTAAGCACCAGTACCATTCATAAGTAAGTGAACTACATTTTGCTTTTGAGTTTGTTTAGTGTCAATTTCTAGACCTTTTGAAATAGTGCCACTTTTTCCTCTCACTAACTTACCAAACAAAGGCTAATGAACAATCTTGATTTCATAAGAGATCAAGGGATTGGAGAAATTGATCTTTTTTTAAAAAAGGAATTGTCCAAATTCTCATTTGTATGTGCAATAGACTGATTTATTTTCATGAAAAAAATGCAAGACTGATTGTAGAAAGACTGGAGAAATGTGCATAAGTTTTAATAACCAATTTTGACTAAAACCTCCAAATGAGAATCTATGAATTGAAAGTAAATATTTGATTTTCAGTATTACAGTGTTTCACATAGTCATTTTAAACCAATCTTTCCTATGGACAACTGTTTCAATGTGTATATGTATAAGTATATATGTATTATATATGTATATATATATATGCAAAATACACTAATGTATTATTAAGCAATTTCAGAGAGGTGAAAAAAGACAAAGAAATTAATTTATCATGAAGAGTTTGGTTTACAAACTTATTCCTCCTGAAAAATAGACCAATCTTTTTTGCACTGATTCAAAGTAATGGATATTTCTGAGCGAGAAAGGGATTTATTCAGTAAGGGCAATAACAGTTTAATGAGCTTTTTTTAAATCATATTTTCCTAACATTTACCATATGAACTATTTTTATTTATAGATTGTATCAAATGTGCTTTCAGTAGGTTAGAAGTTAATCAAGGGTGTTTTCCTTTTTAATGTTGAAAAATAATAAAGGTTCCTTGTACCTTAAATATTTTCAATTCCAAGAGGTATGGATTAGATCTATGAACTAAACTTGTTATAGAATATTTTAGGAGTAAATACAGGCCTTCACCTTTATAGCATGCACCCTTGCATACAGGATCTTTTTTTTCCCTTCACTACAGTCATTTGATCCATTTTGATTTTCCTTTTTTTTTTTTCAGTCTAAGTCACTTACAGAACACACTGGAGATATTTTTCCTCTAATCATCCCTATGTCTTTCCTGAAAGAACATAAACAAGAATAAAAGAGTATAACCACATGCTTAATATACCTATGTAATTTGGGATTTAATCCTGATCCTGGCTTCATATAGTACCAGCAACTACTATTCAATGTTAGACAGCAAAGATTCGTCTTCTGCATGGTCATCTTAACAATTTCAAATATTGTCCACTGAGTCCACTGATAAGAGGCAAGCATGGCATTGTGGTACCTGGAGAGTTTACAAGTCCAAGGCTCATTTGATAAAATAAGCTTGTATCCCCAACTAGTTACTAAAAGTGATGTCCCTATGGATGGAGGGAAGAGGCACTTTGCAAGAGTGAAGTAGTCACAGGATGGAAAAATTAAGGCAGAGTGAGGATGAGGAAAAAATATGAGGGAAAATGGATACAAGTCTACTCACTGCCATGCTTTATTAAACTGAGAAAGTTTTCTAAGGGTACGAGTGGGAAAAATGTCATCATCAACTTAGTAACTGAAACAACTGAGCAGTCTCTGTGACTCTAGTTTCCTAGTTTCCAGGAAAATCTTCAATGATCAAAGACAGAGATGATTGTTTTATTCTGTTTCCAATTTGTGTCCAATAAGATTGACATTCTGAATTTGAGATCCTAAGTGCTGTGACAATAACAATGACAATAACAGCTATTTTTAATCACATGAAGAACCCAAAATCTTAAGTAGCATATACCTTCTTTGCGCTTTTCAGAAACAGACACATTGTCAAATGAGTGTATGATTGCATCAGGAGGAATGTTGCCAGCAGGTTGAGGAAGGGGTCGTGCCCCTCTACTCAGCTCTGGTGAGGCCGCACCTGGAATATCAGGTGCAGTTTTGGACTCCTTAGTACAAGAGGGGTGTGGAGCTTCTAGAGAGGGCCCAATGTAGAGTAACAAAGATGATTAAGGGACTGGAGCATTTCTCATTTGAGGAAAGACTAAATGAGCTGGGCTTGTTTAGCCTAGAGAAGAGAATATTGAGAGAGGACCTGATAATATGTATAGGTACCTGAGGGAAATTGTAGGGAGGTAAGGGCCAAACTCCTCAGTGGTGGCCAGTGACAGGACAAAGGGTAAAGGCTACAAGGTGAAACACAAGAACTTCCATCTCCATATGAGAAAGAACAACTTTCCTGTGAGTGTGACAAAGCCTTGGCACAGGCTGCCCAGGGAGGTTGTAGAGTCTTCTTCTCTGGCGATCTTCAAAACCTGCCTGGATGCCGCCTTGTGCCCTGTTCTAGGTGTCCTTGCTTGAGCAGGGGGATTGGACTGGAGGTTCCTTCCAACCTTAATGATTCCATGACTCTGTAATTCTGTGATTCCTGTTAGTCAGAGATGACTCAGACTTGAAATATAGTATCTTCATCCCTTGTAGTCAGAGTTCCTTTGTTACTGTCACTCAGAGTGCCCTTGGATATAATAGAAAGATAAACTGAACTAAAAGAGATCTCTTGTTTTATTTGACTTTCTAAGAGCAGTAGCATTTCCATATGTACTTTGGGTTCAAAAATTTTTTCTCCCTTCTTTGTAAGGACCCTTTTTTTTCCTTTTTTTTTTAAAAAAAAAGGTGAAGTTGTACCCTTTTAAGACGTCACTAGGGTGAATCATACATCATATAGAATCGCCATTACCCATCCACACATCATATCCTAGTTAACACACCAATACATTCTGCAAATCATTCCTTCCTTGCTTGGTGCATAGCCAACCAAACATGCTAGTGTAGGACCATAAGTGAGATCTGCTTTCCGTGAAGGATAAAAAGGAGAGGACTCTGTTGCTAACATGTCTGAAGAACAGATAAACAAGGTTTTAGTTTGTCTGTTTGGTTGCAATGCTTGGACCTACTCTCACTGTATATGTCAGCTCAGAAGCTACCTCCCAAGGGAGCATCTGATCCATTCCTTTCCTTTCCTTTCCCTGTACTCTCTTTTTGTAGTGGTAAATTTACTCCTTTATCTTGCATTTATCTATGGTGGTCATGGAGTTTCTCATTCATTTCTTACCAGGACAGATATTGTTAGAATAAAGCATGAGATGTAATGCCAGGGTCAATCAATTTTACAAATCAATTACTAAATTAAACTAGAAAACAGCTAGTTCAATTTGGAGAAATAGGTCAGATACATATCTGAATCCTGCAGGTGAATAAAATCTGAGATCTTGTTTTCTGGAATTGAGACAATTATAAGAAAGAACAGAGTATTACTTTAAACTGATCACTGCCTCATATTTAAAAGACTTCTAAATCTCCTTTTCACTGTGTACAAGGACATCACTTTCTTGTTCCCACACATTTAGTGTGGATTTAACACAGGATTTTTTCCCCTTCCATCTCAATTTTCCCATATCTCTTTTATGCATAACAGTATTTTGACCTGAAAGAACAAAGGTTTGAGAAGTGAGAAGAACATGAAAGCTTGACTATTATTTTTTTAATGCTAGGAGGTGGTTTCTCATTCTCAAGGTCTTCAAAAGAAACAAAAAGTCAGTCTGTTGGTTGAAAGAGAAATGAGACACAATAAAACCCAGATCTCCCATTTCCTTCCCCCCCTTTATAAATGATTCTATTTCCTGCAGGGGAATAATTACATGGATTTTAGTGGGGGTGGGTGAGGGGGAGAAAGAGCCCCACTTCGGGTTTCTCTTTTCCAGTTCAGACTCTCTAGTAGACAAAGATGCTCAAAGTTCAAGCTGATGAGTTTTTTTGGCAGTGATTATACCACAACAGCATTTCATTTAGTGATGTGGGGGATTTCCTCCTTACTTCCGTTCCAGGTTTACTCACACATCCCACTGATGCAGATCTCTCAAATGGTGGCCTTTTTTCCCTACTAACCCCCTAAGAATTTAAAGATTCCTTTTAGAAAAATAAATTTCCCTTTTATTGTGACTCAGACTTATTCAGCCTCATCCAGGCTATGCAAACACACATGCAGCTTTAAATTAGCATTTGTGAACAAGCTGGGTTTCTTTGGCCGTTTGCTGAGACTTGGTAGTTCAGTTCCTTGAGGGGGGAAAAAAAAGAAAGAAAGAAAAGGAGATTCACATCTATTTATGGCTTGATTTTCGGTCATGCTGAGTACCTCCTGTGGACTTTGAGAGTTGTTCCTCTGAAAATCAGGTCACTGATGTGCTGCTGGAAGAGAGAGAACAAGGGAAAAAAAAAGGTTCTGCTTTTCAAACACAAGTGTTTATATGATTTTGAAAAAAAAAAAAATCAACCAGTTCTCAAAAAAGGCCTTGTTTACAGCTACAACTGAACTGCATTTCAGCCTGAATCCACAACTGAGAAATGTCTGCATGCCAAAAAGCCCTGGCAGCAGCCTGCTTTTTAGCATAAGCTGTGCTGCTGCTGAACTATTTATCCATGGACCGATGTCTGTGCTGGCTGGAGAGGCTGCTCTCCTGCTCTGGGCCTGTTCTCCAACATCTCTAGCCAGAAGTCACTGCCTGCACTGGATTCCTGGTCAGCAGCCCAGTGGCAGCAGCCCCTGAGCTGCTCAAGTTGAAGGAGTCCAGTTAATGCAATTTTAAAAGTAAATCTTTGACTATCATATATTAGGCAGTGCACATGTGACCTGCTCAGCTGTGGGATCTGATGCTCTTCACCAGAGGTAATATCTTGCCTTACTTAGTTTTCAAAGCCTGTTTTTTGACCCAGAATTTCTCTCTCTCTGGCACTTGACATAAAAACACAGTGGCACAGAAAGTAGTTCTTACAAATCTGATCCATTAGGAACTAAAAAAAAAAAAAAAAAGCTTTAAAGTATTGATTTTTTTCCCCAAAGTTTGTGATCCCCAAGTCATACCTCAAATTTAGGACCTTAAAACTAAATACAATGGACTCAAAAATAATACAATGATGTTACAACTAGCACCTGTCCATTTCTTTTAAGCATTGGATGAAATTGCATGTGCATGTTAGATGTTTATTCCTCAACTATTTTCTAAGGAAGGATTAAAGATGGGATTTCCAAAAACACTTAGACTCACAGAGTGAGATATTTTTGACTTCCAAAGGTGTAATTAGTTGTTCTGTGCAACATATTTTTATTGAAATCTTTGGTTTTAGGGGCCTATACATCTTTTTCAAGATTTTTGGACACTGAAAGTTGTTGAAACAATATATTAGATTTTTCTAAGCTTCCAATGCAATTTAAAATATATATAAATTTTAAATTAAAGAAAATCAAGATTTATTTTCTTCACTCCCAGATGCCCCGCTCTTCTTCAGTGTCAATAGGAATCAATTTTTCAGACCCCTCCAGTAATTCTAGATTCCACAGTAAATCTTTAAACTCTGAGACAATTTTTGTAGGTCAAATTCCCATACATGGAACTGGAACAATTGCTATCAAGGACAAAAGCTAAAAAAATGTGTATATACTGTGAGTATCCCTGCAAGACAGAATGAAGCTGATTATTTCACTGCAAGTGGTTTAACATATCAGATGATCTGTTACTGAGACAAAAAACTCAGACTTTTGGATAGAATATGAATGAAGGTAATTAAATTTCTTCACCAACAGTAAAATAAAAACAATTATGTGTGTTAAAGTGTTCTATTTATATATTAGATATTAATTGCCAGTTTTCTGCAAATACTAATGCTTTGGATTTTGGCATAAAAGCTCACTTGGATAAAGCATATTCTAAGTCTCTGGCTTGCACACTAGTCTTAACAAGTGAGTTTGAAATGAACACCATGAAAAAAAGGATGAGTGGAACAACTTCCCTTATATTTGTATCACCTACAATATAGCATTTTTCACAGACTTTTTAATCTTTCTTTAAGATTTTTTAATGGAAATACTATAAAGTAGAGCTCCAGTGAAAATTACTTGCAAAGCTATTTAAACAACATTAGCAGAACAAGAAAACCTCTGTATGACATGAGAGGAGTGCGATAACTTAAGAAAAACATTTTGACTCTGAAATACAACTGAGACTAGAAGATTAAACTATCTGCCTGATATTTTCTAAAGCATCAAATTTTAAAGGCTAAAATTCCAGCAATTTCAATCTGAGCTGGATGAATACTCTCTTTAGATAGCTTAAAAACAAAACAATTTTTTAAAAAAAATCCTACATGGATACAGAAATCCCTTTAAAGAGCTTGCTCAAGTGTGCTTTATTTATTTCTTGAAAAAGAAACTATGTTATGTCAGACTGGGTCCTTTCAAGGATCTCTCTAGCTACACATCTACAGTTGTAGAGATCAGAGTACGGCAACAGGAAAAGCGATTTTCCGATGATACCTTGCAGATATAGCAATAAAAATAAGAGATCAAATGAAAAGTAATTGGGGAAAACTGAAGACTGGTTTTGCCTAGAAAGACAACAAAAGATCTTTAAGCAACAAATCAGATCTTCAGGTTGATATATTTTATGTTAAATGTTGTTTATATTTGTTTATTGGCTGATTATTTTTCATACAATTTTGATATTTCTTCTGACTTTGGTCTTCTGTCTGAGAAGACATTTGGCTGCCTGAGTGACTGACTGATGAATACAAATGAATGTATACTTGACATGACAGGTAAATTTTGTTCATTCAAAATGATAAGGGGCTGGATTTTCTTCCTGATTTTACTCTAAGAGGTTATGTGATTATGGGCAACTCAGGACAGCTTCTAGTTCTTTTTTTCCCTTGAAGATGAAATTCCAGATGTTATTCTTCAAGTATTTCCAGACATACAACACCTGGCAATACTGGACCTCTTAGCAGAGCACACTTCATTATTCAGGTTCGAGCAAACCTCCATACAAAAGCAAACTCAGTTCTCAGACCAGTCTGCCCCTTAAGATTAAAAAGGACTTTGATTCTACTTTATTCTTTAATGTAAAATAAGCAATCATGAAATATGAACAAATAAGAAATATGATCAGAAACAGTAATAGATGTCAAGATAGTATCTGAATCCAAAACTCAATCTAAACATTGAGAAGTCTCTGCCTACATAGAAAACAAAGCTGCTGAAATTACTACCTTATTTTGATAATGTGAATTGTGACCTTGTCACATTTTTTGGAATTCCTTCTTGATCTTTAAACCATGTATTGTTGGTGTTATTTTGCATTATTTTGTGTTGAAAGGCCTAATCTCAGCTTCTGGAGACTAAACATATATAAAGGGAAGTTTTCCTGTTTGTGTCATGCAATTTCAATTTTTTCACACTTCCCATGTTCTGCTTATGGTGTGTTTGGATCTTCTCCTTGCATCAGCAGAGATGGTGTCATCAGGACTATCCAGTATATCTGTATGACTGTATTTAATCACTTCTGTTGTCAAATGTGGTCTGTATTGTTACTGGTAGCAGTTAAAGATCTGAATTTCATACATCTGCACTTAAAAACTTAGGTCTTTCAACAATGTATGTCGAAGAAAAGCATAGCATAGCATTGTACTTGCTTTCCTCAGCTACATCCAAAATATGTGCTGCTTATTTTGCTTCAAACAGAACCTAACTGCAATGCAGACTAGAATGATATCTGAGCTTTTTTTAGGGCCAGTGGAGAGTCAGAAGTGGACAAAAGGCTACTTTTTGTATAAGCGTAATACCAGGCCAGGTTTTCAGGCACATCTCCAGCAAATCATCCCAAGCAGATGAAATGAGGTGGCATGGACCACAGTTTGGGCAGATGTTCAATGAATGATGAGATAGTCCCTTCTGGATAACTCCAGGGTGGTCCTCCCATGTTAGCCATGGAGATTACCGGGCCTGCTTTCACTGGACCAGGCTCAGATGCCCAACTGAGCTTCTTTCTTTCTCATCAGACCACGTTACTAGTCACAGCACATGGTGCTGATCATCATAAATATCTGTACATTTTCTTTGGGCCCTCTGGCCATGGTTGAAATAGTTAACAGTGTTGTTATTTGTGCAAAGACTTCACTGTTAAGCCCCACTGAAAAACATGAGGATGGTTCCAATTTGTGTTATATCATTCTCTACATATTCAGGCAGACATTAATGTGGCAATTATAACCTATTTAGATATAGATTTCTTCCCAAGCACCCTAGAAAAGCACAGTATTGCTGTACTAGCAAATCAAACTAATTAGAATTAATCTAGACACAGACGATAGCTTTCATCTTTTTTTTTATCAAAAATATTCTAATGTGTCACAATGTTAAAATGTGACTGAGAAATCTATGAATTCTTCTATGAATCTATGAATCTAAAATTAGAGCAGGAAGTTTTGAGGTTGTTTTTGCCCTTTTTCTTTTAATTATAGAACCAAATTACGTGGTTTAAGTCACTTTTCCACTAGAAAACAGCAAACAGAACAACATACACACTTATTTTGGTTGTTTTCTTTATACTTCTTCTTTTCTTAAGACAAATAAGTTCCTTCCCCTGAGTGGCTCCCACAGTCTGAACTACTTATCTACAGGTGTTAAAATATCTGATGCTTTAAGATAAAGCAATGTTGCCCACTCACTCCCACATGCTTATGGGTCTGAAAACCAGTCAAGCAACAAAACAGGCTTATGTCCTCAACCTGTTCACCCCCACAGCTGTCTACTAGAAAATGGTAAACTGTCCTTCTTTATGTGAGCAGTGATGTAATGGTGCTTGTTAATAAAGTCTCTGTGGTATCATGATTGCAGGACTTTCCATTAGAGTGCCTTTACTGGGACTTCTCCAAGAAACAAATTTAAATGTAATCACTTCATGTGTTGCAATGGAAACAGCCCCAGAGTGCTGCTCCAGTGTTTCAAATCAGAAAGTAAGGAAAATAGTTCTATATGTTTTAATAATAATTTCTTGCAGTCCTTTTCCATATCTTTCACTGTCTTGTTAGAGCTCTTTGTATTTGGAAGGAAGTACAGAGTTTTTGGAGTGGACAAGGAAATAGTCCACACAAATTACTGCAAAATTAAAGGAGAAAAAAAAAAGTGATTTTACGAGGTTCTGAAACACTGTTCCAGTTTCCTGTTACTGCAGGCAACAAGAACTCATATAATCCCCTTCATAAACTGAACAAACTCCATCCTGAATCTGCTTAGATTTTTTATGCCTATTCTGGAAAGCTGTTCAAGGACCTTACTCTTATGAATAGTGGACACCTTCTTATTGTTACTAATGAGCAACTCTTTAAGGCCAGAATAATTTTGTCCCTGTCATTTCCAAGTCATTTTCCATATTGAACTGAGAAATCCCATCATGTTTCTTTGACATCCTCCTTTTTTTTCCCTCTGCAGAGTTCCAGTTCTCATCTGTGTTTATGATGTTTCCCCATTTTAGGCCATCAGAAAATTTTATTACTCTTTTATTACAATATTTTGGCTGTACTTTTTGTAAATGTATTAAGATGCATTTTCAGACCATTTCTAGAGAAACTTCCCTTTTAGCAGAATCCATGGGTTTAATCTGCTTTATGCAACGGGCTCCTTCCCCAATTTATGATTCATATATTAATTCACCTTTTTTCCACTTTAATCAAAGGATTCTCATGTGACTATGTAAAATGTTGAAAGCCAAATAGATTTGATCTAATGCAGTATATTTGTCTAAAATTAATTTCTCATTGAAAGAAATGGAGAATTCAACAATGATCTCCACAGTTGATACTAGAAAGTAAAGATTATGAAGAATTGTTCAGCTTAGAGGAGAGAAGGCTGAGAGGGGATCTTATTAACATGTATAAATACATGAAGGGGGATTGTAAGGAAGAGGAGGCCAAGCTT
>JAUBOD010000865.1:1431869-1444736 GCA_032353885.1 Nothura maculosa
GGAGTCTCCTTCTCTGGAGATCTTCAAAACCCGCCTGGATGCCACCCTGTGCCACATGCTCTAGGTGTGCCTGCTTGGGCGGTAAGATTGGACTAGATGATCTCTAGAGGTCCCTTCCAACCTTGAAGATTCTGTGATTCTGTGAAATATTTTGAAAGCAATGACAAAAGGAGACTACAATGCTGTTGCTCCTTAGTTCAGAAAGAGGAAAGCTGATGGGAAGCAAATTGAAGTTTATAAAATCTTGAATGTGGTGGATAAGAACAATGTGGAATTGATCACTAAATCTAGAATTTGAGGACATTCACTGGTAGTAAGTCAAAACTGCTTAAAAATAAATAAAACACATATTTACAGAGTGGGTAGCAAATATGAGGAATTTACTGCCCAGAAAGTTTGGAGATAGACAGCATCTGCACATTCTAAAAGCGAGTTTGCAAATTTATGAACAACCAATCAAAAATAGATACTAAAAGCAATCCTTAATCATTGTGGAAGCTGGAGTAGGGGAAGATAATGGCCAGATTCACATACACTCTCAAAATAACATTTTACTGCCAGTGCTGTGGTTTTGTAGGAAGTTCCATTTAAAGCTGCTATGTTTAGTAACTGTATTTGTGCCCTCAGACACCATGTACTTTGCAAATTGACCAGATAACAGCAGATGAACAATGGTCAGGTTAACTTGGGAGCTAAGAGTCAAGCATTGGTTGTTCTGGGCCAACTGCACCAAGTTGGTGCTAAGATCCAGCTATGAATGAGTTCGTAAAGTTCATAACTTTAAGAAATGCTTTTATTCTGTGGACTGACATAAGTTGCATGCAGACATGAATGGCATAAAACCTTTTCTTGACACTAGCAACCACCGTTTTGTAGATGTGCACTGCCATCTGCATTTGTGTAGCACTTGGAAATAGAATACTATTCTGGAGGGATATTTGCTTGAACCATTTGTAGATTTTTCATACTCTTGTGACACTCATGAGTTTTCAGTTACCTGCGACTTGTCCGAGGTTCATTCAGAATTTCAGTTACAAAATTCATATATTTTGACAAAGTGGGTTAGACATGAAATTGTGCAAAAATGGATAGCTTCATCCAAAATCAGAATCAGAGAAACACAGAATCATTGTGATTGAAAATCTCCTTGGAGAATATCAAGACAAAGCACCTGAAAAAAAAGAAAGAGAAATCATTTTATATCTCAAAAAAAAAAAAAAAAGAAAGAAAAAAAAGAAAAAGGTGGCTGTGTAACACTGCCAGCCATAGAGACAGGCAGTGGACTATATGGCCCACAATATGACATTAAATTTCAGTAGGAGAGAAGGATAGGGGGCTAGCTTTGTGACAAGTAGTGCAATTCCTGGCCATCTTATTTCTGCAAAACTCCAACATTTAAGTAAGGCAGCAGGGTCAACCACTAATATCCCCTGCAAGCTAACACAGTTCAGAGTAAAGAACAACTCTACAATGCACAATAGAGTATAATGGAATCTTTTGGCTGAAAGCAAAGGCATTAACAGTGTAATTACTAATTATGCCTGATGTTCAGTTAACAACAAAATAACCATGATAAAATATGACCGCAGCATTTTGATTCAAAACTTCATGGAGAGCCAGCATTTGTTCTTACATTTTCCTCTATGTAAATAGTGCATCATTAGCTAAGTATTATCCATGTGTTTTTGACTACTGTTTAATTGCATGGGAGGCAGTTAAGCAGATCAAAGAGCTCTATTAACAGCAGATAACCACAGAGCAAATATGATTTAAAGTAATTATGGTAAGGAAGTAATCTACTAATTCTTAGTGGTTCTGAGCACTCAGAGAGGAGTTCTCAAAGTGATTCTTATCACTTGAAATTAGGGTGTTAGAGCAAAAAGCTGACACAATATTTTCTGTTTCAAAATGTGAGCTTCACAGGCTAGGAGTTACTTTTATTGCAGAATGACAGGACAAATTTTATTTCATTCAGCATTTCTCTGAGAAGAGATCACCTTCCTTTTAAAACCTAGACAATTTGAAACCAGGGGTATCTATCAAATTGTATAAAAGCTAGTTGATAAATAAGTTTTGGTATTTTTCTAGCCGCATCTTTTCTTATGCCTTCTCTTAAACTTCATATTCATTTGTGACATAATTTGTAAGTGGGAAATTCCTTATTGTAGCATTTGCCAATCTTATTTTCTAGAAGTTGACCAGAAATGAAAAAAAGTCTGAGAAATTTGGAAGTGAACAGGACCTTCTACCAATCCCTCCCATCTTCTTATCTTCACATATCCCTTATTTCTTTTCTTTTAACTAGATGTAGACATCACTTTCCCTCTTTTCATTCTTCCCCTTCTCATTCCACCCTGACACCTCCTCCAATTCTTACCTCGTCACTTCACTTCATTGCAGATGCCTTCTTATACTGCCTCCCAAACCCACCACATTTGTATTATTCCCCACTCGAAGTCTAGCTGCAGTCACCTTCCTTCTTGTCCTGTTCAACTGCAGAGATCCCTGGGCAAATGAGTGTCTGAATCAGAATTAGTAGGAGAAGGATATATGTGTATCTATAATGTGAGAGGTTTTGTTAACCTTCCTCAGAAAAGAGCCCTCTCAATGTGCATCCAAGCCTACTCATCTTAACTGTCCCTACCCACAGACCTTGTTGCTCTTTATCTGCTCCCTATCTTCACTGAAGTAAAAATACACGCACCTCATCTTCAAAAACTTAAACACAACTTCTTTTACAACTGCTGCTTTACATTTCTAAAGGCAGAGCCTCTAAAGGCGACCAAAGCTTTACTAAGGAGAAGGAAAGTGATGAAGGAAATAATGATGTTGTATACTATTTCCAAGCAAGTGAAGGACGGGAAGGTTACTGATAGTAGACATCATAGATTTACAAAAGGGAAATCATGCTTAACCAACCCAATGGTTGTTTACCCAATCTTCTAGGGTGAGATGACTGGCTCAGTGGATGAGGGGAGAACAGGGGATATTTTTTACCTTCAATTTAATATAACTTTTGATACCATTTCCCGAAGTATACTCATATGTCTAGCTAATGAAGTATGGACTAGATAAGTGGTCAGATGATATCTTACATTATTACTTTTTTTTTTTATATAGAGTCTCATATTCCCCATTCCATGTAGGCTGAGTGAGAAAAATACAGAACTCCAATTTGATTGTGTGATGTGCTTATTTCACATATGTATTAAAAATTGTAAACTGTACGTGATGAGGGAAGGGAAACTTCTTATCTGTTTATTTTAAAGAATGTTTTTATATATAATAAAAGATTTTATTCTTATTGTACTTGCATTGAATGGAAACTGTAAGTCAGTTGACCCTAAATTATGTTATGCTAAATAGAATGTACAAACTTGATGATATTAACTGGTTTTAAAGTACATATTGCTAATGAAAGAAGAAATGGATTGCTTATTATAATAACTTAAACTTTATTTTGGGCATATAAATAAGAATTTTCATTTAAAAATAATGCTTAGCATCCAGCAAATTTTTTTTCATATCATTGTGAACTGACAGATCCTTAGCATTTGGAATACATATGTAATTTATTCAGGTGACTGAAGCTCTAATCTTTAAAAGACTTGTGATTTTAAAATCATATTGAAGACCTTGTTGTGCTCTCTAGAGACCAGTTTTTAAGTTCTTGTTTTCAGCATATTGATTATTAGATTTACTGATCAGTTTAATTTGCTTTGCTATATGTTTGCAAGTTTAATGTATATAAGATAGCATGTGATAAATAACTACTATTTTATTAGCTGAATAATTGGAAGGACATGACTAATAAGCAAGATGTCACATAAATCACTGGCAAAAATGACTTACTTTGAAGGCAAATCATAGCAAAACCTTAAATCTCTCCATCTTATGTAGATTTATTTATAAATCAATGCACAAATCAGAGCTAAAAATTTGTATTCAAGAGCAATTAACTGTAGATCAAACTATTTCAATACAGGGTAGGCTACATACTAGCTATACTTTTGTAAACATAATTAAATTTTATGTTGTTTTATATTCTGTTAGAATATAGACTAATTTAAAAGCAGGTCTGCTGTTCGTGTACAAAGCAGATGTTTTGCTGTCATTTATACCAGAGCAATCTGATAAAACTTCATAATGAACATAGAAATGTCAATTTTGTACTTTAAAGAGGAATAAGATCTGTCATTCTACTGGAAATCGTTTCCTGGCTTCCTCAAGTGTGTTTTTCTGAATGTCACAAACATTCAGGAAAGCTAAACTAAGCTAAAAGACAGGGCACAGAAATAATTTTTACTAGGCCGTTCACTTGCCCATTGTTCATCTCTTTCTTTCACAACCACCATTCTAAGAAATCAAAGACTAGCTGAAAAGTTGTAGCTTGTATTGAAAAGATATTTTGTATCCCCCTTCCAAAAAGGTGTGTTTCTTTTTGTTTTTCAGGTGAGGAATAAATGGAGACATAGATATTTAGTTTATTCTGAAAATAAGCAGAAAGAATAGGGAATCCCGTTTCAGGATCCAATAACAATGGTACATTATAATGATATATTAAGCCAATATTCATTCTCTTAGATCTCTCTAGAATTTTTACAAAAAAGAAAAAATGTTACTAGTCAGCAGATACATTTGTAGTGTAGATGCTGTTGTATGTTGAATGAATTCCTACTTAGAAAAACAAATGTAACACCTCTCCATTAACATGGATTATATTTAATCTCATCAGAGTATTTCAATGGTGATAGTGATAAATAAATTTGTAAGATCACAGAAGCAGAATGGTTGAGGCTGGAAGGGATTTCTGGAAATCATCTAGTGCAACCTCCTGCTCAGTCAGGGTCACCTAGAACCCATTTTGAAATATTTCATCCAGACAGTTTTTGAATATATCCAAGGAAGGAGATTTCATAATCTCCCCTAGTAAGCTGTTCAGTGCTCTGTCACTCTTGCAGGCAATAATTTTTTTCTCATATTCAGATGGAACTTCCTGTGCTTCAGTTTGTGCTTATTACCTCTCCTCCTATCTCTCAGCACTACTGAGAATAGTCTGGCCCAGCCTTTTCACACCATCCATTCAAATATGTCTATTAATTGATGGAGTCATGCTCTAGATGGAGTAGGGTGGGTTGGACTAGATGATCTCTAGAGTCCCTTCCAACCTCAGCCATTCTGTGATTCTGTGAAGATCCTCCCTTGGTTTTCTCTTCGCCAGGTTGACCAGTATCTACTCTCAGTCTTTTCTCATAGGAGAAATGCTCCAATCACCTGTTCATCCTAGTAGACTTTTGTTGGACTCACTCCAGTAGCTTGATGCCTCTCTTGTACTGGGAAGCTGAGCACTGGATACAGTACTCTGGATGTGGCCTCACCAGGGCTGAGTCAAGGGGATCACCTCCATTGACCTTCTGTCAAAACTTCTCCTAATGGATCCCATTAGTCTTCGTAGGGACAAGGGCACATTACTGGCTTATGGTCAACTTGTTGTCCATCAGGATGCCTAGATCCTTCTCTGCAGTAGGTCAACCCACAACCTGTATGAGTTTATTCCTCTCTAAATTCAGGGCTCTGCACTTTTTTGAACTTCATGTGGTTCCTCTCCACTCAACTCTCAGTCTGTCCAGGTCTTTTTGAATAGTGTATCAGTTACTCCTACCAGTTTTCTATTATCAGCAACCTTGCTGATCCCTTCATCCAGGGCACTGATGAACAAGTTGAACAAGACTGACCAGTATTGAACTTTTGAGGATCAATGTTACAAGATAATTAAAATGCATGTCTTTAGTTGTTGTGTATGAGGCAACTGGCTATGTGCAAGCTTTTAGCTGCCTTGCTGACAAAATAAATTGGGCTAAATCAAATCACACTAAGTCTGATTAGCATTTTGTATGGTAGGAAACTATCATTGACAATCAATGGGAAAAAAGTCTGAGATAAAGTATATTCTGTTGTGAGTAACCGAATGTCAAAAGAAGAAAAATTGCTAATGAACACCTGTGAAAGGTAGCCTCTTTGTGCCCTGCCTGATACCATAGAAGACTTGTTGCAAAAAGAAACCTCCTGAAAGCTATGCCTGCATTTTATGTCCTAAACTTATCTTTTTTTTCTGCGACTGCTAAGCCATCTTAACCAGGTATGGAGATGAGAAGTCATAATTTCAGTTTTTGATGGTTGCACTTCAGAATGCATTCTGGGGCTTACGGGTCATCATTTCTTGTTGACAGATGAAATATTATGTTCCAGTTACTTTATGTTACTTTTTTTTTAAAAAAAAAAACCTAAAGAAAAGAAAAAAAGGAGAATTCTAACATAAAATTTTAAATGGTAGAAGATGCCCTACCCTAAAGGTCTTCATCTGCTTGGGAAGGAAATACACAAATCACAGTCCTATACTTACACTATTAAAAGGAATCACTCAGATTATCCATTATTCTTCTCTTATGCAAATGTGTAAATCTAATTGACAGAAAATATGTTGAATTTGTATTCTCTGAAATTTATTGTTCTTTTCCCCTTTCATAAAACTCAAAAAGATATTGAATTGGCAGCTGTAAGATAATTTTGGGGGTCCTGGATGAAAAACATCCCAATGTAATGTAATATTGAGCAGTGAGTCCATGTAGGAAAACGAACGTTGCTTCTCACTTCTGCTGATGCTATCTTTGCCTCCAGGGAAGCCTGAGCAGATACCTTTATGTCAGCTCGAGAGTAGCAGCAAGAAGAGCAGCACAGAGTCTTCATGAAGTGTCAATATAACTCACTTAACTAGTGTATAGATGCACTAAAATAGGTATGGTCAAATGCAGCAGGCATCTTGGGCTCGTATTGACCTCAAGTTCCCAGGAAGGAATTCTGCTTCAAATTCAAATGATTCAAATTGGAACTCCATGCAAAAAGCATGAGTTCTCTTCTAACACAGTTTCCTCCCCAAGGATTAGAAGTTTTGTTTAGAGGCACATTTAATGAAATTTCACAATTTAGGATATCTTTCCAAAGCTGGATGTTTTTTTACACTGTAAGATTTTAAAGAACAACACTGAAACTTTCCATAGTGCCTATAAGGATCTGAAATAGGCCATCCTGAATGGAAAATAAAAGTTATTTTATATATATATAAAATATATATGTATATATATATATATATATATAAATAATTAATAAACTTGCATTATATAAGTGAAAGATGGAGTGGGAAGAAGCACAATGCAATAACACTGCTCTTATTGCATCAGTACTGGTTATGTGTCCCCACTTGTACTTTTTGAGATATTTGCACATTAACGGTTAACAGACACTCTGCATAAATTCCAATAAGCAGTGGGAATTTCTGGGAGGACTGACAGACTTAAGAGGTTTTGACCCTTGAGCTTGGGTAATTGGGAATTCTGGGAGCTTGAGGTTTAAATAGTCAAGGTTATTCTGTAGCTGCTTTTCATTTGCCAGAGAAATAAATTCCTTTAAAGAAATTCACAAACTTCTGTGACTCATAAAGAACATTTTTACCATTGCATCATTCTAGCAGAAGTGCTTGAATAAAGCATTTGCATCCTCATGAAGGGAGTGAGTATGTTTTGTACTTTGGGAGAATAGCACAGATGATTCTAAATCAAAGCCAGAGATCTCCTTCCCCTGCTCTGAAGGATAGAGAGTAAGAATCTGATAATTGCAGTGAAGGAAATATCTCTGGGTCAGTAAAGTACTACCTAAGTAGGTTAAATGCAAGTCAGAAATGGGATAGCGGCATTACAGAATAGACAGAGGAGAAAAAAAAAAACAATGCAAGTTTTGCTATTTGTTGTAGAAACCATATTTAGAGCACTGTTGTTTGGGATTAGTGTAAGTCAACTTCAGCATATAGTGACCTCTAGCATAGAAATGGTCTGAAGATTGTCTGTCAAAGCAGGATAGTGATTGCATGGTTGGAATGGGGCTCATGAGACTGAGTTCAAACCCTGATAAGATAGGGCTGGCATTGCTGTAGTGGAAGATAAATATACGTGCTCCATCTGTTCTTACAGGATGCAGAATAAAATGTAGTTTTGTGACAATTTTATCCAAGTTTTGCTGACAATATTGCAAATGGTGATTTGCAGATACATGAAATCTAATTAACATTAACTCCTTTGGATACACTGCGCTATTTTTTGCTAAGTTCAGTGATACTGCAGCATGGTACATTAAATCTTCTAGAATTGTATGATGAACCATAGTTCTCTACAGAAGCCTCAAATGCCTACTGAAGGCCACATTCGCAAAAGCTTAAATTAACATTGGGTATCTTCACTGATGAAGGAAGGGATGTACAAGGTGTGGCATTGAGAAATTAAGGCACTAAAGTTCAAGAAATGGTTTTTAAAAGACAATCCTGAAACTTACAAGGGTGAAGAGATTATATTTTTCTACAGTGGAAATATAGTGTAATGCATCTATTTCATTCCTTGCATTGCTCCATCAGATAAAAATTTCTGTGGAAATAAATGAAATAATAGTTTTGGAGGTTATTGAGCAATTCAAATTGTTGGCATAGCTTTCTGCTGTCTGACTTACATGAAGAAAACTACAAGTCCTCTTCCTTGCACCTTCGATGCTAAAAGAGAAATGGTTTGTATATGACAGTAATCTCATTCCAAAGAGTAGTGGTGCAGGCCTCCTGTTGTTTGTGTTCCTCAGATGGAGAAGACTAAATTTCCCCTTCAAATTTGCGGTGTGTTACGGTTCAACAACAGAAAATAATAGTATGCATGATCTTTGTTTAAATAGATATAGATACACACTATTTAAAAAAATGTGTTAAAACTATACATAATTATATAAAAGAATGCTGACTGTCTAAGAAATCTAAATAGTGGTTTGTTTCTCTTTGTACTCAACATGAAGCATGCAGTTCTAAAATTTCTCAGTCTTTATCACAAGAAGTATATATCATCACTAAGATATATTCATGTGTTCATTACTTAGATCTAATGTTCTTATTGCAATTAACTTTTTTTTTCAGTATACATACTGATACATACACAGTTTTGTAGCATGGATAATAGACTCTTCAGTTCTTTTGTTGCATCACAATTACTATACATCCTGGCAAACATTTATCTTTGCAAAAAGTAAACAATAATAATAGTAAGATTCACAAAACATTGTTTAGTCTTTTGTTTGTACCCCAAAACTTGGTCATTTGGAGCAAAATCGTAAAGAGAGTTTTTCAAGGTTCAAAGAATAGTTTGCTCTATTCCATACTTTGGCCTAAATCATTGAGGTTCACCGTTAATTCTTCATTTCCTCTAAAAAAGCTGAAGTTACTGCATGCCAGCTATTTATAAATGAAAGGCTCCAAATAGCATCCTTAGTCTAAATTTTGTTTATTTCTCTACCAAGACCATACAAAGAGAATATAATGTTAGTTGAAACCAAACACCAAATTTGAGCTAAATTTGCTACTAGTTTTAGCTCTTCTCAAACTGTGTTTTTCAACAATGATATTATTCATTGGAAAAAAAGTAGTCCTGGCTCTAATGCAACAGGATGTGAAATTCAGTCTGAGTGAAACAAAGCATTTCCTTTTTCCTTGTAGACTTTCTGCTGGTAGCTCTTGGTCCGGAGTATCCCTGGAATGTTGCTGCAGGACATCTTTAGCCTTTTGCCAGCTGAATGATAATTGTTTCCTATCTCTCTGAGCCTTGACTTCCATGCATCCCTTCTCCTCCCCTGTGGCCTGGATTGAAACCCTGAGCTTCCTGTGAGGTCTCTTTGGTAACCCCAAGGGCCTCTTCTGCCACCATATGTATGTAATCACAAACTGAAAACTTCTCTGCTTCTTAAAATGCAGGACTGCCATGTGAGATAACTAACTACAGATATTATATACCACCCTTTGGTGTTCTTTGTCTGCCTGTTCTAGAATTCTTTTGGCATTAACATAATGATCAGTATTAATATAAGGATTAATATTAAGTAAAATGGCCAAAAATGATGCACTCTGGGAATTTAACTACATGCCAGACATCCTCCGTATTAGGACATTTCCATTGCTGTGTGACCAAAATCAGTTTAACTAATCACTTATGAAGTCACTGTAACCTACTTAAGCTAAGGATCTAAACTAGTTTTGGCATGAACTGAACCAGTTTATCTTATTCTCACTCACTAACTGTGTAAAAGTATTTATTTGCAGTGGCACAAGATGAAACAAGGCACTGGGTCTAGAGCACCTCCTTAGCTTAGACCAACTCAAGGACCCAGACCTGCCTACAGGAGCTTTCTGGACCCTTGAGCCCTATTACAACGGATGTTCCTGCTGCTCATACAGCAGTTTCAGGTACATCATGGTTAACATTCTGAAGTAGTATGAAACTGGCCAAGAAAAAAAATAACTGGCACTAAGTTAAAGCACAAAAGCATGCGGAATTAAAAACTGTGATGATTCAAGCTTTTGCTACAAAGAAAGCTGAAACACGTCAGTATCACTGACAGGAATGTCCGCCGAGCTGTGGTGGGACCGCCAACCTCTGTGTGCAAGCTAGGCCAAGAACAACACCATTTTAATAGAAAGCAGAATCCAATTGGCTTTGTATACAGTAGTGAAAATCAACTATTGCAAATGAAATGAGAGGTTGAAACTAATTTGGTCTGTCCCTCACATCTTGAATGACAATTTTCTCTGTAGATTTTGCGTAGCTCTGGGTCATACACTTATATACACCTATATGTGTTTGTATATGTAAATATAGAGACTTAATTTTTCTTCAGATTGTGTAATGTCTTCTTTGTCAAAATAAATATATTTTTAACCTATAAAAAGATCTTGCTTT
Source organism: Nothura maculosa (assembly GCA_032353885.1). Classification (NCBI taxonomy): domain Eukaryota; kingdom Metazoa; phylum Chordata; class Aves; order Tinamiformes; family Tinamidae; genus Nothura; species Nothura maculosa. The sequence continues at coordinate 1,442,684 of JAUBOD010000865.1, forward strand.
TATTCTACAGTTTCTTTTGTCAGTTAAATTACAGCTCAAGATGATATTATTAATCTTTAGTACTAGTCAGATTATTTGAGCTTTTAAATAGTCCTGCTAATAACTGTATTATGCTTTAACTTTTTTAATGTAAACCAATTTAATACAACTTATCTAGGTGAAAACAAGGATAAATTAATTAAAAGAAAAAATCTAATCTACTAATTTTCCACAGGTCTGGATTTCTTCATCAAATGGAAATCCAGAGAAAATAATAAATTTTTGGCAAACCGCATTGAGCATTCAAAGTTTCTTCTGTAATAATCCGAATGAAAGGATTTCATTACATTTCCCTGGATTTGCAGCATAAAAAAAGTACAATGCTAGTAACAGTACTACTTTCTCGATGCCATTATGGAATTCAAATATTATGGGCAACAGGTACCACCTGTTGAAAATTGGCCCTTCTTAACAGGGATATTAATTAATACCAACTGCCAATATCTGAGAAGGCAATCTTTTTTTCTTTTTTTCTTTGTATAATCTCATTCAAGTCTCTGAAGGAGAAGTCTCTGAAGGAGCACATTCCCACTTAAGGAGCATTAGCTCCAAGTTTGTTGCCGCTTAACTAATCTTCCCTTATCTTCTATTTAACAGAAGGAATTCCTCTCCCAGTTGGAAATGCCAGTTTTTTTTCTTAGAAATCCTCCTTGCAGAGGAGTTTCTAAAAGCCTAAATTCCACAGAGTGTTTTGTCTTGCTAATGACTTTAGGGCACAATTGGATGCCCAACTGCGTGTCTTTGTTCTTTGGCTGGTTTGGGACTGATTCGTCCACAGGGGGAAAGCAGACAGTTACAATTACCTCTGAGGGAATCCTCCCTTCGAGAAAGTGGGAGACATGAGCACTGCAGTTCTAGTAGGCTGTGTTTTCTTGGCAAAAGGCAATAGCTGAGGATGGGGGTTAACAATGGGATGAAAGGTTTCCTCTGAAGCCATTAAATTGTGAGGAAGTGGTGATGGTCATGAATTGTTACATAAAAGGAATTAATAGGCATGAATTGGGAGGCAAAAGTATTAATAGGACTCTGACACCTCAGTTATAAAGCAGTCAGGATCCTGGACTGGTAGTAAATATCTAGCTTTTCATAGCACATTCCCATTTTGATGATCAGATAGTTGCATTTCAGTCTTTGCAAGAGTTTCATACTTTAGCCAGCTAAATGATATTTATAGTCCATATCTGTTAAGCTTGTGAAAATATAGACCAACATTGTGACATTATGCCACATTTACATATTTTTCCCTTAAATTCTCTCTGTTTTGATTCTCTCGGGAACAGAAAGTTTGTAAAACCATCCTGAACCAGAAATTGTACTGGGGTTAGAGAACTTCCACTGAGTCCAGTGAGGTAGTGAGTGAGGGAGAGCGGGAAGCACAAATAAACAGAAGTAATGCTAAAGGACTAAAACGAAAAACTGCAGAGGAATATGGATCAACAGCATTCCTCACACTCTGAAGGCAACCAAGGAACTTGAAGTTGCCCTTCATATAAATGTGAGATAAGGGACATAAAATGATTCCTCAGTAACTGGGAGTCTCCAAACTACTGAGCATCCTCAAACTGCATATAAAACTCAAAACCAACAGAAAGCCCCTGGAACATTGTTATCTTGAATGAGAAGTACAGGCCAGTTTAGGAGACAGGAGCCTGCACTGGATGGGATAGAATCATAGAATCATAGAATCTTCAAGGTTGGAAGGGACCTCTAAAGATCATCTAGTCCAACCTTCCTGCTCAAGCACGGACACTCAGAGCATGAGGCACAGGGCAGCATCCAGATGGGTTTTGAAGACCTCCAGAGAAAGAGACTCCACAACTTCCCTGGGCAGCCTGTTCCACTGCTCTGTCACCCTCTCTGGAAAGAAGTTCCCCCTCACCTGCAGGTGGAACCTCCTGTGCTTCAGTTTGCACCCATTACCCCTTGTCCTATCACTTGCCACCACCGAAAAAAGCTTGGCCCCCTCTTCCCTACAATCTCCCTTCATGTATTTATACATGTTAATAAGATCCCC
>JAUBOD010000865.1:1444836-1463909 GCA_032353885.1 Nothura maculosa
TCCATGCTGACTGCTCCTCAATACCTTCTTCTCCTTCATATGACTGGAGATTCTCTCTAGGATGACCTGCTCCATCACCTTTCCAGGGACAGAGGTGAGGCTGATGGGCCTGTAATTGCCTGGCTCCTCCCTCTTGCCCTTTTTGAAGATTGGAGTGACGTTGGCCCTCTTCCAGTCCTCGGTCACCTCCCCTGCCCTCCAGGTTATTTTCAGGTAGTATTGTGGGAATTCTGGAGTACTATGAATGTTCCTTCACTCTCATTTCCAGAGAAAATGTTGATCATTCCCCCTCAACTGTGCATATTGACCATGCTAACAAAATAAGAAGTTCCTTCCATTTTCCTGTCACCATTTTGTCACCATTTTAAATTGCATTTTCAAACTCATTTTCTTCCTGCAGACATTCCTGCAGACACAAGATGTATATAATCTCCTTTTGTTGAATAGACACAGAAATGACTATATTTTGATTATATTAGTCTGGATACATTAAAGTAATTGGTGATTTTATTATTATTTGCTAATTTGCTACTGTCAAACTATCAGTGCTGGAATATGTTCTTTTTCACTGAAGACTCCACTTAGCTGCAGGCTAAAAAAACTGTTGAATACAGACCATATTTTTTATTGTGACTTGAAATAAGATTAGTGGGGCAGGACATTTACTTTAATTTCTTCCAGGTGGCATGAAGCCTCAGTTATTTTATTTTTCTCTCTAATTTAAGAGGAGTTTGTGGTTTAGGAATTAAAAGCCTAATTAGGCTGCATGTCAAAAAAAAACCAAAATCTCAATACAAATGATTCTTTTTGACAAAACAGCCTTTCAGTTTGGTCTTCAGCCTCATCTGGGCATCAAATGGCAGGTCTTTTGAAGAGCAGCTTCCCTTAAAATCTCCCTCTGGAAGTATTTTTGAGTTGGTCACCTTCCTATATGCCTGAAGTAAATAGCTGATAAACTAAGCATTAGATCATCTGAACAGCCATATGCTAAGAATAAGCAGTAGAGATATATATGATTAGGACACTTAAACTGAAAATTTACTATTTTTTCTAGAAAAATATAAAATGTTTCAGAAAACAAGGAAAAGGGCTGTATTGGAAAACTATCAAAATGTTCCATACCTAAGCAGAATTGAAAGGATAGAGACAGCTGAATATGAGAGTGAATAATTAACTAAAAATCTACTGTTAAGTCTAGAGATATGTTCTGTAATGCTTGTGTATGATAATGAACAAGGAAATGAAGAAAGTGTCACCCAGAACTCTTTCTGCAGGGAACTGTGACTGGAGTTATGGGGTTGCTGTACAGATATGTTTTGAAGAGTCCTGAGTGTAAGATCTCATTCACACAAATGAAGTGGAGGATCACAGGGTCACAGCTTGTAAATGGTGCAATAAATTCTTAGCTTCAAACTTTTGTGCTGCAGTAATTATTTTCTTTCATTTGAAACTGAGCTTTAGACTCTGTTATTTAGAACATATACTGTATACTTTTCTCAATGTGTGAAAAAGTGAAGTTTATTTCTGGTGATTTTCTTGCACATTTTGACTTACAATGGGTGACTGAGATACCAATGTGTAAAAACAGATGATGAATTTTGTAGATTTTGAAACATTTTCTTCCTATTTTCTGCAATAATGCAAAGATAACATAAAAAGAAATATATATCTAAAAGACATTCTAGTCTCTGACAATAGTCTTCTGAAATATTTTATATTTCTTTCATATGTATATATCTGGATATCTGTATTCATTACTTGAATCCTTTTAATTTCTCTAAGCTACCAGCGTATATATAAAATTTCTTTTTGTTTCTTCATCAATGACAAATGTCAGGAGCTGGGTTGCTTCTTTTCTACAGGGCAATAGAATTCATCATTTGCCTTCCTAAATAAGGGCAATTATATAAAAATAACAATTTTACTAATCATTTACAGAATCACTAGTCCAATCCTAATTTTATTGCTTAGGAATTCCTGATCTACATACTATGAGAAGTGCAAAGGTGTAAAGGAAGTAAAATGCAGGGGAAAATGATAAATTTGAGCAAATATCTCAAAGCACATATACATACATGTTGGACAGAAGAATTAAATGAAAATAGGTTTATAACCAAAGAATTTTACTGTACAATCCTAGGAGTTAACTTTGAAGGAATACAGATTTTTACTCAATAAGAATCAATAACCAGTCTGCTAGGATGTACGTGACAGAAGGAAACCTTGAGAAACAATCTGTACTGAAGTTTGGTTGAATGATGGCTCTTGTATATACAGTATGCAATATATATATAATATATTGTATATAATATATAGGTAGTGTGAAATGGATCACATGACATAATAAAAAGTACTAGAATACATTCTCTTAAAGAATATAATAACGACCATAGAAGGGAATAAATTTGGATATGAATCCCAAGTCATAGTCAAATGCTATATGGTTTGCTACCACAGCTGTAAAATTACTAGGTATCTTTTTTAACCTTCATCACATTCTTTTGTTCCCAGGGACCAAGCAGTGGGAAATGCTGGACTAAGTTCTGACCTCAGCATACACCCCTGTACACGCGGGTATATTTGTTTTAGGGTGTTACTTTCATGGTCAGGAACTCTTTGCCTGATATGATTTATTTATTCACAGCAAGTGAAGAAGGAGTTCTCTAATCAGCTTTCTATTGTGACATCAATAACTTCATTTTCTGAGATACACAAATTTCTTAAAACAAACAATCTAAAGGGAAGCCCAAACAAACTTCTTCCTTGCTGAAGACTATTGATTTGACGTCAGTTTACTGTCTTATCAATCATCCTCTTTCCCTTACATAATTCCTCACAGAGCATCAGCTGACGTCTTAGAAATTCGGAAACTGCCCTGCACAGTTATGTGAAGTAAGACTTACATGTGGGCCATGTTATTTAAAACATGTACTTATTTTATTGCTTTGGCTGTCATTCAAGCATTCCTATTCATGTACACAAGAAGAGCTTTATCAAATTTTCTTCTGTTTGAGGTAGCAGTAGATCTTATGTGGAGATGGTGGCTCAGTGCCTGATACACTGATCTGAGTAAGAACCAATAACTTTGGTTCTTACCAAGTAAGAACTACAGCCATTCTACAGCCATCCTACAGCTTAGGAACTAAAGGTAATCAGATAATGATTACTGATATAGAGTATTTTCCTTTGATTTTGTAGTAGTGTTTCTCTCTGCATATACATGCATGTGTGTATGTATTTATACATGTAAGTAAGCATATATATACATATCCATGAAACTACTATATCTACATCTGTTAGTTGATCTATCAAGCATTTATATTAATGTTCCTAATAGGCAGGAATTACTGAACTGCAGGTGAGTGCCTAGCTCAGAAGTAGAGTAGAAGCTGACTAGATGATGAGAAGAAGATGCTAGAAATTTAGATCTATGAGTGAGTAACACTACTGCATTCTTTGACCATAAGCATTGATAATAGATACTATCCTGCTTAATTAGGCTTTACTGAAATAGTCTATTCTTCAGAAATACAGAGCAGGAAATCTGAGTATGTGATGCACTAATGCTGGACTGGGGATTTCCAGATCAATGGTGCCCCTACAAACAGATCTTTTCTTATAAACAATCCAGAATATCATGAGGAGGTGCCAGTCTTTGCATAGCAAGCATCTGTGACTGAGTGATAATGAACATATAGCAAGAAATCATGGATTATAAATGAGAGATTTTTATAGCTTCAACAAACTTCAGCTGGAGCTCAGGTGCAGTCATTTGTCAATAGTTGTCTCTAAGAGGACTTATTAGCCTTTATATATGTACTTTTCTTTCAAAATTTGAATATTGGCCTCAGCAACACAATGATTTGCACAAGGATCAAAAAAAAACACCAAAAAATGGAATGTGAGAAAACTCATTTTAGAACCCAATCTGTATCATCTTCCTTAAATCTCACAGAAAAGTATTCCTGTGAGGGAGAAAAGATTATTTCTTAGTGCTTGCCACCAAGAAAAAAGTGGAGTTTGGACTGATATCCAAAACTTGTACAGAGGTGCAATTAAAGTGGGATGAAATGAGAATATAATGGTGTTACATTTGATAATCATGTCAACTTCCTTGAGGAAATTCTGAGCTCCTACAAGTTGAATGACAAAGAGGGAGTAGTGCCATGATGGTACTTTATCCTCTCTGAAGGCCCTAAGGATGGAACGCAGAAATATGCGTATGCTTCTGCATGGACACCTGGAATTTCTGACCATTGTGGTTTCCACCCTTATGATGAATGCCACCAGCACATGACAATAACACTGTTTTTTTTTTCACAAACTGACTCATGAAATGTCACCTGTGGAATAAAAAAGTCACTCAGGAAACAAGGTGCGTTTTATAAAAATATCCTTTGTGATTTGTTCACAAGCCAGCTTTCCGGAAGACACCAGCAATGTAAACACCAGAATTTTAACAAGAATTTTGTGTCTTGTCATTTGATAACTGAGCTGATTTAAATGTGTTTGGTTTAAGAAGACAGAAAGGACTGCTCATACTGCACATAAATTGTTGCCTTATTTGACAGGAGAAATAAATTCTAAACCCTTCTCTTACACGGGACGTCAGCCTATTGCAGGTAATTTTTACTAGACTGATGAGCTGTGTAATATGCCATTCGTGTTTTATAGAACATTTTGTAAATAGCTATTTAAATGGAATATACCTGTGGGGCAGACACTGCATTTGTTGTCACACTGTTGCCATGGAGCTCTTGCCTGAGTCCTCTTCTCTGAGGATTTGTTTTACGTTCTAGTATCACAAAAAAAACAAACAAACAAAAAAAAAAACAAAAAAAAAACCAACCAGACTAACATAGTCTTAATGTTACTGATCTTCATTCACAAGGCAGGAAGTGTCCCACAAGAATGAGTAGAAATTTCATATAGCAATGATGGCTCACCTGTTCTCAGTCACTAAAACTGGAACTTTGATGCTCATTGTTTTTAAAAAGCTCTGCAAAGTATTTTTTCTTTACCTTGGTTAAGAGAACTTTTTACTTTCCTTTCAGAAACAAGTATTTAAGTATATGAAATATCTAGCTTCCTTGTTGCTGTTGTTTAGAATATTAAAACAGAAGAGATACTTTTCTGTGAATTTTTATTTTTTTTTGCAATACTGGTTATTTTGTTAAATATTTTAGGAAATAAAATCCAAAAGAGAGTGAAGAGAGTGAATCAAATTTTAAACAAACTGTTTGCCACACATTCTTGTCTTTATTTGATGTCTGCACATGTATGTTACATCATGGTGACAGATAGTGTGTTTCTTATGAGAATTTGGTGTTATTCTTTCTGATTCAGCTGACAGTGCAGGAAAGGAAAAGGTAATTTCAATGAGAGTTCACGTGTTTTCAGCTCATGTGTTCTCAATCACAGTCTAATCTGCTGGGGGTGAGAACACCATTACCCCAATTTATTATGCCCTCAGTGTCAAAATCTTTTTAGCTTTGCCTAGCATGCAAGCACTTAAAAATAACATCTTTCAGTTTGTCTAGCATGTGATTTTGTTCAGGTGAGTAAAAAGAGAGGGGAGAGTTGAGATAATAGATTTTTTTTTTCTTACAGCTTTTGCAAAACTTTATTTCCAAGGCCCTGCCATTATTCTCAGGTCCAAAACAAAGAGCAGATAGGTTTCCAAGAGCTAGGAAAACAAGCAGCTGTGTACTATGTGAGATATAAGATTTTAAGTGATCTATTCACACACTAAAAAAGTTGAGAACTAAATGAAAGAAGAAATTCTACTTTGTTAGGAGAAAAAGTTAGGGAATACTTTTCAAAGTATGTAATTTTTAGTCCAAATGAGTTTCAAGCCTCAGATCAACTTGATTGTTCCAGATATATTTCAGCCATTTTTATGGAGAAATTAGTTCTTTATGGTACTCAATTTCTGTCTCTAGATTTGTGAGATTATTGCCCTCATTTGTTCAACTTTTCCTGTTTGTTGTCTACATATATAGATTATTAAGAACATATTACCTACACAAGGCAGTGCTGTATCATACCTGGCCATATGAAAAACTCCTATAACAAAGAGGTCTTGGTAACAACAGGTAATATCATCAACTCATTATGGCTAAACAAGTAGGGAAAAGATGGAATTCTTCTTTGTATGAAATCTCCTATACATCACTGCTTCATATATAAATAGAGAAGACTTTCTACTGAAAAAAAAGAAAATTTGCATTTTAAATCAGAAACTGCTTCCAAAAGGGAAATAGTAGCTTATACTGACAATAAACCTTATGCCTTGCAATTAGTGAAATAAGTCAGTACTTTGCATTGAAAATAGTTACTAGGGAAGTCAGGATAACTCTCTAACGTGAGCTTGTTCCGAAGCTTGCAGACTACTGTAAATATTTTGTACTATTAACAAGTTCCTTTGCCTTCTTATACATAATCTGTGGGCCAAAGTAAGAATACCACCACTTTCTTAAATATTTGGAGAGCTAATGAGTAAAGGAGAAAAAAAAAGTTGTATAGGATTAGTAGACCTACTAATATTGTTTCATATTTAGTTTTTTACTTCTGAGGTCTCTACATGAGAATAGTGATAAGGGGTAGATAGCAGAAATCCTTCTACGCCGTTTAGTACATGATCTTCTTAAGGACAAAGACCTGAATGCTTTCACATCTCTGTCATAATTGGATCCTGCTGGAAGTATGAAGTTTTCAGATAATATTTAGTTGAGCTCCAATTTCTACCAGCTCATTTAGCCAAATTTCTACTGGACCTTTGCTTTAAGGTCTTTTTACTTCCTTTCTTCTCCTCAGAGGACTTCTGTTGCTCCTGACGATACAATATGATAGTGTATTTATTTACCTACTTCAAATACATTGAAGGGAGTTCTGTTGTCTCTGGAATTTTCTCTCTGTTGATATCCTGCTTCAGTATTGGGCCCATAAAATTTGCACAGCATTTAAAATAGTCTCTATTTCTTATTAAAACAGATACAAAGAAGACTAGAAAGAACCTTTTTTTTTTATGTTGTGCAGAGAGAGATGCCTGGTATTCTGATCTGCAACAGAAAACCAGGAGAATCCTTGACGAAAGTCACATGAACTTTTCTTCAGGACTCCCAAGTGCTCTTTTTTGGGAATATCAAAGCAAACTTCTCAGTGAGTTCACATAGATCATGAGGAATCTGGACCCACTTCATGTTAAAATTCTCTTCCCTTCTGTAATTTTGACATTCACACTCTTGGTGTGCTTTGAAACACAGTATCTGTGATCCCAAAGGATCGCTCAGAGCTCCCAAAGTGCTCTGTAGTCATGGCCATAGAAGTCCATTTGCCATTGAAAAACTGTGCTGATGCAGTCTGCAGACTAAATGCCTATTATTCTTTGATCCCCCAGCTGCTAGGAAACTTCACTTACTTTGATAATTGATCATAGATTTGTCTGATGAGCTTCATAGAGTTACAGTTTAAAATGACAAAAAAGTACATTGACAATTAAAGTGCATTCATCTCTTCCAGAGTTAAGTGTTGTTTTCTTAATTGAATACTTTTGCTTTATTTTGAATGAATGTATTTGGTGTATTTAAAATTCCAGTCTCAGATCTATCCCAACACTCAAGTGTTCCTTCAAGGGAAAATAAAAAAGAAAATAACATAAAGATATTATAGATGATATGGAATTTTCTTATTTGCTTTTTTTACCCAAGAATTTGGGAAACAAAATTAAATTTTACATGAATCAACACTTTTATTTCATCTTTATATTCTTTAATTCCTTTAAGTTTTTGCCCTTTGACTTTTCCTGCTTTTTAATGGTCCAAATACAGAAAAATATTAAAAATACAGAAAAAATGTTAAAATAAATAATAATAATAATAATTGTTTGAGTGAAAGGAAAGCAAACAATGAAATGTTTCCTTTTCCTTTTGTTTTTTTTTCCTCCAGATGTGATGCTATCTGAAATTAAGGGATGGTTGGCAGAGTTTTTTCACTACTGCAATACAATAACCAGCATTTTGAAATTGCTTTCCCTTAAAATTTTGATACTTCTTTTATTGTGAGGGAGCCAACATAGATATTTCTGTAAGCTTATGGTTCCAATAAGACTTTCATTTTTACAGAGCTGTTCATGATCAATGTCTTTTACAAGCAATATACAGTGAGTCATTACGATGAGTCTGTTTTAGAGACTGCACAGAAAGAAAACCAGACCAAATGACATATCTGAGACCTGTTAGAGGCAGAATTTGTTCATGATTAGAATGAATCCTTTTCTGTATTTCCTATTCATCTCCCATTCTGGCAGCCTGTGGCTCTTTCCTCTGGTCTGCGATGTGAACGTCTACCTTTCCATGCATTCCAAAAGCAATCTTTCGCAGTCATCTGCTGGAGCCAGCTCTCATTCACACATGTATTCACACTTCCCTATTCATTTCACACCTCCTCTGAGCAGCACCTTTGTCTTATCGAGTGTAATGCCTTTGCCCTTGCTTTCATAATCTTGAAGTCTGGAGGCCTCACTCACATCTCAGATCTGGTCTACTTTTGCCTAGTTATTACACATGAGAATAATTTGCCATTGATTCTTCTGGGTGATGGCTGAGTCAAGAGGCAAGACCACAATCTATTGCCGTGCAGTAGACCATATTGGTGTGTCACTTGATAATTAGCTGCACTGGCATTTTGTAGCAGTTCAGACTGGTATAAATACTTCTAGAGAGAACCATTATCTCATGCAGTAAAAGAATTATGAGAGAGAGTTGTATTTGGGCTCAGAGCCCAGCACTGTTGTTCTCAGGGTAAACATTTTACTTTTCTCTGCTTCCAGTCCACAACCAAAATAGGATAGTCTTGTCTAAAATTAACTAAAGGAGCTCTTTCATCTTAAGAACATTTAGATTTGGTATTTCAAGTAAATGCTTTAAAAAGAGTCATTTTGCTTTACAGCAGCAACCTTTCGGAATTTCTGGGCTGAATGCCCTTGGCCAAATCCACATGAGGTCCTCATAAGTGGGAAATGATTTTTATCTCCATTTATCCTTCTTCCTTTTTTTTCCTCCTCTAATTTTGAAGTGTATTGCCTGGAGAATTGCATTTCAAACTATATGACATATCTTCTTTAGAAGTTGTGCATCTATTAATAGGGAAGACTTGAAAACCTACTCCTACATCATGTCTTGTGACAGGGACAATATTGTATGGATATAAAGTAGAAAAATGAAAATTTCAGCATCAATTCATTTCAGGTCCTAATGGGCACTTTTCAAAACCTCATTCCGAATGACAACAGGTTTTGTTTCCTTAGAAAACCACAGTCCTTCCTTGCTTAAGGACTTGAGAAAGACAGCTGTATGAAATCAACTACTTGTTTTTTAGAATTCATTTCCTTGAGAAAGAAAAAACTGCAGTGCTTACCTAAAATACTTGATGTTTTTATTCTTATGCCAGTGAAGGCAATAGTAAATGTTATCTTGATTCCCATGGAAGAAAGATCAGGTTCCTAGATAGCTGCACAAATATTTATCAGGCTAGGAGGAGCCTGGTAACACCCTTCAAAATAAAGATTGCAATATAACTTTCATTTATAACTTCCTGTTCTCATATGTTAATAACTTCCTCATGCATTAGTCTTTCTGGCAATTTTCCATGCTTGATTTTTGCCTGGAGATGATGTGTGTGTTTCAAACAAACTCATACCACACTTTTGCCTAGGCAAGCAGCCAAAATGGCTGAGATTTGTAACTTGGTCCAGAGGTAACTGTCCTTGAGGACTAGCACCTTCTCCTGAATAGGGAAAAATAGGATTTCCAAAGCCCTTAAGTGAATCTAAGATGATCTTTAAGCTACTGCTGAGCCGTTTTTAAAGTGGCTTAATGATGTCATGTTATTATATTTGCTGAGTCTTTTTTTTTTTTTTCCTCTAGAGGAAACAATTCATTTAGAGTTAAGTATTTTAGGGATCAAGAAGTGAATGGGAAACTCATTCTCAGTTTCTTCATTCTTTTACTTGCTTGAAGGAAGGCAAGATGAAGAAGGCAAAGATGGTTCCTAGAATACTTTCCCTCCTTCAAACAAAATAATGTATGTTTTCCTTTTGCATTTTGGAGAGATAGCCAAAGAAAAGCTCTTTCTTCAACTATTGAACACTATTTAAAACAATAGAGACTAACCAGTCAAAATATATTCATTATGTCAAAAAGATAAAAGGCTATATGTCCAACTCTGCAAGGATCTCATCTTCCTCAGCAAAAATAAATGAAGTAAATGACATTTGTTTATCATTCATTAATTGCAGACAGTAATCTGAAAACCATCAGTACATGACTTTAAAAATGTAGACAGAATATATTAATGCCCATTCCTCTATTTCTTTTTCCCCACAAAAGAAGTCATATCTCCAAAAAATTCCAGCTTTTTTTTTCCCCAGAAATGTACTATCACATCCCTATATGATGGCAGTTCTAAACTGGAATGCATGGTATTTCCTTGCTCACGTACTGGAATCAAGACAGGATATTGGATCAGACATATTGAATCTGTGATGGTTTCTTTTTTCTCTTACGCATATGGTCTGATATCTCCTGTGTGTGCAGTGTTCTGAATACTGCTGGACAGGCAGAGATTGTGGTAAAAAGGGATGAAAAGATTATATTGGTTGTTGTTGATCAATTGGTTGTTCCCTTAGAGTTTCTAAGTCATCAAGTAAAGAGATAAATTGCCCAGGGGAAAAAATATTCAGGAAAATTATGCTTGTAAATTGTAGCTACAGCAAAGAACTATGAATGGAAGGAGAAGGTTATATCCGGGGGGAGCTGGCCAGGTGTGTCTGCACAGTATGCTAAGGACCAAAATGTGTTCTTTCCGAAATGACAGGATATCACCTAGCTTTGATCCAAAAGATGTGTGATCCTGCTATCTGAATGCTTTTTCAGAGCAAATATATCTTTCCATTTAGCAGGGCTTATTAGGTTAGAATGATTACTGTGCCAACACAGGTGTGCAACTTCTGATTGTTTCAGAGTGCAAGCAGATGTCAGACTGTAGCATATGATGATGGCATATCTTGAAAATGCCCCATGAAGAAATCACAAAATTTATTTTTCTTGTTTCACTGCCAATAAAGATTCCAAACTGGTACTTACAGTCTCCATCACAACACTGTATCTGGCAGAAATATTATATCAGAGGTTAGATGGGCTTGGATGATAGAGGGTCTGTTATGTTGTTAAACCAGACTCTGTTTGAGAGGACCAAGAGCTGGGTCTGCAATGTAAAGGAGAAAATTTTAGACAGCCACCCAGTGTATTTGATTTTTTTCTGGGCTTTGCCTGACCACATGCTTTGAGAACTGCAATAAAATGTAAATTTCTGTTTGAATACCTTCTCTGATGACTGCCTAAAAGGAGATTATGAATCCTGTGGTCTTGGCAAAATCTCTTTCAGCATCAATGGCTTTAGGGGTTGAATGATCAAACATTCTGGACTGACATTTCAAATATGTGCTGTTTCCCTGTGCTGTTTACAAATAGTGCTGTAGAAAGTGATAAATAGAAAAGCTACTGCACTAGATTTGATACCAGAATACAGCCATTGTGACTTTCATCCCTTGTTCTAATATTACCTTACTGAATGTTGTTGATCAGGCATTGCACAAACATAGCTTGCTAAAAATCAAAATGAATTTCCTGATTCTCTGGATTTAAGTGTAAGTATGAAGATGAAATGGACAGAGATCAGAGTGTACAAGAAAGTGAAATGAAGCAATATTGGTCACTGTGGCAGTGACTGACAGAATACACGTGAAGACAGAACAAGGAAATTGTGGGCTCTTTGCTGAATGGGTTGGGGAATTTAGTAACACCAGAAACAGATAAGGATGTAATTCCTTCCCTCAGGGTGTCTTTCACTCTTAATGAAGATTTCCCAGGCATCTGTGCTTAGTGGAAGGGTTTAAGGAGGAGAGCTATCAGCACTGAATGAGAGTTGAGGTAAAATTTGATTTTTAAAAGTGCATTTGACTAGATCTAAGGTTCTGAAAGGACTGGCTCCAGCAAATTACTCTTTTGCATCTTTGAAGGTCGTGAAGCTTGGGAAAGACAATTGATAAAAAGGCAAATACTGTACTTATGTCAAAAAAAAAAAAAAAAGAAGGCTCTCACAATATTAATCTGTCCAAGTGGGGATGTAAACATTATTTAAACAGAGTACTCTACTCTGTATGAGTAGACAGCCAGATGTGTAAAAAACATGTTGGGCAATTGGTCTCAAGGGCAGTGCTTAATGGGTCCCCCCCCACCTGGAACACAGTAGCAAATAGAGTACTGTCCTGTTTAATAACTTTATCAATGACCTGGAAGAGGTGATAAATGCATGCTTATCAAGTTTGTAGTTGTCAACTAAGGTGTTTCCAGTGCAAATATCTACTTTGGTCATACTGATACTGTTAGTCAAATTAAGGCACTAACAGAGGGAGTGCAGTAATAGATCTACAATGCCAACAGTGGCCATATATCTTAAGGCAGAAAGACAAAATCTAATATTGTTTTACAAATTACTTCTTCAGAGATCTATTCACAATACTCATCACTTTACAATGATTTTTTTAATCTAGTTGTTCAACCATCAGATCTTATTAGATTTTTTTTTCTGGACAAAAGAGGCAATTACTGAAGTTTTCTTCCCCAAATAGGCACTAACAGGCTGTAATCAAGTCATCACTCAATGTTTGCTTTGATTAAACTAAACAAAATTAGTTCCTGAATCTTTCTGTAAAGTATGTTTTTAATCCTTTAATCATTCCAGTGGCTGTTCTCTGAACCATCTGCAATTTAGCAACCTGGAGACAGAATACTATGTATATTCTTTTTTTTTTTCATTCTCTTTTTTTTTCTTTGCATGACAAAACCCACTGACATTCATCTCTTGGATCTGTTCCCACCAAATGCTGATATCAATCTCTATGTTTGTAGTGTGCTCTTCTTACACCCTGGTGGAAGAGTGTTAACATGAGCTCAGTCCTTGGCTGCCTGCCTGGGCTGACATGAACTTTCCCCTGCAATCACCACATCAGGATTTCCACTTGCAGTGTCAGGGTTGGGTACAGCTGTAACCAAATAAAGAGAGATGAAGAGGAGGTCACTACATCCACCTGTAACACCAACTCCTCATTCATAAAGGAGTTTGTATGTCACACCAATGAAATGAAGAGGAAGTGTCCTCCTCCTGGAAAGACAAACCCATGGTTTATTAATGCAGTGAAAGAAGATATCTATGTCATTTAATGTTGGAAAAGATTATTAGACCACCCAGACTGCCCTCCTTGTCACAGGCTGTTACTCTTGCATTTACCCATGTATATTATCCCAGTTATTCATAAGTGGCAAAATACGTCTTCTAGAAAAGTACATGGGCCAAGATCTAGCTCTTCAGGGGCACAGTTACTGTGGATTTCTTCTGTAAACAATGAAAAGACTGGACTTACTCGTAAGTAAGAAGAGACTGAACTTACTCTTATTCATAGCCCCTAAGATCTGAATCACTTACAGGAGAGACCTAGCTCCCAGTTTGGCAATAGTCCTACATTTGATAAATCCCTACAGCAAGGCAAATTCAGTCTGGACCCTCATATTCATTTGGAGACATCAGGAATTCTTCCCTTGGGTTCCTCATTCAACAATCATTCTTTCTGTCTTTCTGTTTCCTTTTTAAATTAGTCTATCTTTGGCTTTGAGCCAAGGGATCCTGTTGCATCTTCCTCTACTAGATCAAAGACTTCTTTATATCCAGGATTTTATTCTTGCAAAAGGAGCAGGTTTACCAAAGTCTGGTAAGGAGCAGATTTAAGGAAATTGAAGTCTTCTTTTCATAAGTGCTGGGCTGCTGCACACATTCTGAGTCAGGCAGTCTAAAGTCATTAGGCACTACAATAGTGTACCATTACCACACACTAAAAACTTCTCAGATTTACTTTTGGAGGTGGAGAGCATCTAGCATGTAACCGGTGTCTCTGCTGAAAGTGAGAGTATGTAGTTAAGACCGACCATTTTTCTGTGTATTTTTTTTCTGCAGTTATGAAAACTTTCATGCTGTGAGCCTAAAATGCTCAAACTCAGTATACTATTCTTGATCTCTATTCTCTGTGTTATATTGCCCCTACCTGAAGATAAACTTGGGGAAAATTTGATGGATTCCTAAAATATTTATTTCATTTAAGAAACAAGGAGGTGAACATTAAGGTAACTTCCAGTGAGCAACTGTAGTAGAGACAGGCAAAACCAAGCTGAGCAAGAGTACCTCTGGGAAATGCCCCAACCATCACTTTAATTCAACTCTAAAAAATTTGCCCAGATGCTCACAGAAAATAGTGGAACAGAAAATCAAGCCATTGCTTGCTAAATTATACAGCAGTTCCTTAACTTTAGATATATCCTGACTGTGGCATTAACAAGTTGTTGAGGCTACAATTGAACTTTGCCTGATTCTCGAGTGCCACCCCGTGACTCTTGAAACAACTGGTACCCTATCTGTAAGCCCTCCACAAGCAGTGCAAATCACCGTGGTGTCACAAGTTCTAGTCTCCAGCAGCCTGGGGAATAGGCCACTGGAGAAGTCTGAGCGACCATTTTGTGCATTTCTCTTAGGAGTGGCTGCCTGAGTGCACAATCATCAACATCAGTCTGGCACTTGCCAGCTGCTACTTTGAACATCCCCTGAATGAAAGGGTCATCTGTGCATGATCAAGTTAGCTGAGTCAGTGATCCTTAAGCTACCCTCTCATTGAAATGTAACTCCCATGCACATCCTCTGCTGAGAGGAGAGCCCACCCTGAACAGGTGCCTGGCAGCTCAGCCAGATAAACTCCGGCTGCAATGAGCACAGAGAGCTGTTTGTGAATCCAGATATTTGGAATGAATCAGAATAAACAGAAGTTTTCACAGGTTTGAGGGTGTGAGTGTGTATGTAGCATATGTCAGTACTCGCAGACTAGAAACAGTCTGATGCAATTAGAAAGGAAAATGGAGAAGGATCTTTCCAAAGGATGTCACAGCGGCTGCATTCAGGTCCATTTGACCACAGCTTGCCTTGGCAACACATACTTTAGGATACAATGAGAACTAAAAGCTCAAAACGACAGTGGAAGAACAGAGTGTGCAAATAAGGCCCTGACACATTGGCATTTTTTTCTCCAATGCACCCTCTGTGCCTGCAAGTCTGTGTAATGTCTTTCTGTAGCAGAGAAAGAGGGTCTAGAAGTATTGCATATATTATAAGATATACATAGATATCTATACCTATTATATGAAAGTGTATTAGACTGAAAAATCTATATCAGGTTTAACAGGATATTTTTTCTGGCACTGGATGGAGCTATTAAAAATAACTTTTTTTAGACAGTACTGATACAGTACTGATTGGTCTGTCACATTCTGCTCAGCTGCAAGCAGCTATTGTCTTAATGGAATGAATATAACCATCTGAAACTGAAGAGGAAGTCTTGCAAAGTGGACTCAAAGTAGGGGCAGTCTTGCAAAATATATTTTTAAAGTGCACTTTCAAAATGGCAACATCTCTTCACTGTGATGGTCTTGAGAGGTGTTCCTGGGAAGTACACCTAAGTAAATGCTTCAGGTAGAAAGGAATGATCATCAGAGGACAGGAGGATTTTGTGGATGAATGGACAACTTGCAGATGGATTAAATTGCAACTATCAAGGGAATGATATATTCAAAAGAACAATTTTTATTCAGGTTGGTTAATTTCACTTTTTTTTTTGTTGGCTATTCAATTGTTAGTACCTACTGCATAGTTAGGAAAAAAGTCTCTTTAGAATTCAGTCTTTTCAATCTTCTTGTCCTCTACGGGCAGAAAACTCTCAGTTTGTAAGTCCAATTCTTTCAAGTAAAATCTCCCATAAATATAAAGAATGGGTTTTACCATTCCTTCTGCCCTTCCCATTTCTTTTTCATCCCTCTCACCATAGAGTTATACAGAATCTCTCTGGCTTAGAGGGGACTTTTATCCTACAAATCTTTTTAAGATATAAGGACTATTTAGGCACCATTAGGTGTATGTATTCTGACATCAATCCCATGAGAAATGTTTAGAATAGAAATTCAAAGCCTGATTCATAGATGGCTTATCTTCTGATATATAAATACTGTATCTCATCATAACTTCTACTGTGGCACCTTAATTTTCTCACACAATTTTTCCCTTCTGCTCTTTTCCCCTTACTTCCTTGGACAACTGGAAAACATGTGCATCCGATTAAAGGTAACCTGTTTTACTTAGAGCTTAAATGGGGGATGCATGTGCATACCATTACTGTATGCATTTTTCTCTAGGAATGAGACCCTTTAGTGGAGGGTTCGTAACAATGAGCAACAGACAGTGATTTCTGGGGGATAATGACTGCCTATTGCTTAAAAATCATGAGGATGCTCATTGACTCCTGAAAACACTCTTTGATTTTTTCTTCTGGGGGATTTTCAAACAGGCTGTATGTTAAAGAAAAAGTCACAAACAATAAAATAAACATGTTTTCTCACTGGTGAATATGAGCAGAACTCAGCCTGAGACATTTCAGGTTGCCACTGGAGCAACTGAGCAGAGATTTTGTGCTATTCAGCAGAGAAGAGAAAAGATGCCATGATGGCTTTATTCCTGGGCCCTAGTGGGGTTGTTACTGTTGTGCTAGTCTTTCTACAAACAGCCCAGTCAAACAACATTGCAGAACAGAACCAAAAAAGCACCTATTAACCCCCATCCTGACCTCTTAACAAGATTTTCAGAGATATCCTAAGGAAAGAAGTAACATATTTATTTTCTGTAGCATATGTACAAAAACAACATTCCCTCAAGCAATTGGAGATATTGGGAATTGTTTTATACCACTTTCAGGTAACATAAGAGGGAAGAGGATATAACATGAAGCAAGAGGCCATTTGCCCTTTGCAATGCAAGACCTGACTTTGTGGCCTATCTGTGTGATATACTTCACCTGCCAGTTCAATGTAAGATTTAAAAATACAATAGGTACAAAAATCAGCTCAATACATGCTCTGGAGGTGAATCAATCCTACACATTGTAATCTGTGAAGAGAGTAAGAATACAGGTTACTCAGAAAAAAAGATGAAGAGGGAAGAATAGAAATTTTGAAAAGGAAGTAGAAAGCTAAAAGAGATGGACAAAACCAAAAAAGGATGATGTGAGGAGAAAGTAGACATGAAAGTGAATAATGCGAGGAGAAAAAGTGACCCATGGGATAGGTGGAAAAGATTTAAAGTAAGTTAAGCACAGTGACTCTGGCCCAGTTTCTTATGTCATCAGGATCTGTGGGAATGCACAATTAGGGATCCTGTGCCTGTCAAATTTGCTTTCCTTTTTCCCCTTAGCCTTCCACCTCTGTACATTCTTCAAAGTCTATCTGTGTGCTACTGTGATGTGACATAATAGCAATGTGCATGGCAGGAAGTGTTTGCAAGACCAGGCCTCTATAACAGCATGATCTTCAGAGCATGGACTAGTTCCTCAGCTGATATGAACTGAGAGTGCTCCATTGAATCCCCATGTTCTTTAATCTTGAATTAAGTACCTAGTGTGTTAGAGACTGAATAATGGCAGAAGAATCTCTTTTTTTAACTCCTAGAGGCCCAACCTGGGTCTTTGAGCCTAAACTTTTTGTCTCTTTAGAAATTTAAACCGTGTTTTTTCCATTCTTACATCCACTGGAATTTGCAACATATCTGCTTTGTAGTCTGGACAAAGCTTGAAGATTTCCCCAAACACAGTGTGAATCAAACCACACAGGAATGTTTGTAAAGAACATCTTGGACCCTTTGAAAACATATTCAATTCTCAGAAGCGCTAATGCATTCCACATTTGGTCATTAAACACTAATTGGTAACATGCTGGGGATGGGTTCACTCTCTGACCAGGCAGTATTTCCTAGGTCACAGCACTGCAAGACCCCAGTGCCCTCACAAAACCTGCCCTTTTGAACTTTTAATCCTTCAGCTCATCAGAAAGCATTAGTAGCTCAGTCAACTTTGAAAATCAGAGGCATATTTTCCCCCGGCTCTTTCAAAGTTTGCTTGATTTCCCTTCTACCTCCTGCTCCCACCCCCTTCCTCACTGATGATGCAGGATGTCTTTTGAGAGCCTAATTGAAGGCCTCAGAGTGCCTGGCAGTTTATTATGAAACTATTGTCCTTGGAAAATGTCTCAGAACTCATGTTTTACTATATTTATAACCTTTCTTCCATTAGTCTGCCACTTCCCTGAGAAATTATGACCTTGGCTCTATCAGCTTAACCAAGCTGTCTTTATATATAGCAAATGTGTGCATGTGCAAAAAAAAAAAAAAAAAAGGAGGGAAGGGGCAAAGCCATCAAATAGCTTTCTATTAAAATAGTAATTCTGCTGGCCCCTCCTAGACTCTGATAAGCTATTTAGTTGCTGAGATAAGAGAGGAAATCTGGAAGCAACTTATGCAAACATAAAGTCTCAGGCAGTATCTTTGACTTTTGTGGTCATAGGGCAATAGATTCTGATTGAGGTCTATTATTTAAAATAAAAGTATTTTGTCATTCTTTAGAACCCTCTCAGTATAGGATTTTTCCCTCACTATTTTTGAGATTTCTCACCATCAATTTTGAACAAATTTCTGCCACTTTGCTTACCTATATAAAATGCCACATGCTATAATTCTTAAGACAAACTATTCGTAAACTGTATCTCACCCTTCACAGCAGCTCAAAATGTCAGTTCTCTGGAGAAGTATCGGAGATAAATAATTTGCCACATGAATTGCAGGGCAAAAGGCTGAGATATATCGCACACTGCTTTTCAGACATCAATCCTTAGATCATTTCTAAGGAGTTCCCCAAAATAATTATGAAACAGCAAGCCTATTATTAGCACAGATGTTTTTAAAATACATAGCTCTGTACCTCAACTGGAAAATTTAGGGCGCTGTAAATTAGGCTGTGAGCAATCACAGAATCACAGAATCTTCAAGGTTGGAAGGGACCTCTAGAGATCATCTAGTCCAACCTTCCCACTCAAGCA
>JAUBOD010000865.1:1464009-1497789 GCA_032353885.1 Nothura maculosa
ATCACAGAATCTTCAAGGTTGGAAGGGACCTCTAGAGATCATCTAGTCCAACCTTCCCACTCAAGCAGGCACACCAGGAACAGGGTGGCATCCAGGCGGGTTTTGAAGACCTCCAGAGAAGGAGACTCCACAACCTCCCAGGGCAGCCTGTTCCACTGCTCTGTCACCCTCATAGTAAAGAAGTTCGCCCTCACCTGCAGATGGAACCTCCTGCGCTTCAGCTTGCACCCATTACCCTTTTTCACTTATCACTTACTTAAGTAGTGTCCCTGCTGGAGCGGGAAGGTTGGACTAGATGATCTCTAGACATACCTTCCAACCTTGAAGATTCTGTGATTCTGTTATTCTGTGATTCTTGTCTCACTCAGGGATTGAGCAAGATCAAATTCATTAAAGCTCATATTTGAAAAGGAAAATGCTATAAAATCAAATTTTTGTTTGTTTTCTGAGGAACATCTTTTTTAAAAAAAGTAGTTTGGAGGTGTTTTTATGCTATGGGAGTTGAAAGGGATCCATTTTTTTTTCCCTTAATCTCTTGAACAAATAAAGCCATTCATACTATAGATATTGAAAGAGGACTCCAATTGCCTGCTGCCTCAACCCTGGCAGGTATGGACAGAAGGACAAACAAACACAAACAAATAAACAAACAAACAAAAGTAGAAAACTAAAGTGTAGAGAACTGTTTCAGGAAATTGTGTTTTTGCAAAAAAAAATGTTGAAAGAAACAACAGCATAATTTGGGGAGAAAGCATTACCCTTGTTTTTTAAGTACATCCTTGCCAGCAGCATTTATTAACTGAGATGATTGGAACTGGTCCTATTGTTTTTGCCTGTTACTGCTGCTCCTCTACTGGCACCAGTGTGTATTATATATATTCAGTATCTTTTCCTCCAGAACAGCAAAGGCAGGATCTATCCTGTCCTTCAAAGATTTCTCTTTCTGCCTTCACCACTCCCACATGTCATTGACAGTATGTTAAGCTATTAGAGTCATGTTCTTGGCAGCATCCCCACTTTTTAGTGCTTCATTCCCAATTCCCACGTAAGGGCTGACAGACTTCAATGACCTTTTGCATCAACACTTGCTTCCTAAAATTAGATTTTTGCTTCCTGGCATATAACCAGATAGATTATACTCCTTAACCTGTCATCCATGTAGGGCATGTAGCTCCAGAAGTTGGTGATGGAGAGGAAGAAACTTTTCCATGAACAGTAAAAGGATCTCAAGGGGAAAAAATGTAAAGCGAATGATGCTGTAGCAATATATGTGCATGTCTAGTGTGTGTACACTTGCATGTATGATATTAAATGATGGTGTCAGCCACAAAAGGTTGGGAGGTTAGATGCAGGTCAGATAAACATCTAGCTATTCTGTTATGTCTTGAAAGTTCACCTGAATTTAGCATTGTGGATAACTTCCATTTGTGAAAGTCATCAGTAAAGCTCTGCTCAAGATTGGTAGGACTATTGCACATCTTTAGTTGATCAGAGAAACATCCACGATATCTGCTTTGCCTCGTGGTATTTCTAGGACTTGTTGATTGAAAGTGAAATGTACAAAGAATAGAAACATACAAGATACAAGAACATACGAGAAAAAGAAAATATTCAGTGACATATTTTAAGGAATGTCTGCTCCAAAGTTAAAGCTTCTTAATATTTGATCTCCAATAGGTCTGGACAAATAGACTGGAATATGTATATCCATCCCAAACTGAGGATGATGTAACTCCTGGACTTACCTTATGGTAAGAATTATGGTGCTGTAGTGTTTGCTGGTATATTTGCAAATGGGAGACAATCACTGTACAACAAAATTTACAGCCCAGATTATTGTGAGCTCTGGTAAGAAGTAATGTTACAAAATAACGAAGACAGTGAAAAGATTAACAGGAAATTTGGGTAACTTGAGAGTAGCTATATATTCTTTTTTCTTTTTTTAAATCAAGAAGTCATTCTACTTTCATGGTAATTCATAGTCTATGTAGATTGATTTGTCTCTAGTATTTCTCTCTTCTCAATATGTATATATGACCTGAAACTTGATGCAGTACATTGCTGCTCTTAGTAAGTGATTGCTGAGTCAGCATCCCCACTGCTGCCAACTCTGGAAGACCCTTTCCCGGTTTCCTGTCTGTTTCACCTCACTATTCCTTTAGGACACTGATTTTGGGAGTGAACTGAAAGGGTGCATAAATGAAATCCTTTCAGCTATACAGAAGATTTGAATTGTGACATAACATAATCTTTAAACTAGTCTTAGTTTTCTTAAAGGAAGCATCTACAATCTGTTTTCACTGGCAATTATCAGTAGAATATGGAATGCCACCGCCAGAACTTTGGCTTTGACAACCTAAGTTGTGCTTGATTAGAGAGACAGTGTTTGGAGACGTACAAGAAGAGGAAAGGACAAGGGCTGTGTATTCTTTCCAGCAGGGCAGTGGATTTGTTTCTGCTGTAACATATAATTCATGCAACCCACATTTCTGCTTCAATAGCTCTCCTGCAAGGCAGAACTTCACTCATATGACTGTCTCACTCGGACAAGCTGCCTACATACTTTCCTATGAGATGCTGTGGAAAGCGCAGTATAGACCATCAAAGGCTAAAGTTCTCATTCCTTTCATGTGGTTGTGTTTGCAACTGTGATGCTGCAAGTGACGCAAAGGGAGAGGAAAAGACTTTTTTTTGGTACGATGCAAACACAGAGGCATTATATTATTATACACAGAGAGTTATTAAGATAACTGAAAGATAAAAGAAAACAGCCCTTAATTTGCCATCTTTCCACGTCGTCTTCTTTTCTGGAGGATTTGACTGTTCTCTGGCTTCTTCTTTAAGAGTCCCAGATTCTGTCTTGGGTCATTCTCAGTTCTAACAATGGGGTGGTTAAGACGTAGAAATATTCAAGTATCTAGTCTCCTTCTTTGGAGATCTTTAAAACCCGCCTGGATGCAGCCCTGAGCCATGTGCTCTAGGTGACCCTGCGTGTGCAGGGGGGTTGGACTAGATGACCTCTAAGGTCCCTTCCAACCTTACACATTCTATGATTCTATGATTCTATGATCTAAGAATTACTTTTGGTTAAATAAGCATTATTTCTTTTTTTTTCTTTCATCTTCTTTTTGAAGAAAAAATGTAAAGAATAATTATTAGTTTGTTAATGTTTCATAAAGATCTCTATATTTTCATCTTAAAATGTTATTCATCAAGTCAGTAATTTTTTAAAAGCATTAGTATGTCACGTGTTCTTATTATTTCTAGTTGTAATATTGTTCCAACTAACTTCTTGTTCTTTGTAAAGGACATATTGACTGCATGCGATACCTATCCTTCATCTAAGCTGAAGGAATGTGGGAAAAAATAACTGGTCTGAAACTCATAAAGAGATTGTCTTTCTGTCATCCACCTCATTGGCTGTGCTAGATCTGTACAGTTTTGAAATAAAGAAACAGAAATTGCAAGAAAAGATAGAAGTTCTGAATTTCTTGGGATTAGTTTAGATTGAACTTTATCTTCCGTGTGAATGTGTGCAGTGGAGGCAGAGGCTGCTCCAATTGCGATTGAGTGTAATCACTGGTTGAGAAGGAAAGAAATCCTCACAAATGTAACCAGAAAAGCAGAGTTGTCAGTGCTTGTTGAGTTTCATTTATTTTTTATTCAGGTTTGGCTGACAGCTATACCAAACCTAGACACATTTTGTATTCACTTTTTTTTAGGTGGGATGGTTGCTAGATAAGAGACTTGCAAAACCTTAGTTGAGTGGGTTGCTTTACCGCAGATTTCCTGTGAGACTCTGAGCAGCAAGCGTAGGCACAATCCTCTGAGAGATGTAAGCTTCTGACTCCTACTGAAATAAATGGGAACAGAGCACTAGCTACATTTTTCTTAGGTTTTCAACAGATTAAAAATGAGTGGAATTTTTCTTCATTCTCTTTATTTTCTGCAAAAAACTTGAAAATATTAAAGATCAGCTTTTAAAATGTAAAATTCCATTATTATGTGAACTGCTAAAAGTAGAAGTATTGTTCTTCATACCTAGGATGATGAGACCTCTGGCTTATTGTGAAGTCTTTCTCAGTGTCCAATAGTAGGTAGGTGATGACTCTGATAAAGTAGAGGAAAATCATTCTACAGGGCAAAATGGGAAATATGAATGTCTGGGGAAAATGAGGCATTGAAAACTTCTAAACTGAGATGAAGTGCAATGCAAGATAACCTTTCCACTAAGTTGTTTCTTTCATGCATTTTGATTACAAAATTGCCCTGTAAGTGTTTAGAAGGATGGGATTTTTATTCTTTTCTCTAGTTCTTTGTATCTTCAACAAAAGAAGAAACATTGTTTGAAGTAACAGTTATTTTTTTTTAATCATTTTTGCCCAATTTTGAGAAAAATATTAAATGACTAGTTTAGATATTTTTTTTAAATATCCATGTTTTACACTCCCAGTGATCTATGTTGCTTTAAAAAATCTTTTCACAAATAGTAATTTGTGGCAGTGCTCCTCCCCAGTTCTCTGAGGATGGAAATTATGTAAAAATGCACTTGCCTTTGATTGATACTATTGTCTTTGATTTCATTGATAAAATACAGAAACAAATGATCTTGCATTGTTATATCATGTCTATATGAAGTACTCTGCAAGCAGATGCATCTATTTGCAGCTCCACTTCAAAATTCTTTTGGGCAAGCCAGCTCCAGCTTTAAAATAATGTAGTTCTATTTAAGCTCTGTTGTTCAGAACCAGATTTATGAGTTTGGTCTTCATATTGCAATACATAGTTGCTTAACTGAGTTCAGTTTCTATCTAGGAAATGCAAGTTCAAAGCAGAATTCTCATGTAAATATTAAAAAGAAAAAGACCTTCTGTATATCAAGGTATGCCATGTCATCTGATTATCTATGTATTACCATTTTCTAGTACCAGATATAAAGCAGGACATTATCTCCCTCTAAAACAGTTGGCGGTCTTAAAGTACAAAGCAAAATAGAACTCCATATTTGAGAAAAAGATCACAAAGCAAGCATTAGGTCTTTATGGAGAATCTGTCTTAAGTATTATTTGAGGACAGTGTTTGAGGATGAGGGAGCACAAAGCTTTGTTCAGATTAAAGAACTCTATGTCACTTTAGATTAAGAAAACTGAGTTACAAGAGGAGATCTGTCACCAGCCTTTGATATAATACCAATAAAGGAATATAACTCTCCATACTTCAGTTTCTCCTGCTGAACTTGGCAAACAATCTGTTTTTCTTTCTTTACTGAAGCATTTTGAGATGGATGCAGAGTAGGTGTTAAGTCCCTTGTATTGTTAGGAAAAAGAGACAAGGATTCATACCAGAACCCCTACTAATGGTCATCAATGGTCAAAGGTGTTCTCCTAGGCAAGCGATCTAGCTGAGAAATGCACATCTCAGTTTTCTCTGTATATAGGCATGGTGAGAAAGTGTGATTACAAAACACTTTCCCTGAACATACCTTTGATCTCTGGTCTCCAAATTGCCTCAGCCCTCTTCCCTTCTGATAAGAAGTTGCTCATTTCTTAGAAACAACCAGCAACCAGCACGCAGTGAGCTGCTTATGAACTTGTGTTCTGATGGAGGCATAAACAGGAGGAGCTTCTAGGAGGAGCTAGAAATGCTCTAGCTAAGGTTAAAAGTTTTCTGGGTTTTGTTTTGTTTTAGATGTGTGAGATTTTTAATGGTGATTTTTATTACACTCTGCCCTATTTTTGTCTAGTCAGCATGTGGAACACATGTGGGCCTTCATCCAGCAGTGTGTAATATAATAAATATGCTTTCTCTGTTTTAATGCCTGAAGTTGTGTCCTCTGGAAATAGACTTGAACAATGACAACTATACTTGGCATTTGATAGAATCAGCTGGGCTATCTAGTGATAATAAGGTCTGAAAGGAGAGCTGTAAGCCCAAAAAAGGTTTTAACAGCACAGGACTGACTTGTTATAGTTTTATTTTTGCTGACATATTTAAAATCCTTTGTCAGGAATCATGCCTAATCCCCCAGTTAAAGAAAAATAAGGAACAGCATGGAGAAGAGCTAACAAGTATAGAATTCTTACCCAGATTTCTTGGAAGCAGAATATTTCCAGGTGTCAAAGGCAAATTGTATCTTAGAGACCTGCATAAGAAAAAAACCATTTCTTTTAGCTGTACTTGCACTGAGTTATATATTTGGTGTTCAGATTGCTCAGAAATGTTTGGCAGACACCAGCTGTGCTGATGATTTTGAACTAGGGGAAGTGATCTGGCTACACACTTAAATGAACCATGCTGCATTATAGGCATATTATTAATATAAAGAAGTTTTGTTTCTCAGGCTTTGATATTTCTCTCTAACCTCTCACATGGAGTTTTTTGGACTCACTTCCCCCACCCACAAGTGGCTGGCTGTGGACTTGACTGATACAGCATAGGATGTAGCACCTGGCTATGCTATTATTTGTTGGATGCATTTCATGCTTATCTGGAAAATATACTGGAAATGAGTCACTATTGCTATTTTTCCTTTTAGAAATTAGACATAATAAAAGTTCTCAGGAAGGAATCTTTATAGCATCCTTATCCTGTGTTGACATCCAGACACTTGTGCTTGTGCTTTATATAATTTTAATGACTAGTAACTTAGAAAACATGGCACTTTCATCCCTAACTCACTGCTTCCTAAGCCAAACAAATTTAGTCTTCAAAATTTGTACAGAAGCGGCTCAGGTACCTAGATATTAGCTAAACACCATTGAAATCCAAATAGGAAGTGGCATAGCACTAAGGCATCTGAGAGACATAACATATTTGACTTATATTTCATAGAATCACAGAATCATAGAATGCTTAAGGTTGGAAGGGACCTCTTGCCATTTGTCTATGGCAATGTCATTCTGGTTATAAGCAGCAGAACTTCACCCATTTGTGTAAATATGTAGCTAAAATTTAAGGCATCCTCAAAGACTAGAGGCATCTAGAGGCACCATCTGATCAGGGCTTTTCAGGATCTTAGTTTTAGACTTACTTAGACTGAGATTTACTTAACTTCTATGGATGTCCCACCTACAGAACTTTATTTTAGATCCTTAGAAATACTTGTAAGCATCGTTCAATACATATAATATTTTTATATGCTGCAAATGTAGGTCATCTTTAACAGGAAAAGTTGGCCTCATTTCCAAAGGTACTGGTCACCATATCTAAGAACTCATCCCTCCTGAAAATCAGGACTTGTTTACTAAACTGGTGGTAAGTGTACTGGGGAAGGATTTTCAGAGGTTCAAAATGATTCAGTCAAAGACAACAAACCACCATTAGTGCTTCTAGAATTCTCCTTATTCCCCTTTCTGTACAAATATATATATTGATGATTTAGGGATTAATAATTATTAATAAGTATTAACCCCTAAAATTCTGTCTAATGAACATGTTTCTGAACTGATAGCCTTCCTGGAAGAAACCTGCAATTTCAAGCAGCTTAGAGAATGCCTGCTGATGAATCAGTGTGTGGTTGCTGTCTTTTCCACTCTGCATTTATTTTCATACTCCTGCTTATCTGTTAGTGATTACTATTAGATGCAGGATAGAGAGAATTTTGGCCTGACTCATTCTGGCTGCTCAGACATCATTATTCTTAGGCCTGTACACCAGTGCTCTCTCTGGATTATGTAATTAATTATATCAGTTACAGAGGATATGAAGATCTAATTATACAAAAAAGGGGTAGATGATGTCACTGATTACTTTAAGATGGAAACATCTGAAAAAAATGTAAGTAGTGTCAACTACTTCTCCATAGGCAACATGCTGAAGACTTCAAGAGCTAGATTGCTAGTTACTATTAAAGTGGAATGAATTCATTTTCCAGATGTTATGTTAGCATTGTAACCAAAGAATGTCATTTCAGCTGGAGGAAGACAATATTTTACTTGCTGAAACAAACTAGTTTTATTATCTCAGGAAAATTAATATTTTATCAAAAATTACATGATTGATGGGTACATATGAATTTAAAAATATATGCATGAATATGGTGGAAGTTACATAGATTTTCCCATCATATTTATATATCTATGCAACTGAAGGAAAGTGTTTCTAAATTGAAGAAAACATCTAACATGTGCTTTTGACCTCAGCAATATGAACCATTTAAGCTTTTCATAAATATAATAGAATTTGATTTACTTTTTGCTGACTCAAAGTTCCTGACAGTTCGTATCTGGGAGATTTTTATCTTACAAATTTAGATGAAATTTCCCTGGACACAACCGATCAAAATATGTTTATTAAAATATGTTCAAACAAAAGTTGCTTTTGACAAATTCCCTGACAACACTCAGCTTCCTAATGCCTTCCTGCTTGTCAGGAAGCCTTTCAGGTCACAGTTCTGCACTGTGGGGTCTTCTCTCTGATCTCTCCATAATGCCTTTCTCACTTTCTTTGGGCATAGACTCTTTTACCCCTTGAATATGCTTAGAAAGTGCTGTGGAAGTAAAATACTCACTAATGTGCCTCATTTCTCCACATTTCTCCAGTCAATACATTCACTTCTGTGTTATATATTTTGGTAGATATTAAATCCATCTTATAATGTCAGTTGTCATTTTACTGTCTATTTTATAGACTAGGGAAGAGAGAGCTGATGTGAATTGGTCTGGAATATACACCACTAGAATGAGAGAGAAATTGGAATTCCTATCTATTTCTTAAATTATTCACAAGAGGACAATTAGAATATTTTCCTTTATCTGTTTTAATAGGGAGTGCCTTAGAGTTATTCCTACTGGAAACTGCAAGTTTGACTGGTAGAATGAATATCTAATACTCATGTAAGATCTGATACTCATGTAATATCTAAACATCTTAGCAGTTTGCTCTTATTCATATGGCTTTCATTTCTGCTAATTTCATTTAGAATGGTCATCACTTAATGAAGGTCTACCTTGAGTTGAATGCAATTGCAGCCATAGATATGGAAATAATAATTCTTTACTTTACCACATGTGAGTGTACAAAATGTATATGAAATACTGCAAAATGTTAACAATATGTTTGAGTCAAATGCAATGGAATAAGAATCTGGACTTGATTATGCATGAGGAACCTTCTTTTTTTGGGGGAAGTAGATTTTCAGCAATCTTGTTAATGGAGAAGAAGTATCACATGGTTTGCATTATAATTTCTCCTACCAGCTTTCTCTTTCAAAATGAAGTACTCTCTGATTTTATGTGGTTGACTTAATGTGGTAGAGAAATAAGAATAAAATAGTGCAACTTTTGCACTCATGATTAGATCAAATGGAATCTGTCCAAATAGAGCCTTAGGAACTCCAGTTATGCTTCAAATTTCACAGAGAATATCATGGGGAAAAAAAGCAAACCCACTCTAGTCATCAAGACTTCCCCAAAAAAAAAGAAAAAAAAAAAGAAGAAGATTGCAAGATTGAGAACAAAAGAATGATCTTATGTTTCAGACAATTGATTTAGTTCTTGGCTCACTTTCTTCCTTGACTTGAAATATCTTATGTTTTAGTTGAATTTAATCTTTCTGTGCCTCAGTTTCCCATTAGTAAAATACTCAGTGATTAAAATCTTTCCCTACATTTAGTTATGTAATAAACTTTTCTGAACAGCAAACCATCCAGAAAGCATATACACACAGGAAGCTCATAACACTTACTCGTTTTCTGAAAGTCAATAACATTCCTGCAGGAACAGTGAGAATACTCAGAACAGGTGTGCTTCTCTCTAATTGTAGTGGTCCCACATTCAAACTCACTACTAAATTTAAATTTATAAAGCACAAGGCCATGTTTACTGTTTTATTCTGACTGGGGTCTGCAGCTCCCCATTAATATGTTGGGTATTTGGAATCTTTGGTATAGATGTACTTGCTATATCAGATTCTGCTGCAAAAAAAGTCAGTGCCAAAGTTAGATATAATAATATGTAGATTTTCAACAGCTTTCCTACAACAGGAGCAACTTGCTGTTGTTGTGTCAGTCTAGTACACTCCTGCAAGCTGATAATAACTTTGTGGCTTGAAGAGAAATAAAGCAAAAGTTTATCATCCCCAGGATACTGGCTACTAGCTGGAGATAACTGAAATACAGAATCAGATCTAAAATGGTAAAATAATATACTTTCGTTGGGAATAAAACTCTCTATGATGAAAGTGATGAAAATATGGTGGGAAATCATCCCATCAGTTGCTCATCACAAAAGCTCCATCCTTTAAGAATAAATTTTGTCAGATGCAAAACAAGATTTTGTATCTGACAAAAAGAAGCTATGAAGGTGTTAAGCCTGTGTAAGAGGGAATAATAATTATAGACTCTAACTTGCTCTTTTCTGAGTACATTTGAAAGGATCAATGTCTAATGTTCACTTTCAGATGGTTAGAACGGAGAAATATACACAGCAAGAGGGTCACTGGTTGATCTTATTGCTCTTGGAGAGGGTGGTCTGTCAAGTCCTTGCTTTTCCTTCACAGATCATCCTAACCAGTGTTTCAAGGACAAAGTTCTAAGGGGAAGTAAAATGCTAATGTACTTACCAAGTAATACAGACATGATTTTGTCTTTAAAAATATCTAATTTCTGTAACATGGGAGGAGATTATTTTACACCATATGGTAGCTGTCCTGTGATGTCATAGTGATTAATGATAGGATCATTTGGATGCTCCAGTGGCATAACAAATGACCCTGAGTTTCCTGTAGTACCAGCAGTTACATGCTTAAATGAGGACCCTGTAGTTACTCAATTCTAGTCTCAGGTCTCCCTGGATTTGACTTAAAGTCCCGTAAAACAAATTCTAAGACTGAAACCAATTTCATCAGGATATGCATCAGGCATTCTGCAGCTTTTGACATATCCCTTATACTGTTGATATCTATTTCTCCATCTGTAAAAATGAGAATGATAATTACCTGATTCACAGACTTGCTGTGAAATTGCTGGTTAAAAGTCTGTGAAAGCACTGTAGTAAAGAAAAGTATTAAATAGTAATTGTATCTTAGGAAAATCTGGTATTTTTAATTCTATATCATAAACTGTAGAACTTCTCATGCTCTGTGCTCAATGTTCTCTCTTAAACACACAGATTTTAATTGGCCTCATTGTTACGTGTCAGATTAAAACAGAAAGCCTTCATTAAATGCTTTGTACTCTAGTTTTACAGCAAAGATGTTACGGGAAATTGTAGTTACCTATCTGAAATAAGTCTGAGAACAGACAACATCTTCCCGCTGTGCTGAGACAAAGTAAAACAAAGAATGATCCTTTCATCCCAATATCACAGACCAGAATCATTGAAAGGTTGATAACTATCACTCTAGTTGTTACTGTGGATGACATTACTTGGCTTAAAAACACATGATTTTTTTTATCTGAAAGAAGAAAAAAATGTTTCTTTAACTTATTTACCTCTATTCTTATTCAGTCCTTTCTGGATTACTTTGTACAATGTTAGGCATGTACAATGCTTGGGATCAGATTTGCATTTATCAGGCATATACAATGTTTGGGATCAGATTTGCATTTATCAAGCTTCTGAGGCTCTTCAAACCCCAGATCTTCCAACTGTCCTTCTGTTCTGCTTGCCCTCTTTCTAATGACAGCTATATGATTTCATTAAGCTTCACTACATCTTTTTTACATTGCTACTAGGTGGTTCAGTCAGCAAAGGAAAGGAAAAAGGTGTTGCTTTGGATATCATAAAAATATTAGAATGTCAATTAGATTTGTTTTAGGATTTTTCAGGTTTTTTTCATTTAGCAAAATGAAAGCTCATAAATTAGCAAGAAACTAAAAACTAATGTTTAAATTCTCAAACTAATGTCTTGTGATTTTCTTGACTGAATCACACTTCTGGCTGATTTATGTGTCTTACAATTAATGAGTATCTAATTATTGGCAAGCAGAGCTCATCCAAATGCCTCCTCCACTACCAATATTCTAATTTCAAAGGCACCCTGGAGTGGAGAAAAACATTGCATTGCAGAAATGTTTACAGAAGCTTTTCTTCAGATTACATGATACCCAGAATACACATATATTCTGTATAAGCTAATCAACACAGAGATTTCCTATCTCCTGTTTGCTCACCTTTTTCCTAAGAGGTTTTGAAGTAAAATATGAACACACAAATTTGAGACAACTTGAGTATTGGAAGTGAAGAGGTATGTTTGTTCACGATGAGTTCCAGTGATAACACTTTGGCTTATGGGTGGAGGATACTAGGAATGTAAAAGTTATTTTACAGTTTCCAGAAGTGTCTGCTGCTGATTGCTATAAGTAAACTACTGATCTGATTTTTAATTACAATTCTGATGGTGTTTTTTCTAATGAGTGAAATTACAGATATCTTATATTGATGAGTGATGAGCATTCTGGATTTATTGTATTTTGCTTCAGAGATCTTAATGAAGTTTTAATTTTCAAGGAACATTCTCCACTGCATGTGCTTTTTCAGACT
Source organism: Nothura maculosa (assembly GCA_032353885.1). Classification (NCBI taxonomy): domain Eukaryota; kingdom Metazoa; phylum Chordata; class Aves; order Tinamiformes; family Tinamidae; genus Nothura; species Nothura maculosa. The sequence goes on from JAUBOD010000865.1 coordinate 1,476,492, forward strand.
AAATTTGCAAGTGCTTTTATTAGTGTATTCAAAATTATTGCTACCATAGCTTTAACAGAGCATAGTCATTCCTTCTTGCTTTTAATTCATCCCCTGTAACTGCTGAATGACAAGGGTAGCTTTAATTTATGATTGAACATTGGAACCTTAAATAGCAACAAGAAAAAGACAGAAAAAGAGATTTCAAAGAAAGAATTTAAAAGCTTGGGGTTGTGATTTAACTTATTATTTTTCTAATTTTGTTTCAATAAATACTTTAGTTTTATCTTGATAAGATTATGTTATATTACACAGAGCATGTCCTCTGGCCTTCTTGTTCTTTGTTTTAATGTGATATATGGATATTTCTTACTAGTTTGTATTGCAATCCATGCTTTATTAAGAGGTGGATCCTCTGGTGCATGGTCTATTCCTATCCAGATGTAGGCTATTAATTGTCTTTACGAGAGCTGTATTTCTCAGGCATTTAGCTGTACTTTCCATTTAGCTCAAGTTTATGCAAGAATCAGATCAGAGCAAATAGAAAATGTAAACTCTTGGGGAAGTCTGGGAGCCTGGCAAACTTCTCTACCTCCTCTGTCTTCCTCTGCACTAACATGTCCTCCAGGACATCAGCATTCCCGTTGGATAGCAGTCACTGAAACCACAACATTACCACTTTCCCTGGTAGTTTTGGCCTGGATCTCCCAGTGCTCTTTTACCTCTGAGAGTAATTAGAGGTAGCCTTTAAAAACAATGACAGTTAATAGGAGGATGAGGCATCAAAGAAAGATGGACATCAGTCACACAGATGGAATTCACTCTGGAGAATAATTACTTTTATGAAGTATTATGGATTCCTTCTTTGAATTTTGATGAAGAAGGAAAATTTGAAGGGAATAATCTATTTTTATGACTTCTTGTCATACATGCACTTGAAGATCTCAGGCTTTGAAAGAATGTATAGGGACTAGGAAGAACTGTCAGCAGATATCATTTCAGTTCCTAATTATGCTACCTATTCAAAATAAGATCTTGGTAATTTGTTTCTTCTGTTTCTTCTGTCAGCAAAACATGTGGTAGGGTTTTCTCCTAGTGCAAAGGGGCACTACAGCTTTAAAATTTGCTCCTTTGGCATTTTGTACTATATGTAGCTCCCAAAATTGCCAGGTAGGAAATGCTTTAGTTACTTAGAAAATTGCTGTAAACTCACTCTGGTGGTTCAGATCCATTCAAAGTATTCTCTGTGCAACAAGTCCACTGTTTTGATGGAAGTAGTATCATTTGTCCTTCTGCGGTGTAAAATCAAGAAGTCAGTATAAATTTGACATTTTTTCTTCAGTTAATTCAACTAGCATGAATCCACTTCAATTCAGATCAAAATTGCCTTGGAATTTTGATCCTTTATTTACAATCCAGGAATCGAGGCATGAGTTGGACCAGATGATCTCTAGAGGTCACTTCCAACCTTGTAGATTCTGTGATTCTGTAATCTGTGATTAATAGGTTTGTCATAAATAATATTGTTCAAACAATAGTTAGCTCTCCCATATCTGCAAAAGAAAATCCAGAGATTCATCTGTTCTTATGACAAACATAAGTATTAGCAAGTTGAAGAGAAACTAGGAAGAGTTTTAGCATTTCACCTGTTTCCACTTCAGAATGTCATCTTTCAAACACAGACATTGCTTTTCAGGAAGCTCATGCTCAATGCACACTATAAATCATACAGTTCTAAGAAGTCTGGACCCTCCAAACTAAAAAAATTTATATTTAGCATATGCAAGCTACTGTTAGGAAACAGGAAAAACTAGTATGACCAATGTCCTGCTACAAAAAAAAAAAAAAAAGAAGAAAAAAATTATAAATTGTATACAGCATGTAAAAAAGAACTCAGGAGATAAAGGAATTTTGCTCTTTGGACACAGTCATACCAAAGGACACAGTTTTGTTTTTAAATAAGAAATCCATATAGCTTGGTCTGCTATTTTTAAAACAAGCTAAGCTATGATCTTTTCTTCTTAGGTTCAAAGTCTTCCCTGTTCTGCAAATGCTACTTAGCCTGGTTGATCAATATGTTATCAACATGCTAAAAAAGACAAGCATAAACGTCACTATATTTGTTTGAAACCCAGAAATTATTGATGAAAGAACTGCAGTATAGCTGTCTCAAAATAATGTTTAGATATTTTAGTAGGAAAATGTTTCTCCAATGATGACTTATGAAGCCAGAAGGAGCAGAGATTGTTGGTGAATTCATTGCCCTGTATTGGCCTCAGCTAGATTTGCCTGGAATTGGCAATCTGTGAAACATCTAGTCCCCGACAAAAGTCTCCCAACACAGACAGAACTAAGAACAGCAGATGATCCAACAGCAGAGATCCTGAAAGTACTAACACAGTGCAAAGCCAGCCTTGTGCTTTAGTCCCACATTCCCACTGTTCATTGTAATCCTGCCTGGGTATCCCCCAAAAAAGAAAAAACAATCAGGACCACCAGTAATCAGGTTGTTCTTTCAATATGTTGAGATGTCTCAATTTGTTCCAAACAACTAAATCATTTTCATCAAGAACACCTTAGACTGACTTACAGGAAGTACTTACTTAAGCCATTTTAGCTAGGCAAGTTCCCACAAAGAAAATAAAAACCTCAGAACATTGAAATGCTGTTTTTTCCTACACCTCTATCTCTGTTACAAAAGACATTTCATAGAAAGAAACTGTGTATTCATAGTTTCCCCTATAAAGTAAACCTGACTCATACCTGAAGTAATGGCTCCCTCCTCAATGTAGTGTGTTGTTGTGGTTATTAGGGTAGCCTCAGACATGCAGACTGAGAAAAAGATGGTAAAGATGAAAATCCAGCATTATGAGCAGCTTTCTGGTTTGGGTATTTTATGATCTCCTATATTCATCACAGCTGATACTTTCAAAGTCCATCCAGGCATATTTTGAAAGCACTTAGAATATTCTGATGTCCATTTTAAGGACGCATCCTTGTTGCCGAAACCTGAACAAATATATCATAGAACAAATCTGTGATTTGTATGTGGTTAAATAACGGTTAAATAACGAAAGGCAAACTCCAGCAATGGTCCTGATGTCTGTCTGATGTAAGGAAGGACTCATTTTCATAAGCTCGAGTGTTCACATGGAAAATTGTAAGTAGGAATACAAAACCTGTTCATCTATGTTTGACAGGGAAAATGGAGTCATTTGCAGAATACTGTATGGAGGGTTGTGCCTGCATGTACGTGTGTGCACTTGTGTGTTGCGTGTGTGGACGTGCATGTGTGTATATCAGTTACTGCCCTCTGCTGCACAAAATCAGAGCTCAATAATCAAGATCCTCCTTAGATCTAATGCAATATGTTGATGCTTTTGAAGTTGGAGAAATGATTTTCCTCCTGCCAGTGGCTGGTTACAGTCACCATGTTGTGCTATGAGCCTCTTACGGCATCAAACACGTAACTGGTTGTGGATTACTTGCCATGGACCAAGGTATTGCTCTATCCACCCAGGAAACTACAGTGATATGTGCTGTAGTAACATCTCTAGACTGTCAGCTAAATTCCAAAGCTTAAGCTTGCTTAATCTTCTTCAATTTCTACCCCAAAGACAGGGGGAGAATCTCCAGCAGCCACCAAGGCTGTGCTAACCTTTATGCTCAGACAGACCATGGCACTCTTTTATTTCAATTACTTTCTCATGCAGCAATGGATAACAAGATGTGAAAACCTTCTCTGGCAGAGGGATGGGAGGCATTTCCTGCTTTGCTGGAGATCACTGCAAAGGAAACAGCTGTTGTCTTCGAAGAGCTGCCTTGTAGATCAATATTTGTATTTCCCTTGAGGAAGGTTCATAAGGGACAAAATGAACTGGGTGATCTACAAATCAAGGAGAATACATCTTTTAAATATGTGTTTTTGGCAGTATTTGATGGCAAAAAGAATCATAATGTACAGAAAACCATGAAAGGTTAGACTATGTGAAAAGATTTTTAAACCTCCTTCTCTCCACATTTCAGGCCAGCCTTTCTGCCTGGTTTGCTGCTGCTTATGGACACTTCTGCAAGAGAATGCAGCCCCTGAGGTCTGCCAGGTCTGATTATGCCCAAATCTAAGTCAGCCACAAAAGCATTCAGCTAAGTGAAACTATTTAACAAAGATTTTTGCTGAATTGGTTCATTTTGATTCAGACAATCTACGGAATGTTCAACTGAACAGATTCATTTGAGCGGCGAACTGGAGCTGTCAAATGGTCAGTGACAAATGTCTAAGGTGCTGAGTTGAACAGTGTCAGCTTCTTTGAATTTCCACTGAAATCAAGCAGACTGTACATCCAAGACTTGAAGTCTGTAAGGCTAAAAAGAATCCCAATATTTTCTTTTATTAAAGACTAAATATGCATTTGTGTTAATGGAACTAGGCATAGTTAGAAACTGTGTATAGTATAGAAAGAAACTGTGCACAAGCCAAGTGCCTGAGCAAATGGGGGATTACAGATAATGAGTCAGGGGGAATTCAATTGTTCACAGCTGCACCTTGCCAAACTTTTTGAAGTGCAAGGCTTTTCCTCTTTAGAAATTTTTATTTAAGAGTTTCTAAACAGAAGTATCTCATATTTATCTTGCACCTATCTTTTTTCCCTCTTCCTGCTCTCTTTTTAAATTATCTAGAACCAAGGCATTTGGAACTATAAACTAATTTGATCTGTCTTCATGTAGTCAAATGATCTGAAAAAGAAATGATGGGGCAAAGACCTGTATTCGTGTGTATTTTCCAATAGTTGGTTAAAATTGAGTAGAACAGTCAAATATAGGAAAAGGGGAAGGGGAAAAAGGGAAAGGGGAAGAGGAGGCAAGGCAAGAGAAGAGAGCAGAGGAGGGCAGAGGAGAACAGAGGAGAGAAAAATAAAGTGTCATGGCAATGTGAACATACTGAATTGCTGTGGGCACAAGTGGTATAATATTCTACTTAAAATCCAAGCTTAACCAGCACAAGTGGCTGATCATTATTTTTAAGAACTGAACTTTTTCAATGTTCAATGATATTTCAAAGGATTATATCTAATTCACCAGTCACCCTTTCAATCATTAACATCTTCCTTTTTCTAGTTTTCTACTCTTCTGATCCACCCTTTAGCTATGAAGGTATCAAGTTATGTCTAATATCTTTGAAGCACATGAGAAAGCTTGTGAACCACTTGGGAGTTTTTGTCTTTTTTTTTTCCTGCTGTTACACTCTCTGCCAAGGACAATCATGTTTTACTCACTTGTTGAGTAAGGAGATGTCACTCCTGCTTCACACTGTGACTGCAAAGTGACTGTTTTGTCCCAGAGTGAATTTAAGGCGCAAACAAAATATAAAGGAAGGTTGTCCATGCAGGTTAGCTCTGTGGATATCCCTTCTTTATCATATTTAGAAGAGGAAGCAAAAGACTATGGAATAAGAGCATTACCATGAATCTTGGCTACATATGATCCTCCTTAAGCTACTATTGCTTGTTGGCTAAAAAATTTCTCAGAACAGAGAAAGAAAAGTTGCTACATTACAGTTTAAGCTGCTAAGTGCAGTTCAAGGGGAGATGGGTCCTTCCACACATTCGTTTCAAACATAGGGATGCAAGATATAGATGCTAAAAATAACAACCTAAGGTTATATAAACAATTTCAACACCCAGCTCATACACACTATTTAAAGAATATGTTCTTAGTAGTAGCAGCTCAAATAAATCACCCTCACTGAGGTTGTAGCAGCAGTTTAGAGACTGAATCTTTCTGAGTTAAGAGGATCTGGAGTGAGTATGTGTGTGTGTGTGTGTGCTTTTCAAATAATTGTAGACCTGTTGCTAAAGGATTTTTCATAGGTTTTTACAAAAAGTAAATTGTGAGGATAAATACTATCTCTTTTTTTTATTTTTATATATATAGTGGGCAGCATACTGGAGCTCTAAACAATGCGGAAATAAAAAAAAATACATAGGAAAATGGGAGGGATAATGTTGGCATTGCTGTGGCATTCTTTTTACAAGCTTTGTGGCTCTGTGAAATATCATGTATAAATACAGCCTTACCCCTTTGTTTTTTTAGGGTAGTTATGCAAAGAATTAAGTGCTTTGACATTGTCATTATAGAGGTATCTTAAGGATAGAGATAAGAGAATGTTTTTGATATTAGTGACTTGCAGAAACACAGTTTTCACTTTCTTTTCAGTTGCACTTGGCATCTTACCTTACTCTTTTCCTTTGTTCACTACCTCTTTGATTTAACACAAACACTAGAGTCTCACTACTTCATGGGAAAAGAACTGTATCATGTCTACTGGAAGGTCAAGTGCTGGTTAATGTTTTGTCTTTCAGGCGCAGAAATGGAATTTGATAAATATTTAGGGAACAATGATTTTATCACAGCAACATATGCTGTTGGCTTTTTTGTGTATTTATTATCTTAGATTTCTACTTATTGTCTGTTTTTGTGCTCTGAGAATGTATGTATACATAATATATCCTGCACTGAGATATGCTCATAAAAGTCACTTCTCACCCTATCATTACATTCTTTTGAATCTATCAAATTTCTGCTGTATACACTACTCATTCCTAGTAAAAGCAAACCTGCTAAAATTTGTCCTTGATTCAAGTTTGATATTTTGGCATTTTGAACAAGACTTAACATCATTCCCTACTTCCTTGCACGCTGCACAGTTAATTGCCTCTGTGGAAATCCAAACTAATTAATGTAATATTTTGTCATCCTAATTCTGTACTCTTGCAAGACTGGATCAAAATAGTTCTAAATGACCACACACACTGCAGTGAAGTAGGGGAGATAGCCAAATATTTCTAGCCATTCAATATTTTCTAGTAAGACCCTGGGACACTAGCTTCTATTGTCTGAGAAGGAATTATGTCACCTATTGAATAAGATGATGGTTTCCATTTATTTATTGCTTGTCTTGTGGAATTAGGAAGTTTATTAATCTGCTTGTTGATGTAGCTTTGATATTATTTTGCACAGCACTGAAATGCAGACACCTCTGGGGAGATCCATGGCAGCTGTGAATAGCTTAGGGCATTGCAATAGTGTGGGAACCGAGTGAAAAGCTGTGATTTAGAGGCAACCTGGATTTTTTAACAGTTACTGCTGAATCAGTTCTTTGAAATGGTGACTTTACTGCCATTTGCAGCAGCTGCTGGACTCAAATACTCCCATAAGGAGAAAATTAGAAGTACCTAATTCCTACTTGATGTTTTGTTGTTGCTGCTTCAGTGAAACAGCTGGCTAAATCTTTGTCTGTTTGTTTATGGAATTAAAGACATAATAACAGTAAAATATTCAGGAAAATAAATTACTTTGAGCTACTAAATGAACCCACATTTCATGGATGCTTATTCTGTTTATTCTGCTTATTCTGCCAGCACTCTTATGCATGGTCTTGTTGCTTCAAGTGTCTGTCTTTCTTTACTAGATTCCACAAAATTAGATTCTACAATGTTTTTTTTTTGTGATAAATCATCTCGTATTTCTTCAGTTCACTATGATTGATTTGAACATTCATAAATGGCTCATTCTGCTCAACTTTTGGAGATGGAAATTAATATACTTTGATCAAACTCAATGCAACATCAATTTTCACCAGGAAATTGCTAAAGGTAAAAACATCAGAATCTGATGCCTTGTAATAGGAACATCATTATCAAGAACACCTTGTGTCTCATCGAGTGTGCCATGTATCTATGATAATGATACAACTTTCTGAAGATATATTTCTGAAGAGATGCTCTCAATGGGTTAGACACAACAAGGACTAGCTTTTGGATGCTATACCATGAGATGGAATTCACAGACTTGCAGGAGTTGTTTATCCTCACCTGTGCAAAATCTAGGACAGCTGCAAGCAAGAACAAAGTTCAAAAAAGCAAGATGTCAAGTGGAGAGATATTTGAATGAATTTTTAAATAGCTTTTGAGTTTTTAAAATAGGTAGAGCAACTTGAACAAGAGAATGAGAGTGTCCTGTTCCATAACTCTCCACTGCTTGATTTGGATTCTCTCCAAAGATTCCAAAGATCATCAGATCTTCAAAGCTGTGAGTCCTTATTCCCTCATTCAGAAGAATGAATTTAATCAAGAGCAGAGCATCCATCAGAACACACTTGAGTGGAGTCCTTTCCTCAGCAGATCCCATTACCATTAGGGAGAGATACCTAGGTCTATGTTTTAAAATTTAGACTGATAGAGATCCAAAACCATGTAATACTCTGTGATCCAAAACTCTGTGAAAACTTGAAAAACTCCTGCAGTAGGTTCATACTGATGCAGATTGCACTGCATTAATAACTTCTACTAATTTTATTTGAAGTAACATATTTATTGTGCAATTATTGATTTTCAGCATGTTAGTACTAAAGACAAATTATCTCAAATTAAAATGAAGTTCCAAAATAGAAATACTTTAATATCAAATATTTAAATCAATTCCAATATCCAGTAAGGAACTAAATTAAATTGAGATTAAGCGCGTGCCATTCAATTTGCATTGGTTCTAGTAGCTGATCAGAATAGTTCAATCTAAGCTTCAGACAATTAGATTTGATGTCAGTTCATCCTCCTATTAGAGAAGAAATCACAGCTGGCCAATTTAGAAGCCTGAATGTTGCTGCAAGTAATCATTGCCTAATGCAAATCAAATAATAGTCATTGCTTAAATGCACAGTGTAAAATCTATATTAAATCTGTATTCGATCTGCAGCATTGTTTTCATACATTCTTAGTATATGTGACGTGTAAGCAGCAGAAAGACAAATACAAGTTTGTAAAGCAAACTGTAGTCACAGATTTTTATCATTCTACAGTCTTTTTGCAGTGGCAGATTCCTAGTAGAATCCCTTTTAGAATCCCCCTTGAAATGGGAAGGAGGCCTTCAGATATTTAAAAAAAATTGTTTCACCGTCAGCACCAATGTCACACCATTCAGGATTGTTAGCCTTGTTCTAGATAGGTTCTGAGACACCAAACTTTTTAAGCTTAGTAAGGGAATTATTGAATTTACTTTGTAGCATCATATCCTTCAATTGTTCTTTGATCTGTAGTAGAAAACTATGCCTTTAGACAAAATGCATCATCCTAAAATGAACTGAAAAGGGAATTTTTTTTTTATTTAACACATGTGATTGAGCCATTTTCTCAGTATGGGAGAAAGTACATTTGGCTATACATTTCCCAGCAGTAATTCATTCAAAGGATAGGAAGAAAGAATCACAAAGAGCTGTATGATATTTTTCTTCCGTTTGACAGAATAGGTAACTTGGACAGTTCTGTTTATGAATTTTAAACCAGAAGCAATCAAATAATGAACTTCAATTTTCTAAAACTTCATTTTATTCTCAACATAGCTGCTTTTACATCGAGCTCTCAAAAACTTTCAGTGAGTGCTCTAAAAGATTCCCATGACTAGTTTCCTGATTAAATAATGTATAATTCTTCATGGATAGCTGATACCTTCCAGGGATTACCTTTGGGGACAAGTTCTTACTTGAATAGTGAAAGGGAGATAACAGATTTACAGGAGAAAGAAATTAACTTAGCTCCCTACTCAGACTTTTCCAATTCTCTGTCTTTGGCATATAATATACATCCATTGGAAGGAATCCCACTCCCACCATACTCACTGGGAGTATAGTATTAATTCCACAGAGCTAACATTTTACCTGAAGAAATTGGAATGAATGTAAGCCATAATTCCTCTGGATGTAGTATGCCCCTAACTAGTTAGAGTTAGGAAGGGAATTTTTGCCTGTGGGTAGGTCATTGGTGTATGTCTATAGGATATTGCAGGGTTCCAAGCTGCATGTCCCAGTGCAGAGCCACACAGAGAGACTGACTCTGGTCCAGGAGGATTGCAGCATCTTACTGTGGCACTCCAACCTGACAGTCTCACCAGGACGGATTAATCTCTTTCCAGTCCTTGCAAAAATTTGTTCAAAGATGACTCTTACATTTATGGACATGTCATGTAGTCATTCCATCAGGGACTGTTTGCTAAAGAATTTCTTACGTGTTTCTGTGATGTAAGATTCCCTGGTGAAATCAAGATATTGGACTACATGGAGCACTCGTAAATTTGTAGGATCATTATGATAAATATCTCATCTGTGTCATGTATGAGAGGAAGGAAGGATTTCCTCTCAGTCTGACAGAAACACTGTGCAATTATAGTTACAGTCAGTCACTTTCTGTGCTGGCATTCCATATGCCATTTATCTATAATAGATTTGCAGGATTTTATCTAACCAGCTATCACTTGTGGTCATTCTCCATCATTTCACTCTACCTAGGCACTGATGTTGAGAGGGCTTTTTTTCTTGTTTTGTCTTGCCCAATGTCCAGGATCAATTTTAGCTACATATTCCCAGACCATACATCTCAAAGATCTTCTCTATTACTTCCCTGTCCTCCCTGGTGTTTGCAGCACCTCCTAATTTAGTAGTATCTGTAGATTTAACAAATGTGGTGTACGCTCCGTCTTCAAGATCATTAATAAAAATGTTGAATAACACTGGGCTGAGTTTCCATCCCTACAGCATTTCCCCACAGCATGATGCATTGCTGTTTAAACTCTACAGCAGCGAGTACTCCCTTGCATTATACATCTTTAGTGTTGAGGATGTATCATAGAGTAAAATTATAGATAACAGCAGAGTAGAATATTCTGATATCTTGGGTTTAGTTAAGCTGCATTTCAGAATATTTCTTGTATCTTTGAAGCTTGAAATGCAGGTGTACAATATCTTTGTAGACAGGGAAGTCATATTAATGGGTCTGGCAATGCATGGAAAGTACAGATTGAGCTAACTGTTTGACTTTTGCAGAATGCCTAATGTTTTATTAGCATTGCTGCTTCTCTTCAAGAGAAGTCAGTGGTCATTTGGGAGGTCTGATGAGAAACGTTTCTTCAGAGTAATGTTTACAAGGAGGAAAATTAGTCCTTCTGTACCCCCCCAAATGTGGGTTTTTTTTTTTTTTTTTTTTCAAATGTGTGTCTCATGTTATTCTTTTCTGTAGATCTGGTCATAAAGGCAACATGAAGAGATTGGCAGGGTAATGAAAGCTCTTTCCTTTCTCGTCTCTTCACTAACCTATAAAGCTAAATAGCTACTCAGAATAGCTGGCTTTACCTGGGTTTTCTCATAAGGTCAACCTCTTGTCAGATAGCTATTTGCTGAATGCAGCCTAACAGAGAAACTTAATGACCTCTATTTACTTCAAGTAGAAATCCATCAAAGGGACAATTAGCTAATTTTAAACATAAATTGGCTCCCTGGTGAGAAGCAAGCTTATAAATAAACCATTTCATTTGTTCACTGAACTAGACTGTCATGCAAGGTGAATTGCTGACTGGAAAGCAGACAAGTGATTTGAAATGTTTACATGAATGACTTCAAATTGGCAAACTCTTCTTGCTTTAAGTGCCCTGAGAGAAGGAGTTAGAAAAAGAAACCACAGAAGCTGCTCCCCTAACCACTGTTGACATGAAGGCAAACATTCACAGATAGACTCCGTCTTGCCATATCTACACTGTCCACCTATTTAAAGCACCCAAGTATCCACCAAGGTGTTATTAGGAGGCAGCTGATGGTATGGATCAGCACAGCTCCTCAGCTTCTCAGTTTGCTCACAAGTAGCTCAGACTTTTGCACAGCAAAACAGATATAAAGATAAACAGATATAAAGAAAACAGCAGGTTTGTGTTCCCGAGGAGACTGTAGAAATGCCAAGTGTTTCTAGGAGAATGGCACTGGCTGTCTACTGGTTTTCCATCATTTGTGTATTTCCCACCACCATGGTATCTAAGCATCTTTACTCTTCAGTGCAACTGTTTCTCAAGTATGAAACAGTTTCCTAAAAGAATGGAAGTATTCTTGTTCTTGCTTTCCTGGTTTGCCTCAGCTTGCCTCAGTTTCCCAAGTGATATGTTTGGTAGCACTCTGGTTTCTAGAAGCAAGGAAGAAATCTCAATTTCTCAGGAGACTCCCTTTCAACACACATTGGGGGCTTACATCTTCTCTCCAAGTCAACATCCCTAAGAAACAGCATGTGCATTCAATAAGTATTTTCCAGTACTCATCAACATAGTATTTCTCCTAACTATTTAAGAGATAAGTTTGCTACAAAGCTAACTTTGTTTAAGGGATAAATACATGAGAATAGCCTGAAGATATTTAAAAGATAATAGACTGAGCAACTGAGGAAAGAGAGACATCACAGGCCAGTTTCCAATCCCATGAGAAATGGGGGCTGCAAAAACATCTGATGAGACTCAGTGCATTCACCAGCAGAGAACAGGATGAAGCCTTCCTAGGTCAGACAGGGGACCCAGGAGGGAAACATTATAGCTGTCTTCACTCTATTTGAACAGAGCTCTCCAGTTTGCAGTGCAAAATGTTATCAGACGAGAGATTAATTGCTTCTAAAGGCAGCCAAGTAACTGCTAAAGGCAATAAAAGAGGGAAGAAAGAATGGATCTTTTAAATAGAATTTCACAGAATCACAGAATTTGATGACCTTCTCCTCCACACTGTTTTACTTTGCCAGATTAACATATACACTCACTTGTATAAATGTAGGTATGTGTGTGTGTGCACATGTGTGTATGCAGAGACCATGCTGGCATACCTAATTTGCTGTTTTCTCTGTGTTAATTATCTGTGCTCCTAGAGACATTCAATGATTAAATCAACTAATCTCATCTAAACTAATCTGAAAACAAGAAGCACTGTTGTTTTTAGAGATAAGAAACAAGAAGTCTCTATCTTGAGGTAGATTATCTATATTAGCAGACTTTTGGGACTGTCATTCTCTGAAACAAGTGGTAGAAAAATTTAAATTGTTATACTCTATCTTCGTCTTTCACTCCTGCTAGCTGATAGGAAGATATGTTCATGACAAAGGTTTCTCCTACTGACTAAATGCATCCCTGATGGGATTTTTATGGAATCATATAGTGGCATATCAATGAATTTGTACATGATTTAAGTAAACCTAAACAAACAAACAAACAAACAAAAAAACTTCCTGGACAGAAATGAGGCTGAGGAACATCTGTCCTAACATTGCTGAGATATTTCTTGTGGAATCATGTAAGCCTGTCTTGGATCTTTGTATAAACTGAGTTGATAAACGCCATATCTGAAATCAATAGTCATTCTTCAGAAGTTTCAGATGTGATAGAAGAAAACAGTAAAAACAAATAGTTATTCTTTTTCTGATTCACACTAACATAAACTAGAACTGCACATAATGGAGTTAACTTTGCTCACAAATCATTTGGAGGTAGATTCAGATACAAAACTGTCACTTATTTTTTTCTTCCACTTAATCTCAAACCTTTCAGCTCAGAACCCTTCTGCTGGGGTAAGAACAAGCCAGCTACTGAGAAGAGGCTAAGAATAGAACACAAAGTACGTTTGGTAGAGGAGGACTCATTCTCCCAGAATTTTGTGGAGAACCACAGCTGTGGGTCAGCACACATTCCCATAAAATGGTTATCAGATGCAAGTATGCAGTTTCCCAGCAATACTCTGTGGTTCAGAGTTAGCAGCTAGCAATTCTTACCACATAGCTGAAGTCATTTCCCTGAGTTTGCCCCAGTTTTTTTAAACAAAATGAAACACACCACAAATTCTGGAAAGCTGAGAAGATAAATCATGAAGCCAGGGCTCAACTTGGGAAAAATAAAGGAGGGAGAAATTATTTAAGGACAAATATGCACATAGTGGGAATAGCTGCATTCTGTATTTCCTTACCTTCATTGTGACAGTGATTTTTTCAAAGACAGACCACATACCACCATCTTCTTAGCTTGCAGATTTAATCTCTTATTCCCACTCCGGAGAACAAATACTTGAGATATTCCTATTAATGTCACAGGCTAAGGTCAAAGCACAGATTATTGATTAGATGCTTCCAACATTTACAAGTATTCCTGGATTCAGTGAAAAGAAAGTCCATCTCCTTTGTGTCTTTTTATTGGCAGATATGATCATACACTTGAAGGCTACTACTTTAATAATACTGTGTGAAAATGGTTGCCAACTAGATCATGCAATTGTCCTGGACTCTTCCCAGGAGTTGAATCTAAACTGAAATCAAATGCTAACCTCTTTAAACTTACTGTAACAAAGTCATTTAGTCTCTAAGTGGGAACCAGTGCAACTCTGTAGCTCTGTCATAGACAAGAGCTTATAAAGTTCCTTATTAATGTTCTTTCTCTCTGAATAATATTTCCTGAACAGTTTATAATGATGGAAACCAGTCACAAAGATTTTTAAATATTATAGTTACACTAGAAATGAGGAGACTTAGAGACTACTTCCTAGCTTTCCTGCAAAGGCCATGCTGTTTTGGGCTTGGTCACCTCCAGTAAGTATCCATATAGGGGATGCCAAAATTGCAATTTATTTTGAATTGCTTCCTTGGCAGTGCATTGCTTACACTGGTCTTTGAATAGGAATGATACTATTGGCATTGTGAATTGTAAGTTACAATGGGTAGAAATGAGGGGAAACAGAGGGAGCTGGTTGAGTTTGGATAACAAAGCAAAGTAATCCAGCCAAGCAATTTTTCTGAGCTTTCTCTATAGTCAGTGAAAACCTCTTACTAGGCCAATTCAGGACACCTAAATCAGGCTTCTGTTCAAAATTACTTTCCAGAAGAACCTCTGCCATTATCCTTTGACTCTAGACAGAAGCAAGCCGGCTCCATCTGATGATGTGAATATCCCCTGACTAGTAGAGTCACCAGAGGCAAAGTCCCATCAAGAGGCTAGAAAATAAGATCACACACAGCCCCTTCTGTTCTCCCTTGTACATCATCTACTTCACTCATCTGTGCAAGCAGTTTCCCCTTACAGCCAAACCCTGTAGTCCCTGATGTTTATATTGCTGGAGCCCTTGGAGTCATTTGCCAAATTTAACCTGCATTTCATTTCAGAATATAGATTTTATAGGAGATGATTTAGTAATATTGAAAATTTTTACTATCCAGATCCAAAGTAACATTTTTATCCATGAAACTTGAACTACATTACTAAGAGAGCAATATTTTTTGCTACCTAAATTCGAGTATGGGACTGTGGCAAAGAGAGTCAAAGACTTGTCCAATCTTGCCAGCTGGTGGTATTGTAATAGAAGCCTCCACTCCTACAACTCATTACTCCTAAGTAACGAGTACTGCTAAGCCTCACTTTGCAATTACTTTCTTACCCCTAATGGGTTCTGAGGTTAAATTAACGAAAGTTTGAGGAGTTTAGCAATCCTGAGATGAATGAAGTGATGTATGCTAAGTGCAAGCTAAATATTTTATGCATTGTGTCTATAAGACACTAAAGATGAATATATCATTGCTCAAAGTCTAAATAAGAATTCACTTGACAGAGAAGAGAAAATGTTGTTTCGTGACTATTTTTTTAATTGGACAGCAAATGGTTTTTCCATCCAAGGGAAAAAAAAAAAACAAGAAAAAATAAAATCATATAGAATATTTCTAGAGAAAAATATGGAAAAGATGTATTTAATTCTGGAAGATAAATTGAAAATATCAACTCAAAGACTTTTAATATATCCTTCTTAATTAAAAAGTCTGGATTTTGCAAGAGGCACTTATTCTGTTTTTTAAGGAAATATAATCATTAAGACTTCTAGATAAATTACTCTTTCATCATAGGTGAAAAACTGTTTGAGTGTAAGTTTATCATCTAAACCCACTCTTTTCTTCTCCAACCTCTACCCTTTGGATGTTTCTTGCTCTCCACTGAGGAGATTGACAAAAGATACTATCTACTTGCACTAAAATTATTATGTGGATCACTTGGAATTGGGACCTTCACCCATAGCTGTTGACTGGAGAATCTACTCTTTTTGCTTATAGTTAGGGACAGAGAGAGATTACAAGTCTGAAACAAACATATAAATGAACTAATAATAATACAGAGAAAGAAGAGAAATGCTATTGATGGGAGAATGTTTAAAGTTCTAATCTTTGGCTCTCTTCTTCTAATAAAATCAATGGCTAAAGTTGTGGTATTGGATTTTCCCAGATATGTTGCTCATTTCCACCAGTAAATTTTATCTCAGAGTAAGCAATATCTTATGTAAAATCATGAAACCAGACACTTCCACAAATCCTAGACTTACTGATGTAATGCAGAGGTGTGCTGTGAAGTGGCATCTGCCCAATCTTCATTAGAGATTTCATATGAAGCAGAAGGTCTCATACATTGTCATACATTCAGAAAATACGTCTCATACATTCAGAAAATCTGTTTCTGAAATATCAGTCTCAGGCACATATGTCATCCAGAAGCTCTCGGACTCGTGGGTGGAAACACTATAGACTTACAGCTCTTCAAACTCACAGTAAAAAGAGTTATTCCAATTCAAACCTCCCTGGAGAATTCTACTCCAATGCAACTAATCTCATAATATTTCTGAAAAAAATACACAACATGAGGAGTAAAAATTATAACTTAGATAGCCAGCGATAAAGCTTTTTCTACTGTTTCTCTTCTAAAAAAACCTCAGATGGATAATTTAAACAAGAGGATATCTGGAAGTTACCCATAGCAACTCTGCCACTCTGAAACAGAATGCTCACACTCCATGTCTACTATCGTATGCATAGGTGCTTCCTCTGCAGTATGTTCTTTTAATTAAATGTTACCTATCTACCCGGTACAATAGCTCCTTATTATCTCTCTTCCTTATTCTTACAAACAGCACCCTAATCTTTTCTCATTAATGTGTTGTTCTGATTTACTTCAATTCTATCTCATGTTATTTTTGTTTTTAATTTGCATTTCAGTGATTTTTGCTCATTTGTTAGATTGCAGTAAAATGTAGCAAAATTTAAATTTAGTTACTACTTAACAGTAATAGTAATAAGCAGGAATATGAACATAGTGTATTTTGTTTGTTTGACCTCAATACTAATACTCAAAAGGTATCAAAAGTAAAATAAATAAAAGCTTTATGAAGGAGACTACTCAGTGGAGCAGGATTTTTTGATACCAGATATAAAAATGCTGAATCAAAACTGCTACAAAAGGAACCTCTAGGCTTTTTAGATGAAAATTCAGACATTTTGAACAAAAAAGTAGTTGGTAAATGTCTCTATTCTCCCCCTGAACTCTACAATCAAGTACTATTGCATGTGTACATCCCTCAATTACTGAAACTGTGTGCAGTTATATTTCATTTTTCAATGTTCTATGATGGGACACTGAAGGAAGAAGAAACTTATAAAAAAAAAAGTGATTTTTTGAACAAGCGCGATATTTTCCTGTGGCCCAACTTCTGATATTTGAATATTGAGGTGTGATAGCACTAGCGTAATTTTCCACCTGCATTTTCCATTTCTTGGATGAGGTATTAGGACACTGAAACAGAAGGGATCTATCAAAGTTGTAAGCAAATATGAGTCCCCACTTGTCACAAACAGGAGGTCTGTAATAAGCTATTCACTCTGAATTCTTTCCCCATGAGGTGTTCTGTGCTGTTTTACTGCTTTTATGTGTAAGGGTTGCAAAAAGGCTCATCGACAGAAGTCAAGTGATAAAAGAAAACTGAATTAAAAGCAGTAGTTCAAGGCAGAAGAGAGCTGATAAAGCCTGGCTTTCAACAGCCTTTTTTTGATAGTAAAATAACCAGCTCTTTCCCTCAGTGGAGACATCAAAAGAATGTCCTTTTTCTGCGCAACTGCTTCCTTTTCTGGAACTGTATGGTCCTTAATATTGCTTGAGACTTCTACTTCTCCACCAAATTTGCCTGAAATTAGACAAAGCCTTCCAAAGTTATTAAGAAAGGTGAAATAGAGAGACAGACACATGCATACATGGAAAGTATGATCAAACAAGCTGCATTTCCTTACAAGCCTGAGGTAAAAATAACATTTTGGAATTTCCATTGCCAGCATTTGAAAACTTCTCATTACAGGATCAGCAATGAACCCTGGCACTGATGACTGGACCCATTTATCGTAGACAGTGAAAATATTATTTACCCTCCAACAAAATGTTTCCTCCTTCTTCAAGACCTCACATGAGAAATACGTAAATTGCTTAAGAGCAGAAATCTAAATTATACTATGGCTATCAGAATTCCTCTAGCTTATGGTGAGAATCAAAGACATCCGAGATGAGATATAATTGATTTGACATGGTTAATCTAGGCACTGTGCATGAATATGTTTAAGCATGTTGCAGTTTTCTCACATTCCATTAATCAGTTAAACTTCACCACGTCCAGTCAGAAAAGCCGATCCAGGTATGACAACAGCACCGAAAACTTTGGCAAGGTGATCTACCATATCTTTACTGGTGGAGAAGACAAGTACAGGGTGATTATCTCTGTCACAGGAACTCAGAGATCCATATTGCAAAATACTGATAGTAATGCTGCTACTAAAATAAACTAAAGGAGAGCCTTTTCATTCATGAACTTTCAGGGTCACATCAGGTGTAAACAGGCAACATAAAAAAAATTGTGTTTCAGTGGCATGTAAGGATAATACAAGTGTGAATTACTTACTCGGCATGCTTCTCTCAATTGCCTCTTACCTCCAACACCATAAAAGTTTCTTGTCCTGCTGGCATTCTTACTTCTGGCAGCATACATCCAATAAAAACAGAAGCACTTTCTGACTCAGCAGCTATCCTGGGAAGGAAGAAGTTGCACAAGGGCAGGATCACCTTCCTCCTCTTAAATGGCCAGAACTTTTCTGGCCTGGGCCTTTTCTCACCTAGCCTCTTATTTCTGAAAAAAATACTTCTCTGTTCCCCTCATGCTCACTGCATCTTACTACCTTGGCCAGCGAAGATGGCAACTCTTGGGAGACCATACAACTTGTTCATAAGATGTATCCAACTAATTGATAGCAGGATTCCATGGCTTCAATAACATCAGAAACAACATGCTAAGCTTTCTGAGCTGAATCTAACCTGGAAACTGTAGGTTATGCATTAACATTGGGAAACGTTAATTTAGTATAAGCCAAGTCTGTGCTCACAGAGAGAAAAAGCTCCCTTGCATAAATCATAAATCTTTTTTTTTTTTTTTTGTGAAAAACTTCCATCAAGATACATCTGAAAAGGGGTGCTGAACAAGGAACATTGTTAATAGGAAATGTTTGGATGAAGATTTAAAAAAACACAAATCAGCAACTTTAAAGATGACCCAAATTAGTCTGTATTCTTGTAGAACTGAAGTCATCCATGAATACTTGTACAACCTCAGGCAAAGAGTTGTCTGATGTCTCATTAGTAAAAGTGTTGAGCTTTTCTTTGTATATCACTGACCTAATAATGAACTCAGATCTTGCACAAAGCAGTTTGTATCTCATTGATAAATTCCTGTATATTTGACAACCTTATTAAGAGACATGGTGCAAAAGAGCCAATGAAGCAGACACAAAAGACATGGTTATTTCTATATTAGAAAATAGAATATTTCTATATCAGAATATCTAGAATAGCAACTAATGGGAAAATAAATATTTTTAAAGTGTGAAGTGAGGCCTCTTGAAACTGTCAAAAAGCAATTGTGTCAGTTGACTGAAAAGGAAGAGCGTAATAATGAAATGATAATAACCAGGATCAAAGTCTGGTAGTGGGGGTTTATTCACAAAATTGCCTCATCTTGGATGGCAGAAAGGATAATGGAAAATCTCACTGAGTTGGAATTAGACATGCCATTCCTGGAAGCCAGATAAAATTATTCCAGCCATGTAAAATTCAGTAATTACAGGGTTTAATAATTTCTGACCAGAAATGGGAGGAATCAATAGAAGGTTTGCAGCAGAATAAAATAAATGTGGAAGATTTGTAGAAAATTTGGGTTCTCAATGACTGGAAGTTTGTCCAAATATATATATATATATATATATATGTATATATTTATTAAGGAAATTCCCCAAGC
The DNA here is from genome assembly GCA_032353885.1 of Nothura maculosa. NCBI lineage: Eukaryota > Metazoa > Chordata > Aves > Tinamiformes > Tinamidae > Nothura > Nothura maculosa. The sequence goes on from JAUBOD010000865.1 coordinate 1,496,440, forward strand.
ATATGTAGGCTGCATTAAGCAGAGAAGATCATACCAACACTCCAGAAAATGGACATGCTGAAACTTTATTCTATCTCCAAATGCCAACAATGAATAAGAAACAGATGCCAAAAGCAATGCTCTCCTCAATGACAAAGTACTACACATGTTTTTCAAAGACAGTACTGATTCAATTTTGATAAGTATGGTTGCAATTTTGGATCATTCTTTTTTTGTTGTTAAATTTTATTGATTATAGCAGTACTTTTCATCTATCAATAGTTTTAGATGCACTAATATTATTTCCTGCTAGCATTTGTTCTTTAACGATTTTTTGAGGGGGAACTATCTGATGATGTAAATTATCATCAAATGTTGGCTATATTCAGGAAGCTCTAATTTTAATAGAGAGTAGATTACTCAAGACATTTGTTTTTTGTTGGGATAATATTTAACATTCCAGTTACAAACTTCATTTACAATATTGTGGAAGCCAAAAACGTAATTTCTTCTTTAGCAAAAATGGGGAGGTCTCGAAAAGGAGATTTCATTGTATTTTTTCCATACTTTCTTCTTCTACCTAAAACTGCTGTGCTATGATGTGCCTGGTGTCAGACTCCAGGCCAATAACACCACCTTTCTAGATGATTTTTCCACTGTTACTGTATTCCATTTTAGACACAATTATGCCTTTTCAACTGTTGATATTCTGAATTGCAGTCTCATGTTAGCTCCACATCAGAAGATTGTCTTTGACTAGACCATTTGAATGTGCATGAATGTGTATTAATATCATGCATCTTTATAGTTCAGTTTAATCATGAGTTTGCTTATTGACTTCTTTTTTCCTTCTGTTAAGATGCTCTGGAAAGTTGCAAGTGAGTTCATTATAGCAATATCTTGACTATACTTCAATATATTTTTACCTCTGTCTTATATCTTGGTTATTTTTGATAGCTCTTATTCAGCTTGCCATACAATTCAGATTTCACTATAACCTCCCTTTACGACAATAATTCTATAAAACTGAAGGATTACAATTTATTACTAAAAAAAAAGATATAAACAGTCTACTACTAAAAAGAAATGTTGTGAATTGCACTGGTAGATTTAACAGGTCATCTGCTAACAAAAATACATTGTCTTTTGAAGTCTCTTCCTTGGATAATAAACTAATCTCTCATACTAAATTTTCACATGGGAGTACTTGGTATTCAGCCAGGTAGAGACAAACTAAAGACTCTTCTGGTCCTGACCACTTTATGCCCTAAAGCTTCTATGACTCTGAAATATCAAAAGAAAACTGTTCATTAGGCACATCTGTAAAATATGTTCTATATAATGTTGAGCGCTTGAAGGAAAGAAAAAGAG
>JAUBOD010000865.1:1504078-1526679 GCA_032353885.1 Nothura maculosa
ATCTGGAGACTGTGTCCAGTTCTGGGCTCCCCAGTACAAGAGGGATGTGGAACTGCTGGAGAGAGTCCAGCACAGGGTTACCAGGATGATTAGGGGCCTGGAACATCTGTTCTATGAAGAAAGACCTCATAGGCCCAGAGCGGGGCCTGTTCAGCCTGGAGAAGAGAAGACTGAGAGTGGATCTGATGATAAGTATATATAAATACCGCAAGGGAAGAAATGAGGAGGATGAGGCCAGCCTTTTTTCAGTGGTGGCCACCAATAGCGACAATGGTCACAAACTGAAGAATCAAAATTTACACAAGAAATTAAGGAAAAATTTCTTGATAGTGAGGATAACAGAGTCCTGGAACAGGCTACCCAGAGAGATTGTGGAGACTGCTTCTCTGGAGACCTTCAAAAACCACTCTACACAATCCTGCGCCACATGCTCTAGGTGACCCTGCATGAGCAGGGGAGTTGGACTAGAGGATCTCTAGAGGTCCCTTCCAACCTTAAGCACTCTATGATTCTATGATTCTATGCTGAGTTCCTACACATTCTGAGCTCAAGCAGGATCAGATCTCTAACTTTGAGTAAGAAGTATCCTCATGCTGTAGAAGACCTTAGGATTTTCAGCTCACTAGATTTTCATCTACTGCTTCATTTTCTACAGGAAGCCAAAAATAGTTAAGACATCTGTAAAACTTACAAAACATAGATTTTCTAAAAAAAAATCTGTGTATGAAAGAGTATGTGCCTATGTATGCAGGTGCAACTGCAAACAAATGCAAAAACTGCACTTGATTTTATAAATGTTAAATTGCACATCCAGCTGCCTTTTTGCTTCACTGCAATCCCAGAGTCCACATAGTTAGTTTAGGAGCATATTTGCTCAAGAGTTTCCCTTTGCACCAAGCATGTGTTTTCTACTCTTAGTCCAGCTGAAGTGATAATGAATAGGTCAAGCACTGATTAGGCCACATCTCAAATACTGTGTTCAGTTTTGGGCCCCTCACTACAAGAAAGATATGGAGGCCCTTGAGCATGTCTGAAGAAGGGGCTGGCCAGGCGTCTGGAGCACAGAACGTATGAGGAGTGGCTGAGGGAGCTGGGTTATTTAGTCTGGAGGATACTCAGTGGAGACCTTATCGATGTCTACAGCTATCTGACAGGAGGCTGTAGTGAGATAGGACTTGATCTCTTCTCCAGGATAAATACCAATAGGGTAAGAGGAAATGGCCTCAATTTTCACCAGGGGAAGTTCAGGTTAAGTATTGGTAAAAATTTCTACACAGAAAGAGTAGTCAAGCATTGGAACAGGCTGCCCAAGAAAGTGATGGAGTCGTCATCCCTGGTAGGGTTCAAGCGAGGTGTAGATGAGGCACTTCTTAGCGACATGATTAAGCAGGCATGGTGGTGATGAGTTTATCGATGAACTTAATGACCGTAAAAGTCTTTTCCAATCATAACAATTCTATAATTCAATCTACATGCTGCAGTTGCACTTTCAGGCTGCCAGATATATGACCTAATAGGTCATATCACCCTGTTCTTCCTTCTGCAGAACTGTTGGCTAGGGAGAAATATCTTCTCTCACAGCTCCCATTTCAGATGTGTGAGTAGGATTCAGTGGAAGTCAGAGAACTCTGCAGCTTCTAAACTGGTTCTATGCTGCACTTAGTAAGTGAGTAAATTCATGAGGGAATATAAAGACAGTGCCCATAAAGTTGTTTTACAGTCACTTTTCAGAGTACAACTACTCTTTAAAATATTTAGAGATACATTTTAATATTTTATTGAGTATCCTGGTTTACAAGGAAGCATCTGACAGCATCACAATGTAATGCTTGATTTTCCTTGCCAATATCTCTGTTTTCAAGTGTTTCAAACTGTGTGTTTCAGCAATAATTTCAAGTGAGTTTATTTAACTCAGTTTGCATCCTCTGGAAATGATGTGAATAGGCAGAATGAGGATTCCAGTAGAGCAATGCATACATTAGCACTGACCAGAAGTCAGGAGTTCTCTTCCATTAAAAAAAAAAGTTGTTTTTTTGGGGGGCTAAGAAAAAAAATGCACTTATGCATTGAAATGGAAAGTCCATACTAAGAAGCTTTACATGCAAACTGGCTCACTTCATTTCAAAGATACTTTGTATTATTAATTTTTCACTATGCCAATGTCTGAAAATTAAGTATTTCACTTCTCAAATACACCCTAATTGTCAGATGGGAGATGTTGCATTTTTTTGTCTTGGTCTATATCAGACTATAATGAAATAGCTCCAAAAAAGAGATAATAGTGTATTTACTTTATACTACTTCACAACCAGCAGGGAAGAAAATTCACCTGGGAAAGTGGAGAAAAAAAGTGAGGTCATGTTAGTAACTTTTACTGCTTCTCAGTTGTCTGTTTTTGCTGCAAGTCACAGCCTCGATAAGTACCTGTGTGTTTTGGTGCTGTTCTGGTACAGGAGAGACTGAAATAGATGTTACTTTGATATGGAAACTCCTACAATTTTCATAAGTTTCTTCTTCTCAGTAAAGAGACTGAATCTTGTCAAAATGCCCCGATGTGATGGCAACCATGTGATAATAACCTCTAGTTCAAATCCATGCCTGGAACCAGAAAGACAATTGCTCTGAAACTAGTTGCTCTCTTGCAGTTAGCCCAGCCTTGCTTTCTCATTTTTGCAGGGAATTTCCATTCCTTTGGAAACAGCATCACTTGGTCCAAAACTGTAGGAGTGTGACATAGGTGATTTCTTATCTGCCCAGTGCTCTGCATCTTCCATCTAGGGTAAGAAGCTGTGTTCAAGTAATAAGCTGTAAAAATTACTATAAATCAGACCAGTTTCATCAGGACATACTGCAAACAGCATTTTACATAGGGCTACATTTGGAAGTCTAGGTTTATGTGGACCCAGTGCTCCCAGGTGAAGGAGAAAAAAGTCCCTGCACTCCTTATGCATATGCCACATATAAGATTTTGACCCCTGAGATATCTGATTAAAACAGGCATTATGTTTCAGTAGTTCCATCAGTAAGGCTTATACTCCTCATCCCCACCCATATATCTTTTTACTCTGATTTCCCCCACATCCCGATAAAATTAACCTCTAGAATAATTAAAGTATCTAACTAAATCCTCCAATTCAGAAATAATTTCCAAAACAGTATATGATCATTCATTCACTTTTCCTGGTCCATAATCTGGTAGTTGCTGCTTAGTATAGATTGCTTCAGCCCATTTTCTAGAGAACAAGAGTAGTTTCATAGAGTAGTAGAGGAGGGAAACCTCTATGTTTCATCTGACAGCTCCATTCTGTACTATATGCAGGCCATAAAAGTTGTAAGCTCTGAAAGAAATACATTTGAATCTATACACTGCCTCTTCAACCTTTTTCACTAGTAGTGATATTATCCTAAACTGTATGGCAATAATCTTGATCCTTTTGCACTATATTTGTACAACAGGACCTTAGCAATGACAAGTGGGATTTATTTGCATTGTGGTATGACCCATTCTGATTATGGGTGTCAAAGGTTTGGTATAGATGAACTAGAAATAATACATTGGGCTCCCTGATGCCATTTGAAGGGAGGAGAAGTTGTGCTGTGGAGAGGTAAAATAAATATATCTTCTGCTGATGTAGAATCAAAACAGTTTATTTTATCCATGATATCCATCAAAAAGTTGACTAAGGAAGTTACATTGAAAGGTGGTAGGTACAGCCAAAGTTACTGAAAGATTTCCCACAAGCAACAGCTGGGTAGTCCAGAGATCTCAACTTTGGAAAAAACAATGGGGAAGATAATGCTTTCCAACCATCAACCACCCTTCTTAAAGCAACTTGTGCAGGTTTTCTGAGAAGACAAAAGGAAAGAGGTATCCAAATCTATGACATTTTTCCTTCAATATGCACATTCAGTAGAAGAAAGTATATAGAGACATAAATAGTTAGTGGTCATGACTAGGCTTTCTCAGCTTAAACAGCAGTAGCAAATCTGTCCCAAAATGTCAAGATCTTGAAGTAGAGCCTCATCAGAGAAGCACTGAAAAAAATATTGCTTTCTCCCAAGGATGAAAGAAAAAGCAAAAATATTTATAACTACCCATCTTTTTCTCCACCACTTACTCTACTTTCACACTTAATGTACCATAGCATTAAAGGAGGTGTCCTAAGTGGTTGTGGGAGGGGAGGAAGAGCACTAGTCATGCTGCAAAACACTACTCTTTGCACTTGCTCTCCTCTGAGTTTTCTCACAAAATCAACACACATCGTGAATAGCAAACTGTGTGTTTAAAAATAGAAAATAAAATGAGATAAGCCTGAAGTCAAACTTTGGATTTGGAAACCTCTGTAATTTGGGGAAGATTGGATCAATATCTGAACACTGTGGCTCTGACCTCTTCCTAAAATACAGCAGCTGACCTCCACATACCCTCGCTGTGTCCTCTTCTCAGATGGCTGCGGCTCCTTTTGCTGCTTGTGGCAGACCACTTCAGAACAAAATACACCAGGGGACTGAGAGAGAGTGAAAGGAGAAGCAATAGGAATCTTTTCTGAGATGTTATTTTTGCAATATGCCTTTTCATTACAGCGTGAAGAACTTTTAAATGAACACTCACTGCTGTTACATCATCACGCTTTATCTGTTGGATAAAATGACAATAAGACAAGTATCAGTGATGTTTATTAGTATTTGAACACAAATCATCATGTTCATTCTAACAGCTTTGTTTGTTTGATGGATCATCAAGATCTGTTTCTAGTCAATGCTAACCGTAATGGTTGAATAACTGCATAACTGCTATAATTCACAACTTTTCCAAATGACTGCAGTGATTTTCAGCTGTATCTATCCTGCAACACCACACTCTGTGCTGAATTTTCTTTTACTAGGGAAACGAAGCCCCAGAATAACATTGCCAAAGTTACTTGTTACCAGTTTATACTTTGATAAGCCCAGACACTAACACAGTTCTCTGTTCATGGCTCATTATATTTCTGTGGGGTTTAATTTGTCTTAGGATATTGTGAATTGCCTTACATTTAGAAAAGTTTTGTTGACTGCAGCTTTGAGAGAGCCTGTGCAGCCAGTGTTCTAAGCTACCTGTTGGCTTTTCTATGTGTAATCTTCAAGCACACTATTCAGAAGCGTCACAAGTAGATTTCATCCCAGCATTTAGGGAGAGTAATTTATTCAGTACTATCTCCTAAACTCATCTGTAGTATCTAGAAGCTTTCAGGAAGAAAACATAGCATTAAAATTCACCCTAAACTGTATTTTATAACAACAGTCTTTGCAGATGGAGTAGCTGTAGGTTCATATGTTTATACGGTGATGCAGCCTTGAGTGGAAGTGGAGTAGATCCACTACTATAATGGAAAATTTAAATACTATTTTGAAAAATACAACAAAAACTACCTTTTTTAATTTAATGTTATTTCTGCTAATAAAAAGTTCTGAAATGAGAGATATCCATGATGATGAACCAATCAGGGATTTGAGAAATAATCAGGGATTCAAGTCAAATTATCAGCTGATGTTCAACACCAGTGGAAATAAATTTCAGTTCATGCAATATCTAAATTATATTACATGTGATGCTTTAAGTTGAATGAGATAATTTTAATTAGTTTGGTTAATTCACCTAAAATAATGTAGTTGTTTTTTTTCTTTTCTTCTTGTTTTAACTGTTTTTTGGTTGGTTGGTTGGTTGAGTTTTTTTGGTCCATGAAGATGTTGTGGTTGTTGTATAAGCACAGCTTAAGTTATACCACTGGATACCTGAGCACATCACAACTTCTGCAATCTTTCTATGTTTTAGGTCTTTTGGGAGTTAGTTGCAGATGGAAAAGACAGAGAAAAAATCTTTCACACCTGAAGTAGCCTGAAGAAGCTAAATAGGTGATGGAAATGATTCAGTTTCATATAAGCACTGAGCTCCTGCAAGCTTAATAGAGTAACTCCCATAGACTTTCATGTTCCCATGGCATGACAATATTCAAATAATAAACTAAAGACCCTCCAAGGAAAACTGATAGATCCTCATATAGTGTGATTCATTCATCCTAATGTCCGATGTAGATGAAATGAGTTGCTCTATGGAGACATATTTCTCACCTCACTGAATCTAGAAAGAGCCCGGTGAATAGCTTAGAGTGAATGCCTAACTTTGGTAGGATGAAGCCAACTGGGAACCGGATTTGTTACAGTCATCATGTAATGATTTTGTGGAAGATTAATACAAAATCCTAGTCTCCTGAATCTCAGGAGAAATGAAAAACTTTCTGAAATATTCTGAAGGGCATAAAGCAAGCTAAAGAAAGTTACCCTTTAAAATAAGATAATCCAAGGTAAACAAATAAGACTGAAGAATTCTAAGGTTATCACTAAAAATTAATCCTACTTTCTGGTTACATACTATAAAGATACTTTTTGATGACTCAGCAGCACTTTTTTCAGTGATTGTTTTCTATATGGACATTTGTGTTTCAGCTCAGCAATACTCTCAGTAATCTGCTGGGGGAATACATCTGTAGGTAGCTCATTTGAAATTATCCCATGAGTGGAAATACACTCTCTGAAAACCTCTGAGCTACCACACAAGAAGACATCCTTGCAGAGCAGTGAGTTGTAAATGCAAGCTTTCACATGTTGACAAGGCAGATAATACATACCTTGAAAAGCTGATCAGTGTTAATAGGGATTCATAGCTGGGACATGAAAATGTGACACCTTTGCTTTATCCCATGATTCTTTCTTACTTCTTCATAATAAAAATAAGCTTAAATACATCAATTCTTATCAACCTATCAATCCTTATACCAGTACAAAGTATTTACCATTTTCACAACTTGGAATGTTCTCCTAAGCTCCTCACTAGCTGTGTGCAGCATGAGGTCCAAAATATGGCCATGTTGGCCTAATATATAGAGCTCACAGAGGTGTACACTGGAGAGAGTCATTTTGAAGGGCAGACTTTTCTAAGCCCTTCAAACTGAAGAAGCTCTTTCCTTTGGAGATTTTCCTGCATGAAAAAGTGCTTTGTAGGCTGGTAGGAAGACCACTGCAGTGGTTTTGATCAGTTCGTAGTGCATGTATGAGGGCAGCGTGAGAATGGCAACTTTTGGACCTTTGCTGTGAACTGAATTTTTAGATTTCTAAGAATTCTGCTTGTCTGGAGGACTAAATGTCATTTTTCTCTCAGGTTTGTTATAAGTGCCACACACTCACTCTATTCTCTTGTGGACACTTATCTTATTTTGTAATCTTCCTTTGAACTATAAGTTCTAGCAGAAGAGCTAGTAGTTAGCAGAAAGAAGTTAGAGGAGGCAATTGCATTTTCAGTGCTCTGCTTAGCTTATATCTAAGAAATACTCCATTGTCAAACCCTTCCTCACATCAAACAGTTATTGAAAGATTCACTAATTTCCATTTCACTGGAAACTAGATGTCTCTCTAGATTTGCTCTTAGCAAATATCAGATCCAAATCTTGCCTTGCAAAAGTCCATTTACTCTGTTTCAGTACTTCATGTTCTTTTATAAAAAAAAAGTCAAAACACCCTCAAACAAAACTGTTAACTGCTAACAAGGAAAAGTTTAATCATTGTAGCAGCTTGAGAGGAATACTATAAAGACAGGAATAAAGTTATCTTTCCATATGAATGCTAGAAGATAAATTCTGCTTTAAGATTTGGTACATCTACCTGTCCCTCTGGTTATCTTTTCTTTGTTTGTTGCATTTGCTGCAGAGCGTGTCCAAGCTGAAAGACCACTGGGCCTAGGCCTCATGTTGTCAACATAGAGAGGAAAGCTGCACCAGAAAAGCAACAGAAACCCAGTCAAAGTGTGGGCAATAGCCCTGTGGAGAAGCCAATCCAGAGAAAATAGCTTCTTCAGTCAGTATGAGGATGTATGTATTAGGATGAGGATCCAGACACCAGTTTAACAATGCTGGAAACTGAGCTGTTCCCCCAAAAGTAATTACATCATGAGCAACAGTGTTAATGCGGGCTTCCCAACTCTGCCCTCCACATGGGCTCCAATACTGGTTAGGGGTTCAAAGGAGGAGCTTAGACTCCATTGCCTGTTCAGTTTTTGGGCTGCCATCCAAGACCAATAGCAAGAATGCCAATGGTCATGGAGGTTTGTGTGATGTGGTGTACTCTCTCTGCTGCTCCGAAACTGTCTGTGCTTTCCTTATTCTCTTATATTCTTGGAAGTTCCAGGGCTTTTTTAAAGTTCTTACGAGAGGGTAACCAGAAACATTATACAAACCAACAACATCCTTCCAGAAGGGCATTTTGCTGCATAGTAGCTACCCACATTCCTTCAGCCTCTAACAGCAACTGACTTCTGAGGCTGTTTCTCAGTGTGCCCAAAGGTGTGCAGTTATGTGGTTTCCTGACCACTGTGGTCCCCAAGGACTGATGAACAAATTCAGCTCAACACAAAATTCAGTGCTGACAGCAACACTCCTGCTCCAGTTCAGTTTTGCACATAAGCAAAAGCTTAAATCACACAGAATTTAGTGTGATTTAAGCACAGCGTTCACAGCAACTGTCTTTAGCCACATTAATCATCTCAGACATTTTCAGTTAGTGAAGCATAGGCTTGACTGCAATTTGGCGCCCCCCAAATTGTGGCTTATTTAAAGATCCTCAGGTTGTAGAAGGGATCTCAGAAGCAGGCAATGCAAGAAATACTTCAGTGATGGATAGGAGACATGGAAACGATTAGCTTATCACTGGACAAGCACAGATAGTTTGAAGAGTAGATACAGAATCAACAAAAATAGATAGGGAGAGTTGAAATCTATTTTTATTTATCCTTCTCCAGACCAATTTCTTTTCTAGACATCCAAGGTGAATTATTCCTGTCTAATGTACTCCTTCAGGAAATACAGTTAACTAGAGGGTCTTAATTTTTGTTCTTACTGCAATCACCCTGGACTATAATTTACTGGTACCAACTCACTAATGACTTTTCTCTTAGAGAATATTAAGAAGTCACTGGCTCAGAAATATAACTGACTGCAATGATCAGTTCCACCAACCAATATACTTACAAGGAAAGGCATTTGTTGTAGGAGTTTGAGAGAATTGTGCTTTAAGAATGGCATTTTAAAATGTTCACCTAAATTACAGTTGTGCTATAAATATGACAGGTTTAAACTAAGGCAGCTGAGAAATTATATATATGAAAAATTACAGGGATATGATCTTTTTGCACTGGCGCATAAAGATTTAATCTCCTAGGTTAAGTACCCAGAACACAGCAGTTGTGTCAAGATAATAGCTAGAAGGATGCTCAGAGAAATGTTTCTCATGGTTATTTCTCAGAGCTTTGGTGTATTCTCTGAAGGAAATGCCTTCTGTGGAGTACAGGTGCAAAGCTCTCATGGTGGCCCCCAGGGTGAGCAAACCACTTTTCTGGGGAAGTGTTACAGGAAGAGAAAGAAGGTAAGTGACAACCAAGGGGTTACCCCATGCACCAGTCCTTATCACAGCACCTGATATTCTAAGAATGCTCCATATATTTCCCATTAAAGCATCAAAAATAATTGCAAGGGAAATGGTGGAGTTCTTGGAGAATTTGGCAGAGATTAACTCAAGAAGATGGTTACAAAAATTCCTGACTCTCTAAATATCATAACAACTTTCATAAAGATCCAAATTCTCTGGAAAATGTGACCTATAGCAAATCTACTAGACTACTGAGACTATTTTACATTTGTTAGAGTAAAAATGATAAATTATACACAGCACCTTCACCTTGTATCCAATAACATTACTCTTGAATCAGTGTGGAGGATCTAGTTAAATACGTAGCCATAAAACTGTACATTTTTGCATGAAATCTGTACTGGTCTGGAGCAACATTCTGACTTAGCTTTTGCACCATATGATATCATCTTTTCAGATCATAAGTCACTGTAGTTATCAGTGAGCAAGTTATCAGTGAGCAAGTTATCAGTGTAGTTATCAGTGAGCAAGTTATCACTTTTACATAGCCTTGGGAGGGACATCAGTGCAAAGGCATGGGATATTTTCACCACTGATGTGGGTGTCATACCTGTTGCAGGAGAATGATAGGCCTGTTGCACATAGACAAGGAGGGAAATACCTGTATATTAGGAGTCTGAAGAGGATGAAGGTGACTTTGAGTGCAAATATTTTGTGAGAAAACCCCTGAAGGCAATCTTTATTGTGCAAGTAAAAAAGTACTGATCATACAAGGAGGGGTAAGTTGGTTCTATGTGCATCAGTATAGCTTTCCCCTACCCTCTGCAGATAAATTATGAATACTTTTCTGGCACCCACATTTTTTGAATATTGCAGAAAAAAACAGCTGGAGAAGGTTCAGAAGTAAAAAGAGTTGAAATGTTTTGAGGGTGAAGAAAATTATGTCCATTGAGAGACTTGAAAGATCTTATCTGATCACAGAGAGGACTGAGAGATTAAAAGTACGGAGCCCTTTCCCAGGGAGACAGTGCTGAGTATTAAAAATTCTTTAATCTAAGAGAGACAGTCATCACATAATACAAGAAATAAGGGACAAATATTTAACAGGTAGGATCATTAAATAGTACCACAAACCACTGAAAATACTGATAGACTGTCTTGCTGGAATACATTTTTAAGCAGAAACAGAGACTGAAATTACAGTTTTCAAACCTGTAAAATACAGAAGGTATTATTATATTATTATCTAGGTAAACAGTCTAAGGGCATCTCTTGACTTTAAATTCTTGTTAATTCAGTTCTCTAGAGGACACAATTTCATGTATTTCTTTCCTTCATGTAAAATAGGTTACTGTTATAAGACACATCATTTTTTTTCAAATAAAATTTCCTTAAATGAACAAATCCAAAAGGAGCCCAAAGAAAAGTAAATACTGAATGTGGAATTCTAAAAAAACATTTCTGAAAAGGTATATTCAAGATACCACTATTATAGGTAATCCCAATTGTTGTAGACAATAATGGAAGTGATTGCTTCTAAGTGTCTTTGATGTTCCTTATAAACTGTTGTCTACATTTTCTACATTTCAGACTGTTCAAAAAATTCTGGTGAACATACAATCAGCCAGAATCATGGCATCTGAGCCCTCATCACTTAGTGGGTTCTTCAGAGCATCCTGGGAGGTAGGTTTGTGCTCTACAGTTTGGTTTCTACAGAGAATATTTCTATTTGCCTATAGAAAAATACGCAATTTGTGGCAAGATTCTCCGTAGGCTGCTTAGATGTAGCCACGTTTAGAATTATCTAAATAAACTGAATTATCATTCAGTATTTACTATAGCACCGTGAGGATGACAACTATATAACTTTTTAATTATATATATTGTAGGAGCAACTCTTTAAGTAAGTTTCTTGTTGTTAACCACCAAAAGAGACTTAAGACATCCAGGACAAACAAACGAACAAATTTCATCACTCAATTCAAACAAATTACATCATGATATTAGGAGATAGCCTGTCAAGGATTTTCTTGAGGAATTAAATTTGTTATCTCCATTTTATATAAGAACAATTTTTTAAACTGAATTGTTTGGCCTTAAATTACCAAAGACACTACTGCCAGAGTTGAGGGAAAGTTGGATGTCCTGGAATCTGCTGTTCTATCTTTAATGCAACTTTCCAAAACCTTCCTTTTCTGTATATGTAAGTTTTTTTTGTCTTTGGTGCATATCCTTCAAGCTGAATTTTTTTTCAGTTTCATGAACTTTTCTATAAGATTCCTTTTCTGCTTGTATTTGTTCTGTGCTTGCTGCTGGCAAAGGGAAGGGGAAAGCTGGCCAAAACTCAGGTATTTTACTGTACATCTGGAAGCTGGTTTTGCAGACCTGGGGCGAAAATTCTGGCCCAACTGAATTTAATGGCAAAACTTCAATGGGGGCAGAATTTCACCTCTGGGAACTAAGTAAAAATACCTCCACCCTTACAAGCTGAGAACAGGATCCTGCTTTCAACAAGATGCTCTTTGCAACCACCTATTCCTCAATACTTCTAAAAAGAATTATGTCATTTGTCCAGTTAGCTGTTTAGAGGAAATAAGAATAAAAATAGCGGTAAATTCCACTTTATATGCATATGGAGACATGGACCAAAAAAAATGTATATGTAGAAAAAAAAAGACATAAATTTACACCTATGCTGCAGACATCCTTTTTTGTTTCATTTTTTTTTCCCAGATTATACATAATTTATCTGGGTTGAATTTGGAGAAATATTATGTGTTTAAGGCAGCAATCAGAATAAAAATCATAAATCAGAATCTGTTACAAAATGGAAAATCTCTTCAAAAAATTATATTTAAAGAAAGAAAGAAAAAAAAAGAGGGAGGTCAGGAAAGGAGAAGGGACTCAAGGAAAAAATAAAGATTCTTTTTATTTCAAACAAATGTTAATTCAAAGCTAAATGGAAAGAAACACCATAATTATTTCTCAGGCTTATATGGTTGGGCCTCATTAGTATGGAATTTTCCAAAATCTTCCAGTTTGAAAGAACTAAAGTCATTCTGTGCCTTGCAACTGTATGCTACATTGCATTGTGGCAAAGCAGACTTTAGCCTGTACTGTTATAACAAATAGAGGCCAAGACATTGGTCCAGATGTTCCTTATTCTTCCATTTTAAAATAGAGACTGAAATGGAGAACAAATTGGTCTGGAATCCCTCTTTGCTTTCTGCATGTGTACAAGTAGTGAAATCACTGAGACCGATCCCTAAGGTTTAATATTACTTGAGGTTAGGACATGGCTGAAGTGTGCTACTGAGAGAGGACAAATTCCCGAATTAAGTCCCAATAAGGTGTCATGAAAAAAGCTGATTATCATCTACCCATCCACCCCAAATTATAGTCACCATTGGATTTATAAAAGGAAGTGATTTAAATAATTATTGGTTAACTGTGGAGAATCATATGTAAAGTCTAAAGACATATCTTACTGTAGGCTATCTAACTGCCTTATTTCTTCCTATTTTTCTTTTCCCTCCTGCCCCTGCCCTATTTTCTCTCTTTTACAATCTCTGTTTTATTTGCTCTCTGGTCAAACTCTCACCTCCCTGCTTCAGACAAAGCATTTTTCTCAGGTGCTCTTATCCTAGTAACCTCAGTTCGTAATTGATTCACATATATCACCTTCCACGGTGGCAGTGCTAAGATTACTACGAGGAGATACAAGCAAGGAGGGCTATAAATTACAACAGCAGATTTAGTTTGCACTGAGGACCACAGTATAGCAATAGGTGACCTGCCCCTCTGCTTCCATTCCCAAAGTTTTTGAAAAGAGATATAAGCGCTCACCATGTTCTGACCAAGATCCACATATGCTAAGGACTCATGCTCTGAAATGCTTGAGATTTCCAGGAGATACTGCCAAAATCGGCACATGAGATCTTTGAAATCAGTTTTCCTCTGACAAGACTGGGATTCTCTAGGGATCTGGCTAAAACATGATTGCACAACTGTTCCCAAGTTCATGGGGAAATAAGCAGAGGGGTGTGAACCTGGTCAAGTTACATGATCACATATTTGCCAGTAAATGGTTTTGTGTCTTTCTCTGCAAAATAGTATATAGTATTATGAAAGAGTTTCACTTTGGCAAGTACCACCGGCTATTGATACAATTCAGAGTTAAGTTTAAAAGCACCCAGAGCAGGAGCCAGACTTTCAAGACAGGCTCTGTTGTGATACTTATTACTTAATCTGACTTTGCCTTTTAATTATTTTATCATTCTCCTAATGTCTTGTCTTTTTTCCTTTCCTTTTTCTCATCTTTCTGTATCCTTTCCTTTCATTGCTTTTTTTTTTACCAAACCTTTCCCATTCATAGGCCTTCTTCTTAACTCTTCCTTTTTATTATCTCTTTGATTATATGGGAATGCCATTCACCATAACTTTGTACTGGTCCTATCCTTCATACTACTTTAACTAACATACAAATATACAGAGGGTCCTCAAAGTCGAGAGATGGGATATGAAAATAGGGCTTAGATTTTGTGACAGAGTGCTGTACTTCCTGACAACTGAAGTGCCATCTCTGAGAGTCTAATTCCAATAACTGTAGTAAGCATCTAAATCCTGTTTGCACCCATTGAGGAAAGCTAAGTGTCTAGTAGCAGACAAATGATAAAGGCAGGAGCTAGTTGATAGGAAACAGAAGAAAGGTGTGACAAAATCTACCTCTTTCCTGGACAGAGATGATGAGCTTAGGCAAGCAGGGAGACACCCTTACAAATTAAAAGTACTGAGCTGCTTCCTGCCTTTTTCATATATATAGGCAGGGACAAGTACGTTGCTGTGCTGGGGCTAAGGCATGTGGTCCAACTCTTGCACCTAATCCTCCTCCAGAAAACTCTTTGGAAAAGCTGCCTGAGGACTTGGAAGACTCTGAGCAGGCTTTAAAGCACATCTATTTTCATTTATTGAAGCTGTGCATTACTTTGGAAGTGTATGCTAGGGTATGAGTTTTCTTAAGCTAAAATGAAGAGGAGGTAAACAAGTTTCATTGGTTGAGTAACACCTCAAAATTTTGCCCAGCCTTTACCATTAGCGAGAAGATTTTGTCTGTCTTACGCTGCAGGACCTGAATTTTTATTATTGTTTCATATTCATTGAGAGCTTGCAATGATCAACCATATTCAAACTAGACTGGTTCATCTTGACCATAGTCCACATAGCTTCAGAGACTGCTCTTAGCAGATACCATTTTCTCCTCTCATGTAGATATGAGAGTAAATAGAGACTCTTCAGCATCTAAAATAAAAGACTTTGTGCTCCTTCTGCATATTCTTCTTCTATTAAAATAAAGATCTTAAAAAAAAAAGCCTTTGGAAGAATATAGCTAAGAATATAGCTATGGAGATACAAGTTCCCCATAATTACCCAATTTAGTGCTACAAAAGAACACCATACTTAGATCTGGAAAAGTATTGCATTTTTGGGAACTGTTTTGAAATAGGCCAAATTTGAGTCAGTGTCCATCTGATATCACTTAGTTGTTGTGGTATTACTGTTTGAAGTGGTTACTTTCAGCATTGGCTTGGTCTCATAAACCAGGCAATGGTACATGTTGCCACCCACATTTAACTCAGCGGCAAGCAATGCACAGCTGGAAATAGTCATTGCTCTAGAAAGAGTAACAAGAGCGGAGTGAATGAGGGAACTGCTGACTCATGTCCTTGGCCAGGTTGGTTTTCAGGCATTTGCTGGTTTATGAAAGGATGAAATCTAGAATTGCCTAATTATATAGAGGGAAATGTCAAGACCCTGTTAAAAGAAAAAAATGCTATCAGAAAATGTTAGCTCTTTTCATCATACAACATGCAGATTTTTTAGTTCTTTACACCACAGAGTTTGATGGAGTTTTACTGAAATTTAGCAGAAATACAAGATAGGCCTATGGTAGCTATCAGTGAGAATTGAAGAGAGAGATAAAGAAAGGTCATAGTAGATGTACAGAGATTTAAAGAAAGAAGGAAATAAACAGAACCTGTACTGAAGTGCAAGAAATGAAGTTTTCCATAGGTCTAATAATAATTTTGCTTGAAGTCTAATAACAAACAACTCAGCAATGCATAGAACAGTGTAGAGATATAATAAAAGTAAATGGATCATAATCTTCCAAAGAAGTAATGGATGAGATCCATAACCAAAGACCTATGGATAAATGGAAAGTTTTCTTTATGACCTTTCTTCCCTCAGTACAAAAATAGTGTAAAGTATGATAGCAAATATCTCACCATTTAACTAAAATAATTTTATTCTTGTTTGAGGTTTCTTGCAGTTTCCTAATAATGATTTCTGCATTATATTAATTAATTGCATTACACTAACAGCATGATGGGTAGTAAATGAAGTGAGACTCTCCCTTCCGTGTACTGTCCTGTCATGATTTAAAGAAATATGATAGAAAAGGAGTTGGGAAATAATCAGTTTGAAGATAGAACTCTGAAATCTGGACAGTTTTGGTGTCACAGTGAAAGCTGCAAAAGTAACAACATACCTTGGAAACTATAGTTCAATGTTAAGAACATGGTAGGGTAGAAAATAGCATTTCTGTTTCATGAAACATATCAAGGTTTCAAAAGTGCTTTTATTACTGAAAGGAAGAAAGGTAAAACACTTCAGAGTTTCTCACAGGAAAACAAATGTGAAGGGAGACCCAGAAAGACAGGGTAAATAGGCACTTGCTTGTGTTATGGGAGACTCAGGTTCACAGTTACTCCAAAAAAACAAAAGGATTTGACCTTGAATTACTAATGTTCCCTGTGAGGGCTCAAACCTCTGAATCAATCTGCTTATGCTTGCAGAGTCATCTGAGACCTGAGAAAAATGTCCATCAGAATTGATGGAACATTTTAGGTGCAGTGAAATGTCATTTTTCATCAGGTAACTGTTCCAGAGAGAAAAACTTTCCACTTTCCCTGAGTCATAGCATGTCTACAGGCTGCCAGGGCTAGTCAAAAAAAGGTTTATAGGCACAAAATCAGAATGTGATATGTTGAGATTTAAGTACATTTTGATTTTTTTTTTCCTAAATGGTATTTGGCTGACAAAAAATGGTATCATAGAATATAAATTTCATGTTTTGGGAACTTGAAAAGTACTGTATCACCAAATAAAACAGATCTGTTATCAAGGGTAAAATCTCCTACTACCCATTAGAGAAGTGCAGTAACATAGGCAATCATTCTTTATTACCAAGTTAACTTCAAGTATTTTTTTCTCTGCAAATGAATTACAGCAGGCTTAATATCTACAATCACTTTTCCTGGTCTCAAATTGTCTTTGTTTTTCCACACCACTCACTCCAAAATTGACAACAGGAAAGGTCATGAAGGTCACACGTAGCTAGTCCCAAATGCCACAGCATATTATCCAAGACACAGAATATAATTATCTTTTCACAAGTGGCAATTAGTGAGAATTCCCCCCATCAATTCTGTTTATCATCCAACATTTGTCAAATGGCGGAAGCCAAGACATTAGAGCAACAAGGCCAAGTTACCTTAATATGGTTAAATCTAACATGAAATCTGGATATATTAATCAATGGAAATAGTGAGGAATCTGAATTTTGAAGAAAATAAAATATCCCAAGTATTTCAAAAATTTTTGTAAAGTTTTGTACTGTGAAAATGCACATTTAGAAAGGATATTCCTCCCTGAATCTCATCATGCCTTACTAATGCAGTAAGGCATGCTGATAAATAAGTAACAAATCACTTACTGCTAAGTTTGGGGAACCAACATTCTTTTCCACTACTAAGCAACATTCTATACATAGGAATTAAATTCTCCTTGGCACTACCACACTCATTAACATTGGACAGGGGAAGATGGAGGCAGTGAGAAGCTAAATTAGCATTTAGAGAGGTGATAGTTAATCTCGGATACCTCTGTTTCTGGGTGCTTGATGTCAGTACTCATAATTCGTTTCTGCATTTCTCAATTGTAGTCTGGCTTCAGCACAGATATTCTCTCTGCTAGGTCTGTGCTTTAACCACAAGACCATTCCTTAATCCCTTCACAGTGAATAAAATGAAATTATATAGATATTCAAAGTC
Source organism: Nothura maculosa (assembly GCA_032353885.1). Classification (NCBI taxonomy): domain Eukaryota; kingdom Metazoa; phylum Chordata; class Aves; order Tinamiformes; family Tinamidae; genus Nothura; species Nothura maculosa. The sequence goes on from JAUBOD010000865.1 coordinate 1,521,646, forward strand.
TTCATTTGGGTATCTACGGACTAGCACTGAAAGTATCCTGGATTACTGACAAAGATTTCCATACAGTATGAATGCTTATTTGCCATATAAACATCATGCCGTATCCACAAGATCTTTTCTTTTGCCAAGTTCACTTTCCTATATGTAATGGTGTCCAGTTTCAGCACTGAATGAAATGGTCTTGGACTTGATCATTAGGGACTGTGCTCTGTTTCAGAGCCCAGTTATGTCACTTGACTATTTTTCAGAATGTCTGTTTCTCTGTCATATGTCTCAAAGCTTTACAATTTTTTTCCTGGATTTTCAGTTGAAAAGTTGCATTAGAAGCATTCTTTGTGTTGTCAGAGGGAACAAAGAACTCAGTTTGGCACCAGTTACAGACAGAATTCAAGTAACTTCCACAGAAATTTAGCCATAGGTCACTTTGGATGATTAGAGCAGTGCCCTAAAATAAAGCTTCTTTTCCTTATAAACATTTGAACAGCACAAAATTTCTTTTTCAGATGAGGTGATCACCTTGACTTCTACCTTCTACCTTCTACCTTCTACCTTCTACCTTGACTTCAGCAAAGCTTTTGACACCATCCCCCATAATATCTTTATATGGAAGCTCCAGAAAAGTAGTCTGGACAAGTGCACAGTGAAGTGGATCGAGAACTGGCTGGATGGCAGAGCTCTGAGGGTGGTCATAAATGAGGCCAAGCCCAGTTGGAGGCCTGTGGCCAGTGGTGTCCCACAGGGGTCAGTGCTGGGCCCAATGGTGTTCAACTTGCTCATCAATGACCTGGACGAGGGCACGGAGTGCACCCTGAGCAAGTTTGCTGATGACACCAAGCTGGGTGGAGTGGCTGACACTCCAGAGGGCTGTGCTGCCATCCAGAGGGACCTGGACAGGCTGGAGAGTTGGGCAGAGAGGAACCTCATGAGGTTCAACAAGGATAAATGCAGGGTCCTGCACCTGGGGAAGTATAACCCCAACCATCAGTGCAGATTAGGGGTCAATCAGCTGGAAAGTAGCTCTGCAGAGAGGGACCTGGGAGTCCTGGTTGACACCAAGTTTAACCCTGAGTCAGCAGTGTGCCCTCATGGCCAAGAAGGCCAATGAGATCCTGGCTGCATGAGGAGGAGTGTGGCCAGCAGGTCACGAGAGGTGATCTTGCCCCTCGACTCAGGTCTAGTGAGGCCACCTCTGGAATATTTTGTGCAGTTCTGGGCTCCCTGGTATAAGAGGGACGTGGAGCTTGTAGAGAGGGTCCAGTGGAGAGTGACAAAGATGATTAAAGGACAGCAACATCTATCGTATGATGAGAGACTGAGTTGGGCCTGTTTAGCGTGGAGAAGAGAATGCTGAGAAGGGATCTGATTAACATGTGTAAATACATGAAGGGAGAATGTAGGGAGGTAGGGGCCAACCTCTTCTCAGTGGTGGCCAGTGAAGGAAAAGAGGGAATGGGTATACATAAAACACAGGAAGTTCCATCATCATGTGTAGAGTAACTTCTTTCCAGTGAGGGTGACAGAGCCCTTGAACAGGCTGCCTAAGGAGGTTGTGGAGTCTCCTTCTCTGGAGGTCTTCAAAACCCGCCTGGATGCCACCCTGTGCCACATGCTCCAAGTGTGCCTGCTTGATGGACAGATGGACTAGACGATCTCTAGAGATCTGTTCCAACCTTAAACATTGTGATTCTGCAACTCTGTGATCAACCCTTGGTAGTCAACCCTCTGTGTTCTTACAGCAGGCTTTGACTGCTATACACCTTATCTAGGAAAATGATCTTTTCTGTTGCTATCTAGTGATTTAAAAGTCCCTGATTATAAGAGGAAGCAAATATGAAAGCAGGATGACATCTTCCCTTGAACTAACACTATAAGCTGATGACACAATAATCAACATATTTTGCTACAGCAATTTATCCTAACCATTTGACAAAGAATCAGGTAATCTCTGGAAACATCTTTATAGAATCATAGAATTGGTATAGTTGGAAAAGACTTACAAGATCATTGAATCCAACCATAAACCTTTCAACACTCTGGCTGCTAAAACCATGTTCCCAAGTGCATTATCTACACATTTCTTGAACACTGCCAGGAACAGTCCTTTCAGTTCTGCACATATACACCTATGGTCTTTAACAAGCTTTAACTGCTACCTTGTTGATTTAAATTTCAAAACTTTTAGATATTATCCAAACAGAAATACTTGCTTTCACTGGCACTCAGGACTCTGCAGAAAGTCATATAGAGTAAGTTTGCTATTGTTACTGAGTAAGTGTGCAGTAGCCCATCATAGACACTATTTCCATCTTCTACCAATTCAATACCAGATCATCCTTATGATTAAATCAACAACACACATTAAAGCAATGATTGCCAGATTTTCACATGTATAGAACTGAGAGAGTAGAAGATTTGCCTGAGGCCACATGGTGGAGAGTCAGCATCAATGTCAAGACGTGAGCTTGGAGCCTCCAGATACCTTGATCTAAGCCTTCTGCTTGTAGTTGCATCCTCCAGGCTTAAAGGAAAAGACTTTTCAAAGCTTGCAACTGCGAATGCAACACAAGTCTGAAGGAAACCAAGGTACTTATCAGCAGTGACCGCGCCCTGACCCTCATTTCAAATGCATGTAACATTAAACATTAACCAGCCAAAGAACTAAAACCTTCCAAAGGGACAGTCTGAAGCACCAATCAACAATAGCACATAGTGTGCTAGGGACAGACACACAAATGCCAGAGATGCTCTTGTCTGTTCTGCTCTTTGGCATTCAGCTTTCTCTTGAAACTCTGAAATAGACGTAACCTCCTCTCTATCCTTTCTCGCCGCATACTACTGCAGAAGGAAAAACGAACTATCAAGAAGAAAAAAGAGAAAAAAGGAAAATAATTTCAGCAGGACAATTTTCACTGTGCATATCACTGTTGGCATCATTTTAAAGCAGAAAGGTGAAAGGACTTTTTTTTTTTTCCAGCTGCCGGAAATCCTGATAACACACACTCTTTGTTTCCAAACTACTGAGGCTAGAAAATCCTTGCCTGACTTCTTTATGCATAAGGTATAACATCCTTGTTCCTGGCTCATGGGAGGCACCTCCTAATGCCTGCTGTCAACTCAGTCGTGACACATAACCGTAGTTGAAAAGTGGTTGAATTGCCAGTTTTGTATAATGCATCCATTGTTAAAGATTATTTAACAGCATTAGCCTCTGAGAGGAGGATGGCTTCAGGGTTCTAATTAAAAGAAATCATAGGCAATCAAATCAAGTGCTTCCTATTTGTATTTTATTTAATAAAGAAGGAATGACACAGATAGTATTTCCCACCCACCCCCGCCCTGCCTTTTCAGAAATGGTGAGAAGGGGGGCAATGAGCCCTTCAAAGCTCTACAGCAGCCGTAAACTCGTCCCAAATCGATTGGCATCCCCAAACCCCTTCTCTGAAGGCTTAATGGTATTTTCACGTGGGATCCAAAGCAGGCGGTCTTCAAGGAAAGTTATTGCATCTGGTGAAAAAAATAAAGTTGACATTTTTTGACAAGACCCTTAAGTATGTCTCTCCCAAGAGGGTTGTAACATAGAAGAGGCTGAGCAGGTGGTAATAATCAGCATTACATACATTTGAGCATTTTCTATAACATGGATTACCATGGAATTCCTTCCTCCCCCTCTCCTCCTTGGGGAGACATGCACAAATCGCAAGCATTTCCAAGGTCCTTTGATAAGTATTTCTATCACCAGTTTCACAGCTGTAGCAAGACTGTTTAAAACACATATAATGCAGCCCCACTCTCCCTTCAAGACAAGGAAGAGGGCAAGAGAGGATTCTCTCCCTCTTCTTTCTCAGCTCCTACCGTGCACATTCTTTTAAATGCCAGCAAATGTATCCCATTGCTGGGGTTTGGATGGTGTTTAGAAGGCAATGTTCATCTGCTCTGAAAAGATATGTGAATGCACAGCCACATCTCAGAGCAAGCTAGGGAGGAAAACCAAAGGCAACTAAGCAAAGCTTATTTTTTTCTTATGAAAGACCAAAAGAGACTTTAAATTCTTTGTCTCGATTCTTCTGTTGCTATATCAGAACGAAGTGAGGAAAAAGGATTAAAAACAACCACAGCCCTTTTCAAGGCTGAGGAAGGAGTTCCATACTGATACGGCATTTTTTTTCTCACATTTGTGCAGGTTTGTACAAGGTGTTCAGTATTTTTGGGAACCCAGACAGGCCCCTGATGCCCATCTTGCTCTTGGCAGTTCATCTCCCCATGGTGAAAAAGGATCTCTGCTACAAAGACCTTAGAATTTAAGATAAAGTAACAAAATAATGAAATGTTCATTTTTGCCAAGGCTGGCACTGCAAAAATACATTTTCTGGAGCTAATTAAAGGAAACAGAAAACGTCATATTTTCTGTGACAGGAAGAAGAGATATATTAGAGATTTGGAGGAGGCACTTCAAGATAAAGGTGCATTTTTAGCAATTACAACCGTACTCTAATTTTTCATTTCAGAATTTCTTGTTTTAATGTATTAGCTTTGACTCTTTTTTTTCTCTCCTGAGAGAGGGATGTTTTGTTGGGAAAAATTACCAACAACCAAACTGTTTGAATCAAATAGTGCTTTCTAATTGCATCAGGAGGAGCGTTGCCAGCAGGTCGAGGGACGTGGCCCTCTACTCAGCTCTGGTGAGGCCGCACCTAGAGTACTGTGTGCAGTTCTGGGCTCCCCAGTATAGGAGGGACGTGGAGCTTCTAGAGAGGGTCCAGCGGAGGGCAACGAAGATGATTAACGGACTGGAACATCTCTCGTATGAGGAGAAACTGCGTGAGCTGGGCCTGTTCAGCTTAGAGAAGAGAAGGCTGAGGGGGGATCTTATTAACATGTATAAATGCATGAAGGGAGATTGTAAGAAGGAGGAGGCCAAGCTTTTTTCGGTGGTGGCCAGTGATAGGACAAGGGGTAGTGGGTGCAAGCTAAAGCACAGGAGGTTCCACCTGCAGGTGAGGGGGAACTTCTTTACTGTGAGGGTGACAGAGCAGT
>JAUBOD010000865.1:1526779-1545106 GCA_032353885.1 Nothura maculosa
CCAGGGAGGTTGTGGAGTCTCCTTCTCTGGAGGTCTTCAAAACCCTCCTGGATGCCACCCTGTGCCACCTGCTCTAGCTGCCTGCTGGAGCGGGAAGGTTGGACCAGATGATCTCTAGAGGTCCCTTGTAGATTCTGTAATTAGACATTAGAGAACAATTAACTGTATTTCTTCATTAAAATCGACATCTATATCTCTTGCACTAATCTGCATTGTTTTAGCTTGCCAAACTTAAAAATCTATTGTGTAAATTGTCACACTTACAATAGAAATACATCTCATCCTTGCATCTTTCTCACTTTTATATTCCTGTCTCTTCATCCTTATTTTATGAAACTCTATAGCCTGAGTCATCAATACCTGAGCAGTGACATTGACAGAGACTTTCCATTCTACCAGTCTCAACTAATATTTACCACATCCTGATAAAATCAATCTTTCATAAGCTTGCATTTGTACAGGATTCTCTCTATTTTCTTTTAGAAGAGCTTTATCTATATTTTCAGGTAGTTCTTGGTTCTTATTTTTTAATTATTATTATTAACAACATTGATATTTTAAATGCTTTTAAACCAAAAATCATAGGCTAGGCTTTTCTTCTGCTGACAGGGAAGAGAACCTTCACTCTCCAAAAAAATGCATATTGTCAGCTGTTTCAGATGCAGTCCTTTTCTTTCTTTCTTCTTTCTTTTTCTCCTTTTTTTTTCAGAAAACTGCAACATACTCTCATTATATGTAAATTCTTGAAAGTTTGAACAGAGGAAAGTCTAAATAAAACCATAGTATGTTCTCCCTTAGTCTCCTCTGACTGGGCTGCTTTCATGTTTCAGCATACAGAGGGCTTTATTTTCCCAAGTATACAAGCAATTTCCCCTGAAGCCAGACAAAATAAATGATAATTTTCCTGTATTCATTTCTATCACTTGTGTTGCAGTTGTGCCTAACAGCATGGTTAAAACCAGCTTATTAGGACAATATATTCTTACATGAAGCAAGTTAATATCCACTTTTGCCTTAAAAGATCATTCTGCTAATGATACTTGAATTGCTCCATGAAAACATTAAGGATCTGAGCTGCTAAGTCTGTGTATGTGTGAAAGAGAGAAAGATACCAGAGAGTGTAATAATCCTGGGACATATATAGGATTGACTGTGTTTCTATAACTTTGTAAACTCTTAATATATTTATGAGATAGCCTAAAGAGGAAAGCAGCAGGAGAAAACCAGTGCACCAGTTCTGTGCACTTACGAAGATGTTGTCATCAGAAGTCAGAGTAAAATCTGAACCACAGTTGCAAAATATGACTTGATTCTAAAAGTAAGCCCTGCCAGGGCCCCATATCTCTTAGTCCTTATATTTCAAAGACCACATAATATAAATCATAATATACAAGCACATCCCTCAGCTCACCTTGCCCTAGAATCATGAGCTTTCATGCTGAAGCCTAAAACTGGAAGTCAGCCTCTCTAAAGCATATAAAAAAGGACCTGAAAACCTATTTCATATGCCTGAGTGTTGACACAGTAATACAGCAATCCAGAATGGATTTCTCTCTCATAGAAATGAATTATGACCTTCTCGTGTGACAAGGGATGTCATCTTTCTGTTGATAAAGTAAAATATTAAAACCAATGACTTTCATCTGATACCTGCAGTCATATAAATGCACAGGGGAGAGCAGACTGTAAAATGAGAGCTGGCACTTGAGGTAGCTGGGGTCTGATTTGCATATGGCCAACTAAAACAAACTAAATAAAACATGGATGCAAAACTAGTATTTGCACACTAAGGGAAAAATGAAAGACTGTTTTCTCAGGCTTGTCTGATGGGGAAAAACATTCTTATTACTAATAACTAAGCCTGTTTTACCAATGTGAAACTTGCTGATTCTGAATGCAATGTAGTGAACATACTACCCTCTGATTTATGGATCAGTGCCCTGTCCTGTGGATGATTTGGAAATTCCCGTTAAGGGATAATGTTACTATCTCCACACAAGCCAGTCATTGTAACAAGATGTGGGGAAGGAGCTCCAATAGCATTAGCAGCTCTACACAGTAGTCTAAGGAGTTTCTAGCTTTTAGGCTCGTAATGCCTCTGGCTAATGGAGTCATAATTAGTTAAGCCAATTACTTAAAGAGGCCTTCAGACTCTCTTCCTTTTACTTCCTTTTCCCTTGCTTTGCAAGCTGCCTCCTATTAGGCATCTTGCGCTGCCTTTTTCCAGCTGAAGCCTTCACATGGCCAAAGCAGGACACAAGGCTCTGATTTCTACTCACACTCCTAGCTCCTGTTTCTAACAGGGGCCTTGTGCAATCTTGGACCTCAAGGGGAGCATACATGGCAGTCTCACAATCAGGGAGGGGGCAGCAGCAAATGTGGTCTGAATTATCATGTCTTTCCAAAATGATGACTTTAGTTGCTGTCAGTTCATGAATATAGCAGTGACTTGAGGTAAAAGGAGTTGATTAGCACTTCTGTGAAAGCATGCGTGATGCATACACTTAACAGACATCTGACACTGTTCCTAACTGTCACAGCATGCACTAGCAAAATTCCAGCATTTGAATAACATCTGATCAATAGAACTACTGTTTTTCCATTATATCTTTACTCTAGAGACTTAAGATGAAACATATTCCTGCTCTGAAATAAACTTGCCAGCGTCTTAATAAGGGCACTGAATGTAAAGAGTAAGACGAACATCAAAATTCCTTGCTACCACCCACATCTGCTGCACCCAGGTCTCTTTATTACATTGCAAAACTATTCTCTACAAAATTTGAATGAAGATCAGTCTAGAAAGACTGAAATACTATTAAATATTCAACAATATTGTGCTCAAAATTTGATCAGAATAGGTAAATCCTGTATGGATGCCATATTTGCAAGTAGAACTGTACATTATAATGTGAAAGGCACTGTATGCTATATTTACCATAATGTAGCTTTAAAACATAATGGTTTTACAGTAGCTTGCTATAAAGTTCAAATTTAGGTTATTTAGGTCTGAGCAGAGTTTCTAAAAGATTTAGAATAGCTCATATACATGCTGTAAGTTTAATTTTTTAAAGTCTCTCTGATTAACTAGGTGTAGCATCTCATTTTCATTGCATATTCAAGAACCTAGATTTTATTTATTTATTTATTAGTCTTTGTAGCACTCCACGGGGTATTCTGGACAAAAAAAGAAGCAAATTCTGAAGACATGAGTCTGTCACAGAAAATATTCCACAAACTTTGTGCTGATTGCAGCATCTCCATCATTTATGCTGAGGGACACATCACTTGACTGCAGATGAAAAGATATGTTGATATGCCAGTCATATGGGGAAATGTTTATGATCCCAATGTGCCACTGTCTGAGACTCTCCCTTTCTCTCTAGCCAAATAGTTGTCATCCACAGAAATGCTGATTTGTAATTGCATGGTCAAAATGCCATTCATAAGCCTACAGTGACTCAAGTTCTAGAAACTTTCAGGCTGTTGCCTTGAGCCAGATGGGAGGCCCAGATTCTTTTGATATTCAGCATGATTGAAAGACAGCCTTTACCCTGTTATTGAAGCTGCTAAAGCCAATTGCACAAGATACAATATTAGGCATGTTTAAAACATTTCAGGAAGAGATTAGTTGAATGGTATGCTGGGCCTTTTCCTCCAGCTGGGCCCACCAGCAGCAGCAATAGCAAATCCAGACTTTTCACTGAGGTTGGTAATTAGGTCTGCCTCCTTCCCAGGAGATTAATTCTCTGCAGAACAGATTATTATAGTCCAGCTCCTGTATCCATGGGCAGACTCATTCAGCAGGCTGATTTCAATTAGAGAAGTTAAGCACTATTGACTTCTCCTATGTACAAGAAGAGGTAGGCATGGGAGATAAAAGCCAGATAACAAACCAGATTACTTAGTTAATCTTACAGTTATAAAGATCAGAAAGACCTTTACTCTGCTATCTCCTACGGGAATATATGAAGATACATTTTGTTATTGCATTGCAATAAATGGTACTCTTATTAATGATGGCTCACAAAAGAAGAAATAAATGTGCATTTTTGCTCTATTTTTCTTTTTTCACAGGGGATGAAAAAGCATGAATGCTTTATATCAACAATTAAAGTCTTGTCTATCTTAAAAGACTCTGTAGTGACTGGAAGACTATTGAAATTACAACTTCACAGGAATCGAGTAGCAGAGAGATAAGGTCTCTTTATGGTACAGGCTTAGGCACTACTAGGCACTCATGGCTAGTTTTTCCATGGACCTATTCTCAGTGACACATTCCCACACCATTCCTACAAAACACTATCCCTGCATTATGACAGAAAATATATATTTTTTTTTAAGTGTCTGTTATTTTTGAGTGAGATTGCAGACCTGGCTCACAGGTAACTAGTCACTGTGTTGGCACCACCAGTGGGATGGTTTCTGGTGGCATCAGAGCAGGAGGGAGTAGACAAGTGGAGAAGTATGGAGAAGAATTGCTTGAGTGAGCACAGCTATCAAAACTGGTTTTCCTTGGAATAACATCCTGAAAACAGACAGTCTATTTATTTGGTCAGAAGAGAGCTCTTGCTTGTATATTAAACCAGCTTTTCAACGGATTAAACATAAGGTCTTCTTTTTATTGGTGTGATTACATCTACAGCAGGGTTTGTGCTCACTATGTCTTAATTTTCTGATCAGAGATGGCGAATTATCAGGTCACTGGTAACCAACCACAAGTTAAGCCATAAAACTTTCACATGTAAATGACAATGGCAGAGGATGCTATAGAAATTACTCTCATTAGGTTCTTCTGGGCAGTTGTTCTTATATAAAGTGCCTTGTCAGATGCCTTGCCCCTTGTGGACGAAGAAAATAGCCCAAGAGAGTCTATGGTCTCCTTGCTATTCATCATAGTTGGCAAAAATATCTTTTTATGTGATGTCTTTGACAATCATAAGTCAAGCAGGAACACTGCATGGAGAAATTGTGCGTGTCTGCGGATAAGTATCTGTTTCACAGGTCACTACCTTCTTAGTGTGTCCTTATTGATGAATGAAACTGAACTTGCAACTCCATAACTCTAAGCACCTGTGGGATGAGTGATCACTTAGTGTTTAAGGGGAACTTAATGTTTAAAGGGATCTTAACAATGCTTGCAGGGAATCTACTTTCTACTATGTCTGAATCTTGTCGAAAATAAAGAGATTTGTTTTGCTTTCACACTGTTAATTAAAATGGTGATATTCTTACCCTCTTTGCACAAACTAGGAACACTCAAAGGCTCCTACAAGGTGGTGTATTCCATTGCAGCTCTTATAATACCTATTCAGGAAATAAGAAAAATGCTCTCAGAGGGGTTCACACGATCTATATCCCCAAGACAGCAAGGACAGATGTTGAGGAGGGGTTGGAGATACTTACTACACACTGGTTCATTTTGTTGCACTGGTAGAAAAGCTGAATGTTTTCTGATCAGTGACAGGAGTGACTGCTGAGCGGCTGGAAAGAGATGTGCAGGTGGGGAGATCACACAGGTTTCAAGACCTATTGCACATCTGTGTGCTCAGCCTCTCACTCTTTCACCACAGGATTTATCTCTTTAGAGCAATCTGACTGCAGGATTTTATTTTTTTTTTGTAACTCAAGTGTGTTGTTTAAATAATAATACTTGCCATTTACTTCTTCAAAGTCGCACAACAATTACCTCAGTCTCACAACACTGTAAAAAGTCAGTAAGTCCTTCCTATACTGTTATTCTCAAAAGATGACTGCATAGATACAGAGAGGTTCAGATCCAGATGCGCATCCAGCAGACTTTGAGCTTTAGCTTAAGAAAGCCAGGTCTTAACCTAGGGTTGCACAAGCTAACATCCATGTAGAGCACTGCAACATGTTAGTGAACTTGGAAAACTAACTACTGAGTCTATAGGGCTACTCACAAAGATAGCAGCATAGACAGATTGTAAAATTGGGGCTGGGAAGATCTGCTTTGCTTAACTGCAGGTCTAAGATCCAACACTTCCACTCTTGGGAGACGCCTAACCTACGACCAGTATGTTGAGGCAGGTGCTCACAGAAACACCATCCTCTGATGCTCTGATGCTAGATGCTGTTCCCAGATCACAGCAGGACAACATGATACAGCATAATTGTAGTTGCTGTAGTTGGTTGAGTGATGGATTTGGAGTTGGTTATTTCAGAGTTAGTAAGTTCTTCCTGCTTAAATTCACCTGCCTTTTATCACCTCAGTGGCATTTCAGATCTTGCCTATGCAATTTTACCAAGTTATCCATTGGTTTTATTTTTGCACTCAGAATTTAACAATCCACTCATACCCACTGCAGCAACACAGAGTGATGCTCAAAAATGAACAAAGTGAAGCCAGTTCTGCACAAATCTGCTGATCTGAGGTAGTCATTGAATGAAGAATTTGAAAGTCTCTGACATTGGACAGACTTGACTTCAGTTTAAAGACTTGATTTAAGCTTAAAGAGATGAAAAATCAGGATTTTTCTTTTTTTCCTAAGTTAATTGATCAGTTAGTGACAAAGCTACAAAATTCAGACACATGTTAAAAAGAGGTTTTGAGAACTCTTGCTGCAACTGGAGATTCTCATATACTCAGCTTCTATACACAATTGTGCTGAAGCCCCTAAACAAGTTAGGAGTTCTCAAGTGTCACAACTATCACAAAATAAAAGTAAAATATATTTTCATAGTGCACCACTTCTTTCAAAAAGGAATTTCCTCTCTTTCTTTTTTTTTAAGTAGGAAAACTGTGTCCAAGAGCTGAAATAAGTCAAACCATAACCCAGTTGTTAAATGTCCCTGGTATACATGTGTGTACATCACCAAAGATTAGCGACACATTTCTCTCGTAGGTAAAAGTAGCAACTTTTTCCATGTAAAAATATACTGTGCCAGGATATTGTTATTTCTATATATATGGAAAGATATATATATACATATATGTGGAAATAGCAATATTCTGGCACATATTGCCCCACTCATCTATGTATATGTACATAAGAAGATTTGTTTCTGAAAACTCAGAAGTATACAAAATAGTACAGTATGGCCAAGTGTAAAGTAAAGTGAGAAAGGATTATGAGCAATCATCTCACCATTTCTATGCCAAATGCCGGATTAACTGTATCTGAATTTTTCATGATATTTGTCTCCCATTTTCTTTAAAACTTCCTTATTGCAGTGACACCACAATCTCCCCAGGCAATCTATTCCAGCACTTAACTTTTCCTACTGTTATAAATCTTTCCTCCTCTCAAACCCGAATCTCTCTCATTTCAATTTAAAAGTTACTTTTTGTGCTATCCCGACTGGACAACAAAAAGAATTTAAGTCTAGAAGGAATTTAAGTCTAAAACATTGATAGCTATTCAGAAAATTATATAAAATTATTTTCCTCTTCCTTGAGAATTCCTCTGAAATCCTTTAGGCCAGTTACACAAGTACCCAGGAAGAATTCTCTCAGGCATGAGTACTCAACTCATTTGAGTTTGCCTAGCCAGTTCATTCAATGTCATAAACCAGAATTTATCAGAAGGAATAAAACATCTAGGTCTTCTCAGTTTCATTTATCAGTTTTTTTCCCTCTCTATTAAGTAGCATGCCAGCATTGTCTGGGAGTCTCCTCTTATGAGAAGGCAATTTGTATCATGTTTTTGCTATTCTTTGGAAATTTGATGTAATTTCCTCTTTCTCTTGGTTCTTGAGGTCCAGGACTTTAAAGAACACATATCTTATCCAAGTTATCCTCTTTCTGTATTTCCTATATTTCCTATCTTTATTTTGCAATAGCATAAGTTGTTCTTGTATCTTTAATATAATTTGTTAGAAAATTGCAAATTCTTTCAAATCCATATTTCCCTTAGACTTTTTCATGGACTGTGATTGGTGTCTTAGAACACAGACACAGAAGACAGAACCAAGACTGGTTTCAGCATTAAAAACATGTCATTATCTTCATTCTTTCTCTTCATTTTTTTCAATGTATTCTTTAATTTTCTCATGCATGCCAAAATCAGACATCATTTGAGTACTGACTTCTATTTCACAGACCAAACCATGATTCCCGTCTCACAAATGAATGTAACATCATCAAAATAATATATTTGCTTTTTGAAAATTCCTTTGAAATGTCTCATGCTTAACAGGCAATAAAAATGATAGTCAGTGCTACTGACTGATAGAAGTTACACAAACCACAGCAGATAATTAAAATTGTCAGGTCTGATAATTGTTGAGCATTTACTCAATTCATAAATTACAATTTGACTTATATCCATTCCAATGATTCTGATCCGTATAACTGTAGCAACTCCAGAACCTAAACACATCTGCTTTAAGTAGCTGTTCCTGCCCCAAAGAGTATTCCAGCACACCTTGTTAAAAGCAGAATTTTCTGTTATGCAGGAAATTCCAAAATTCAACATACTTCATGTGATTTAAAGCTGAAATCTAAACTAAAGTTAAAAATATTCACCAAGAACCTGATTCTGGAAACATTTTTCATTGATACTATTCAGATAGTAAAATACAAATACTATAACAAAATAGCTACGCTTCTATGGCAGCTGAAATTTTAATGTTAACATGAGAAAAAGAAGCATTACAAATATATTAAGTATACTCTTTGAGTGCATAAGAAAGAAACATAGTCATTTTATTAATCTGAGAAAATCAAATTTTTGGAGAGGTTTATTTTGGTTTAAAAATATTGAAAATGGTATTGCTTAATTAAGTTCCTTGATTTTGAGTAAGGTGAATTTTCCTATAGTAGTCTGTCAAACAATTCATTACAATCTCTTTGTATTCTTACACAATATTCTTTGACAAAAAGACCAAGCAAAATTAAAAATTTTAGAGCTGTTCTCTTAAACTCTGCAATTTTCTAAAATAGTCAGGGCTGTATCCAGGTTGCATAATGTGAATGATTCACATTATTTCTCCCACACTATTGCCTATTGTTTGGAAGGTCCTGGGCTGGGTAGAACATATAGACTCTTCCACAGAGATACAAGCACTCAAGCTCCAGAGCTTAAGAACTAGTACTGTTGAACTTATGAGCACTCACTTAACTTTATAGTCAAATTTTAATCCCTGCACCAAACTTGAATAAATGCATTGAGTCAAAGAGCTTCTGCAGGAGGCCACAAGGGTATGAATCCCACATACTAGTCACAATGTGGATCAGCTCACAGGCTCATGGTCCCTCCTCAGCGTTCCTGCACCTGCTTCCTGCATCACATGAGGACTCAGGTTTTACTTGATCCTAATCCACACATTCCTGTCAGACAAAGCAAGAATGCTCCACAATTTTGGTGAATCATGCCATTTCCTTCATAGGCTTCTCCCAGCCTGTCCTTCATGTCTTCAAACTGCCATTGATATGCAAGCAGCCTGTATAGTCTTGGATAAATCTTTCCCCTCTAAAAAGGTCATCTACTATTTTCAAGCTTCTTTAGGTCTTGCCATTAATGCAGCATGAAACTAATCAACATCTACCACAAAAGCTGCAAAACTATTCTGTTTCTCTCTGTAATTGAAAATTTGCTTTCATTCAGTGTGGGAAGAAGCATGAAGATGATTTACTGATTTAGGAACTGGGTGGAGTAGACCACAAAGGAATAAACTGAAAACATATGGTGTGAATTATTTGCAAAGCGGGGATAGAAGGAAAAAAATGCTTATAGATCTCTATAGATAGATCTGGATATATTAATATATAATGTGGAGTACCAGTGAAACAAAGCACAGATGATTAGGCCAAACCAAACATTCACATTAAACATTGCACTTGGCCATATTTCAAAATAGGCAGCAGTAACAGCAGGGAGAGGCTGCTTGCCAAAATTGCATCAGACACACATTAGGGAAGGAGGAAATGAGTTTACTTGAGCCAGCTGTGACATCAAAGGGGTTGGTCTTGAAATGGATTGTGGGAAAGGGTTCCCCCTTTGGTAAAGTTTGCAAAGTTCAGCCAACCCGTTATAAAGAGACCCAATTCTAAAGAGAAGTTGGCTGCCTTTTTTTTTTTCCCCCCTTCCCTTTCCTTCTTCTTGAAGAAAAATAGCTTTCCCAGTCAGTTTAAAAAGTAAGACTAGGGACAGCTATAAGAAAGCAATAAACCTTATGGGGAAGGGTGGAGAGAAGGTGTAAAGATTTATTATGAAGACAATTGTATCTTAGTTTGGTATTTCTCTCTTTTACAAGTGTTCTTAGTAGCAAGTATTGCTCAGTGTTAAAGTGATTGCAATAAGCTTTCATTAGGAGTGGTCTTACTGAGATGAATTAGGAAGAAGGAACTATGAGACACCATCCTTTGGTTCAGTAATTTTCCTGAATTGCAGCCAGCTTAATGGAAACTATAGATAAAACTTACAAAACAAAATAAGATGAGACAATTCCTGGCATCATTAAGATTGATGGCAAAAATCCCACTAACGTCAGAGAGACAAGACATCTATCAACCCACCAACTATTCAGCTAGGCCATTCTCTAGCCTCCCTCTCAACCCTGATGTAAGGTCTGCTGCAGACTTTCACAGCTGCTATTGCTACCCAAGGATATCCAACTAGTGGAAATCTCTGACTCAGTCAAATATTATCAATGACAAGAGAATTGTAGGGTTGCTTCAGCAGTTGTCAGATTGCATTTCTTTGGATTCCTGTAATCCACAATTGCATAAAAAACAGCTTGACGCAAATATTGTTTTGTCACATGACTTGTTTAATCATTGTGACCACTTCAGTGTGTTAATTTTCTGTTGATATTTACTACATAGCAGAGACTGTGAGTGTAAAAAATAATTCATTTAATGGAATATTTTCCACTTTTTTGAAATAACGTCTCTTGTTTCTCTTGACACTAAAGTAAGCTGCAAAACTTTTCAGGTTTCAGAAGTTTCATGAAAGCTTCATCCTACTCTTGAAGGCAAGTTTGCTCAATATTTGTAAAAGTACTTTTTCCATTCAAATAAGATTTTAAATTGTTTTTTTTTTTCTGAGATATTTTCCTAACACCACTTTTTACTTCAAATCTGCCTATCCGTACACCATTTTATCTTCACAGTGAAATACGTCTTAGTAAATCCATGCACCACACACAATTAGTGAAAGAACTGAGGTTTCTCAGAATAGAGCTGTGATTTTGGATTCCTCTGTATTTGAGGTTACATTTATACCAACAAACTTAAAAATGCCAGAGAACATTCTCCAGCATTGGATCTCTGTCATATGAACTGCTGGGCAGTTTTGACCTGGGCATTTCCCAAAACAAGTCTAGATATATTTGGGTATTAGTACTAGTAAGGTACCATTCCCAATATGAACTGCCTTCATGGTGCCACAAAATATTTGTAGACACGTTTCAGTTAGAATATGACTGTAGTCTTGGGGTCTAATTTGGGATACTTTCAAGGAACTATTTAGATGTCATCAAGAAATCAAATCGCACCATAATTTTTTCCCAAACTAAGATGTACAAAATTACTCGCACATTAAAAAATATCCACTGTGAGCCAAGCCAAGCTGGTGTGAAGTCTTTTAGCACAATAGTCCCAACCGCTTGCATCTATCTAAGAAGAAGGAAGGCATCTACACAGTATATCGGTTTCTAATCGCCTTCCTTTCATGGTCGGTGGCATAGCAGCTTACATAGATCTTGGAGCCCCTTGATTCCTGACCATCTCCTTTAACCATCTGGTGCTCTGAAGGACTGAGATCTGACAACTAGATTTTAATGGGAATAGTATAAAATATACTTTATGACACTCTATTCTCGGTTTTCCTCCATATTAGTAGTGGCATTGCTGTCTTACAAAAGTCACATGTATTTTTGACATGATCTAAAACTTCAGCATCTCTAACCAGAAAGAATGGCTTATTTTGAGGGAAAAAAAATAAAAAGTAAAAACTGAATCCCAATTCTTGTTACTACAATTAAGACCTTGGGGTTTACTGATTCAATCTTCCCTCCCTCTACCTGGGATTCTCATACCTGCTGGGATGAAACACTGCTAATGTTTCAATACAAAGCAGTGTAAAAGTCAAGTTTGGCTGCCTCACATAGGGCCCAATTTTAAAGTCTAATTAGCATTTTAAAGTGCTTTGAGATCTTCAGAGATCATTCATTATTTCAGGTACCAAGCCAAGGACAGCAGACAGCAATGATAATTGAAAGTATTAAAAACACTATTATAAATATAAGGAAAGAAGATGGCATGATATAAATCAAACATGAAATCTAAAGGAGTCGAAATAACCATTTTCACTCTAGGGATACAATCTTGTATTATTGTCTCTAATGTTTTTCTGTGCTTTACCACTTGTGAATTTTGTGGTCATCCTCAATCATAAAAATAACTGATTTTTCTCCAATATGCACTCAGTGCTGTTAAAAATAATTGCTAAATATTTTATTTCCATTATCCCAGTTGGACATTAGACCTTGTTCTAAGAACTTGTTAATTTTTTTTCTTCACCAATTACAATGGAATATTTCAGTCAAGAGAAATTGATTTTTTTTGAAACAAGGTAATCTTGAGGTGGGCAGAAGCTTCCCTATGACTTATCTAACATCACAGGGCTGACCAGGTATTGTCTTTATCTTTCTCATTATTTTCTCTTTTAGGCTGCAGTGGACTCCTGTAAGAAAACAAAGGTATTGTGCCTTTTGTAGTGTCACAATAAGAAAAGGACGAAGGCACCTTGATCTTATATCCCAATGTCTTGTTCTTCAGCTTTTGACTCAAAAGCAACCTCTATGTATTTCTCAGATGTTAGATGTAAATTCCTCCAACCTTATTTCCTAACAAGTCTCCTTCCCACAGCTTTTTTAGACCAGAATATCTGGCAACAGCATAGGGGTGCAGAGACAGGTATAATGCTTATTTCTTGGATATGACTTCACCCTCCTAAAATAGTAAGCTGGAGAAAAAATTCATGTCTGTCACACTTTCGCTAGCATTGATTTGTGTGCAGACTTTTATTCTCCTTTTAGGTTCTAAATTGTTCTTGAGGAACAGGACTCTCAGTTCTAACTCTTAACATGAAAAATTCACATGAAAATGTGAACACAGAGTGAATTGTATACTCTTTAGTTAAGACACTCAGTAATGCATGTCTTAAAAAACAGTGACATTTACAACAATTGTAACTAAAATTTGAAGCCTAGATCTTGAGTCATTTCCAAATGTTAAAGATTCCTTTTCTCTTTGTTTGAAATTAGGTAATGTAAATTTGCTTTTGTCATGAGCTGCATAATTATTTGTTCACCTCATTTAACACACCTGGAAGCCCATTGTACTTTAAGTACAATGATTTCTATAAAATGTTATTGGTCAATGAGCTCTTCTAATTACCTTTTTGGAGTTAGAATTTCAAAATATTGCTGTGAAAACTGTGTCCCAGTAAAACTAAACTAAGATAAATTTCAGCCTTACACATGTGTGAATCAGAATTAAACACTGTGGAACATGATAAAGTTCCAATAAAAAATAGAGATGTGTATTTGAAGCTCCTGAACAGTAAGTGTTAAACTCTATTTCTCTTTGCTGAAGTTAGCAGGCTCATTACTATTCTAAATTGCACATAGTTGTCAATATTGTAACATTACCACAGCTTCATGGCCATGCAAACCGTGACAACCTGGCAAGACTGCAGCAACAACAACGTAGGGATTTGCAATTCATCAGGTAAGCCTGATATTAAACCATTCTGTCCATCTAAATGGATTCCTTGAAATCTGTAAAGGCGTGTCTATTATTATTTATTTTAAAATATATTTAGTGATGATGTACACTGTCTGGTATCCTGCTAGAACTGTTACTTCATTGTGTGACATTACTTTGCTTACTTATTGATCCTAAAATGGCAAATTATGTCATGCCTGTACATCCTGAAGATACTCTCATAATCTAACTTTAGGTATATGATTCAAGTATGTAAACTGAATATCATATTTCCCAGGATCCAGATAATATTACTGCAGAACAATCTTTCAGAGAGCAATGTAGAAAGCTTACTTTATTTAAATTTATTTACTTATTATTTATTTGCTAAAAGATTGTCCAAGGAAACTAGTTAAATGATTCTTGATTATGGCCCTTTGAATATCCCTGTTTTCTTTTATTCATAATGATGCATCTGTTGACCAGGGATTCTTCTATAAGATGAGCTTGTGTCTAGAAGGTAGGGATATTTTTCTTCTAGCTTTATAGTTAGTGTGTCTTATTGATTCTTTTAAAGGATCATTAGTTCCAGCACGGAACTTAGCTGGCTGTGATTCTAAAGACTTTTTCTCCCTCTTCTGAAAGTAGTTTCCTCAGTCACTTCAAACTTATTTAGAAAGAAAATAAGTCTCATTTATCCTCATCATAGGATGATGGACGAGTCCAAAGTGGAGGAGCATTTTATTCTGAAGTAACTAGTTTAATCCAACTGATCCGGTCCACTTCAGAGATTCAGCCTTTGAAGATTTCAGTTTTCTGAATGAGGTCTTGTCCTTTACACATATGACTGTGTATGGGGGGAATTGCAGTACACAGTTTTCAGGCTCAAACTGTATTCAGTTTTATTATACTCAGATGATTTTTATCAGCTCTAAAAAAATATGTGGTGATGTAGGTGCTGCCCTCTTTCATCCACTAGTTCAGCAGTTAGAACATTTTCTTGGATGCAGGAGAGCCTAGTTTATTTCCTTCTACTCTTGAAGGGATTTCTGCCTATTATACACAAAATGTGGACATAGACTTTAATTTCTATTTCCCCCAAGCATGCCATAAACTCTGGTGTACTATAGTGATGGAGGGATGGTTGGGTCAAAACAACTGCTTAGAGTTCTTCATGATGTTTCACTAGGGAAAGACATGGAGTCTAGCTTTCTGTTGGAGACTGAGCACCAAGTCTGAACTAGACAAGGATTTTCAGGGCACCTCACTTAGCCTCAAGTACATGAACATTTTAATCTGTCTTTCCTAGTGAATTCATTCTATTGACCCTCAGACAAGCTCTCATGTTTCTTTTTAAGCCATGGAGAAATGTAGGTCTTTCTGAAGACCCTCAAAGCAAGTTTAAACTGAAAAAGTAATTAAGAATGACTTTCCCAGAATATCCTAAGGTCTTTACATGAGCTTACAGGCCATAGGTCAGACGTCATCTTATCTTGATCTTATTTGGTCTTCCTAAACAACTAGCAAAACAAGTAGAGAATGATTGTTTTCTAAAATAGAACTTCCTTTGTCTTTCCAATTAAAGAAGTTCTCATGTGCATTAGATATTTACCAATTAGGCAGATGTTTCCTAAGAAAAGCTAATAATTTAAGCAGTGATCATTATAAAAAATTATACTGTCTACTTCTCAGATATAAAGGCTCAAAGTTTTAATACAAAGTTCTGTCTTTAGCCAGACTCCTTGAGGTCTTAGTCATGGAAAATATTTTTTTACAATATAAAATGTACTCTTCTCCTCTTCTAGAAATGAAAATCAACATGTTTAATTTCCCTGGAGTCTTTCTTGGTCCCAACTGACCAAATAACACAATAAACAGGAAAAGAAAAATCCTGACAACTAGTGAGTTAATACTACTGAGGAAGTAAGAAGCAATTTATTTGTATTCTATTTTTAAATGTTTGCATTAATTTTTAAACCTAGAAGCAGACAATCAAAAATAAAATGAACCATTGATCATTTTCCCATATGTTCCCTGGAAGCCAGTTACAGAGGGAACTCTGTTGTAATAAGCCAGCATCTGTGTAGTGGAGAAATTTGTAGTGCTCCACTAGTAGCTCTTGAACTGTTCCTTTGTTGAAAAGCCTGCTAGCATTTCCTGATTAAGCTGGCTTCTTAAAAGATTCTTTAGGCTAAACAATGAGCTCATTGTCACTGTGCTTACTTATACCATGAATTTTGAAATGATTTTAAAGTCTCTTGCCCAGAGTTAGCATTAATATTAATTCCATCTCATACATAATGAAAATAAGTTGGTAAAGTAATGCTACACATGTGTTGATTAAGATTTGATTTCTGGAGTTACATCTTTGTTTCTGTCTTAAGAGTGGTTCAGCCAAAAACAGACTCAAGTTCTACCCACAGACATCATTTCTTTTCTTTCATTCTTTTTTTTCCAACAACTCTATGATAAATAAAACCTTTAAAAAAATTTGAGGGTAGGGAATCTATTTTATTCTTTTTTAGCTTCACAAGGGCAAAATATTAGAAAAATGTATTCAGCTCAGATGTGAAAACCTTATTAGGAACATCTGTGCTAATCAATGTTTATAAAAATGTAAATAAATTACATAGGAAGAGAATATTAGAAAAGACAGTTCTTCATTTTCTCACTCTTCAAACTGTTACATAAATAAGGCCTTATCCTCCAAATCTGGACTCATGTAAGTGATCTCTTTCAAGCTGACGGTTTTACTGAATTAATGTGAATAAATTGCTACTCATATGATTCAGAAGTTGGATGAATAAAGGTCTGATTTTAATATTTTTCTTTTTTGTGCACTATATTGAATAAATTAGGGGAAAAAGGTGTTTTTTCACTTTGTAAAGAGTAAGAACTTAGCTGTAAAAGAGCTCAAATGCTTCACCATTCCTTGACTGTATCTTCGCCTGAACTCTAGTACCACATGCATTAAAGAACATGTAAAAGCCAGAACCTGCCAAAGTTTTAACGTAGCCTTTACCTTTTGCAAGTGTAACTAATCTCTCTTAGCCGAAATTTAGCTATGATTAAAGGAAAATGTCCAGTTACCATCTTAAGAACTAGGAATTTAGTCCGACTTGGCACAAAACTTTCATCACTTGTGTCCCTTTCATCACAGGACACTGCTACCAAATGGTGACCAAAGATGCCAAAGCTGCATTCCATCAACCTCCTGGGAACAAAAATCCATTAACAAAATATTGATCTGTCAGAAGAAAAATATTCATTTTCTATAAATGCCAAAGGTTACCCACTAACACTCGTCAGATGTATTTCATAGTATGTTTCCTGTACTGAACCATATTGAAGTATTTCAAGTCTCAACTAGTTTTTTTTTTTAGACTTAGGCAAAGACTTATGTTAGAGTTGAGTGAGATTCTTTCTGGAAATATCTTTTTCTATGTATCATTGTTTGGATTATATTACCTGAGCTCTGTGTTTTTTTATTTTAAGACTGTTCAATAGCATGTTTCTAAATTAATGTTTCAAGCTACTCAGTCAAAAATTCTAGAAAGGAAATTTCATTCTGAAACAGTTGAGTGATCATAGGTCTCATTTTGTCCCCTTCAACAGCAGCCAATACTTGATGTTTCAGAGGCATTTGAAAAGCTGGCATTATATACAAAGATGACAATGTAATACTCCATTAATTTTTTTAATAATCATTTAAATAATTAAAAATAATCTAGAATAATTCCTACATGATTCCATTTCATTTTACTATTTAACTTATGGAAAGTATGGAAAATTATTTTCTGGTTTTCATTTAAAAACTGTCCTATTACTTTACTTTATTTGTGTTCATTGATTATGTTGTTTGCACTGGGTTCCGGAAATTAAGTGGTCTTGTCTGCATTTCAAAACTCATTTTCAGAGCAGAGTCATGAGCATAGACTTTCCGGTGATAAAGATGCCAGTGCTAATTTTTAGTACTATTCAGGGGTTTCAAACTATTTGTGTTTACAACAGAAATGATTAGGGGACTGCAGCATCTCTCATATGAGGAAAGACTACAGGAGCTTGGCCTGTTTAGCATGGAGAAGAGAAGGTTGAGAGGATATCTGATCAATATCTATAAATACCTGAAGGGTGAATGTAGGGAAGAAAGGGCCAAACTCTTTTCAGTTTTGGCCAGTGACAGGACAAGGGGCAATGGATACAAGTTGAAATACAGGAAACTCTCTCCCCAGGTGAGGAGGAACTTTACTGTGACGGTGACAGAGCCTTGTAACAGGCTGCCCAGGGAGGCTGTGGAGTCTCTTTCTCTGGGGAACTCTGGGTCCGCTGGACCCTCTCTAGAAGCTCCACGTCCCTCTTATACTGGGGAGCCCAGAACTGCACACTGCTCTGGAGAGGCCGCACCTAGAGTACTGTATGTAGTTCTGGGCTCCCTAGGATAAGAGGGACGTGGTGCTTCTAGAGAGGGTCCAGCGGAGGGCAACAAAGATGATTAACGGACTGGAACATCTCTCGTAGGAGGAGAGACTGCGTGAGCTGGGCCTGTTCCGCTTGGAGAAGAGAAGGCTGAGAGAAGATCTTATTAACATGTATAAATACATGAAGGGGGACTGTAGGGAAGAGGGGGCCAAGCTTTTTTTCAGTGGTGGCCA
>JAUBOD010000865.1:1545206-1587147 GCA_032353885.1 Nothura maculosa
TGCTCTAGGTGTGCCCGCTGGAGCGGGAAGGTTGGACTAGATGATCTCTAGAGGTCCCTTCCAACCTTGAAGATTCTATGATTCTGATTTTCCAAACCCCACCTGGATGCCACCCTGTGGCCCATGCTCTGGGTGTCCCTGCTGGAGCAGGGAGTTTGGACTAGATGATCTCTAGAGGGCCCTTTCAACCTCAGCCATTCTGGGATTCTGGGATTCATGCATATTTTTAACATTTAACTAGTGGTGATGTAAGATATATCCTGACTGAAGCTTTCTCTTTCTGTTTGTAATGTTTAAGAAGATGAGGAAAGTTGTAAAATTGGTGCCTTTTTTGGTACATGTCATTCTAAGGACAAAAAATAGTATAGGTGAAATAAATTGCCCTTTGGTTTTACCTTCGCTCTCATCAGGAAGAATCTCTCAGAGCAATGGTTTTCTGGAAAATCTATGTTTTATAGCTGGCCAAACACTGCATATTGCATTTGTATGACATTAGAGACAAGGTCAAGACTTCCCTGTTCAAGGGCAGGTTGTTTCCAGCTGCATTGCAATTTTACAGGATAGCTTAGCCAGTGTTTTCTGCTTCAGTTTTCCAACTAGAACTTAATACTTACCTTTTCCAAATTATTCTGGATGCCCAGGTGGACATCCAAAGTTAGTCTTGACTTTAACAATCCAGGCAAGAATCCTTGTGCCCTGTTCTTTACAATGGAGATACTGCTAGTGTCCACTGCTGAAAGAGAAATTGATGCTTTTGACCCTCATGGCCCTTTTGCTTTTCACTTCCTATCAAAACCAGCTCATACTTCTGCGCTCTACTATAGCCACTGCCAAGAGGTTTTATCTGTTTTCCTCTTCTGACATCATCACTCCATTTTCCACCATCAGTTGTGGAGTGCAGAAACAAACAATTGAACAGTGCTTAACTCACAAGAGCACTTAGCCTTGAGATTGATGGCACTTTGCAATCACAGTTCATTCACATTTTAGATACTTATTCTATGCATGTCCCTCACCTTTGCAGAGAAGCATTTAGCCCATGTTGTATTCATAAATTAGGTGTGGACTCTAGAAGCCTGATAGTCACGACTTTAAAATCAATTTTATTTACTGACAAATAACAATCAGCTTTTATTTATGAAGCTGGATTAAGGATTGTTGAGCCTTCTTATAATATAAAGGAGCTCTAATCAGTTACAGTTCCATTACACAGCTTACAGCCAAGAAAGTTTTAAGCTGTGTGATTTGCTTTCACTATTTGTTGAACACGTTTCCATGCCTACTAGAAACAAATAATCTTCACCCAGTAGACGCATAGGGGCTACTCCATACACTAAAGCAAGAAAGGCTGCATGAACCAACTCCATCAGACCCTTTCTATAGATTAGCTCTGTGGCATGCAGAAAAGACAGGGCTTGCAGTGTAAGCAGGGCCAAAATGCACTGTTCTTAATCCCTCTGCCACTAATGCAGAATAACTCCATGGACCAAGTCCAGGGGCTCACAGCCCCAGGGAGCTGTGAGGTGTTTTGGCCCAACATTTCTACTCCTTTCTCTTTATTTTTTTTTAAATTCTTTTTTTCTTTTTGTGGTCTGCGCTTAGCAGCCTCCAGTAACCTAATAAAAAAAAAATACTTTTTAACAAGTCTCACACGTTGTCAAGCGAGCTAGCAGGAGGAAGAAATAGCTCTTCGCCCCACATGGAGACAGGTTTGGCACCCCAATGAGAGTGTTAAGGAACAGCTGACTCCAGGGCCTTGCTCCGACACCTATGGGAAGAGCAGGACAAGGGCTGCTGCCGACTCCTCCACCTCAGGAAACAGCGCCATCGGCTGCACAACCAAGTCTCTAATAGATCCCCTGCTAAAAGTCTGGCAAAAATCAAGTGCATTGCCGTGGCAAGGAGCCCACGACTTCTGGGAAGTCGGTTCAAGCAGCTGCTGTGCCAGAGAACTCGTCAGCACGTCAGGGTTGTACGACGAGTGGGCTATAATTAGGACGTCGAACCACCCGTGGCTGTTTGCTCAAAAATCTTGTGGAAACTCTGGACAATAAAAAGACAGTCTCTATGTAGTTTTTTTTGTTTGTGCAAAGAACACTCTCATGAATCTCCTTGACATGTGAGATAATAATTGCTTTCTCTGTTTTGTTTGCCTTGCCCCACTTTGCCCTTTCCATCGTGCACTGTCCTTTCATTATTTACATGGATTTTGGATAATTCACCTGCAAGACAGAGATACTCAGAAGCAAACTTCCCATATTCTCCCTAATGTTCTCTCTGTCCAAAGCAACCGTACCTCCCTGAAGGAGGACATCAAAGTCTTCTGACATGGTTTCTGCACATGCTTTGTGTTACATTTTCATCTCTGTTAGTACCTTTTTCTTCTTTTTTCCACTCTTTCTCTCATTGGATATTTGCACTCCCTATTAATCAAATTCCTTTGAGCAAAAGTTAATGCCTTTAAGTAGAATCTTTTCTCCCAGCAACATCCTCTTCCCAAGCAGTAAAACCTCTATAAAGAAGGGACACATCACCACTAGGTTGATTCCCAGGTACACTCCCTCATTGGAATACTTTTCCCACTGTCTTTGAGTGGATTTCAAAACAGAAGAGCAGCAAAATCTCCCAGTCTTCAGGCTTTGAAGCCTGTGACACACAGGACCAACAAAGCAGACAGGAAGCTCTGCCCTTACGACACATACTAGGAGGCAGAAAAAACAGGCCATTCATGCATCTGGGAGAGGCAAGAGCGCCTGGAGCCTTGCATCTGCGTGGTGTGTAAAATCTTGGATAGCTCTGGTCAGTCTCAGCCCCCTCAGCTGTCTCATGCCCCACAGGGCACAAAGAGCCTGGCACTATGGGCCTGTGCTTCACCTTCTGGCCTGATACCAGCCAACAGCCCTGTGGCAGCAAAATTCAGCTTTGCTTCCACTTCTGAGTAATGTTATGCCACCACCTGAGAGAAGGTGATATAGGAGAGCCGAGGTATGGATTTACAACCCACTAGCTGTGCTTTATGTTCCTGGCACACAATGCAAAGTCTCTGCATGTCACACCACCCCATCTTCTTCCAGAGGGAAGAGCTTGTGAGGAGGATATTAAAAGCAACAAAGGTTCTTGTTTTGACTCATTTTCTGTGGCCTCACTTTCAGAAGCCTGACTGTATCCTTTGGATAGAGTGGAGTCCTAGAGGCAAGGATGCCTCTAGTAAAATTTGTAAAAAAAAAAAAAAAAAATCCAAAACAAACAAAAAACCTCACAGGACTTAAAGAAAGGTATTGTGATCTTGTGTGCAGTATTAATTTCAGCACAGCTATGTGCAATAAGATACAGCTCATATTCTAACCCATAATAATTTACACATTTTTGATGGTTCAGCGGGATTTAGGTAGTCATTATAAATATCTTTTAGCCAGAAATCAACAGCAATATCTGGTTGGGTGTACTAGCAAGCAATTTCGACGTGTGACCTTTACCTGCTTCTCCCAAGGATATGGTGAGTTTGTATCCATTTCAAAGATCAGATAATTATTAGATGGTTCTCTAGAAGCAATTCTACAATAAAGCCTTTAGTTTTACAGCCTAGGAGCATGACTGAGGAGATTAGAAAGTAGTAATTCACACTCTTGATACCTGAGATTGATCTTGAAATGAACAGCTGTTTCCCGCACCCCCAAAATGAGGAACTTTGCATATATATCATACTGGTAGAGCTACCCTCAGCAGTACTATCTTCACATGTGCTCTAAAATGATCATGCTTTCCATGTTCCAGCCATTAACAGTGAAAAAAATTAAGTGCACACAAACGAGGCATTTATCAAGTCCATCTTTCATAATATCAAATCAAAATCCACAATGCACAGTTCATAAAATCACTCCGTTGGATGTGATGAAATCTGCTAATCCATCATTTTGACTATGTAAGATTGTTTCTGACAGTGTGTTTGCAAGTGCTTAAATATTGTCTACACTTAAATATCATAGAGAATTAAATGACTGACTGTGCAGAAATGAGACTATTCCATGAGCATGTTTGTCTATAGGTGTCTAAAAAGTGATAACTGCTAATGCTTCACTTATTTTCGCAATGAAGACCTTTTCATTGAACAGTGAGAACATGATAATATAACAATTCTGAATATGTAAAAAGTGTAGATGTTCATATGGATTAATTTATGTTTCACTGTGATTGTTTTGCTTGTTTCTCTCAATCATATCCTAGAGTCAAGGAGTTAGAAAGCAAATTTATTGCATCTTTCTGCTGGATGCAATAGAAAGAATAATATTCATTCTATATTAAAGACCTGTATCGCAGACAGCAAGTTCATCACTGACATCTGTGCTCTTACAGCAGGATGATCATGTCCTTTGATTCTGAAATTTTAAGTTGCCATGAAATGGCTTAAGGTTAATATTGAGTACTATTACAGTGGTAGTTTTCAGTCATTCTTGTTCAAGTTATTAACAGTTTAAATGCTTTTATTGCATATTCATCTTAATACATTTTATTTCTGAGCTTTCAGTTTCTTTTTTATGCAAGTAATTTATGTAATTTTTCTTTTAGGTAAAATAATTTATGTATTAATTTTTACATAAGGTTTTTTTTTGTCTGTAGGTGTGGCAGAAGGATTGGGGAAAAAGCAGACTTCAGTGTGTTTCTGAATATATAGATGAACCCCAGTTCTTCTAGGATAAAAAAGTGTCTTTCAAGTCTTATTCAACTAGATAAAATTTTTCCAACCTCAGTCTGGCTTCAAAGTTGCATATGGTTTAGTAATTACATGTGATAAAGATGATAATAAATTATATGAGTAATCTATATAAATTTTATATGAAATAGCTACATATTTGGTTCTGAAAAATATGGTTTTAACACTGCTGGACACTGGATAAGATGGAATTCTTATTCTATCAGGAGACATGAGATGAGAATTCATATATCTTTTACATGAAATGGAAAACATCTAAGACTGACCAAATGAGCAAACTGAGACATTTGCTATGTCAACTGGGTAACAATTAACTAGAAGTTCCCAATGAAACAATGCAATGAGCCATCAGAGTAAGTTAGAGTATTTCAGGGACTGGTCAGAAATAAGTAATATGAAACAGTATTTTATCTATGTTGTCTTAAAAAGTCAGAATAAATCAGAAGGACTGAGAAAGCAGATTCCATTAAAACTAGATAGTTAGAATAAAAGTATGAAACACAATTGAGCAAGTGAAATACAATTGCAAAACTTGACCCAAGATTCATCCATTCTGAAAGAGTTTTTCTCTGGAGTGATATTAGGTAGAGCTGATTCGCACTGGTTAGGCAGAAGGACTGTGAAGAGTTGTCATAACTGACAGCAAAGATAAGAGAGTGATAGCATGAGTTTTAAGATGCCATTTGATTTTTTTTAATGTGGTTTCCAATCTCATAATTAATTACTTCAGCTTTAGAGAGCAGAGGCCAGAGAGATGGAACCATCCCAGAGGTGACTCCACTGCTTGCCCACTGGTGAGAGGACAAGCAAGGAGGTCGACAAGAGGTAGAAATATCTGCCACCTTTGGTCTGACTGAATAGAAAGCTGGCCTACTAAGATTAAAAAAAAATTCAGGACACACAGAACCTATCCAGCAGTTCAACAGGTCTGCAATGAAGTATGACAAGCATAGCTCAGTTGGCATTTCTGCACTCAAGCATAGGAGTACGTTTTGCTAGTCTCCGTGGGAATTCCTGTCTTCATCTACTCAAAGTCAGCAGATTATAGGAAGAAGGTATTCCCAGGGGATACCCATTAGAGCTATTATATATATTTATATATACTCAAACAGATATATATATGTGTATTTATACACATTGCTTTCTGGGCTTTGCAACTTCAGTGATCACATCCTACTCAGGAGTGATTTATCTGGTATGAAATGGAGCATTTCGCATTGTGAAAAGCCAGATCCTTACAAAATCCATGATGATGACAGCAAAATGATTTCCCCATTGGGCCCTGCACTGCAGTTAATGGCAAATTAACAGCAAAGAAATTACTATGTCATCCAAATCCCAGAGGCACAGTCCCATGATAAGCTCCAGGAGGCTCAATGTGATCATCAGTGAATTCAAACAGCATTACACCCTCCTGCCAGTGATAGTTGCCACCTGCAGAATCACACAGGTTTCACTGTTGCTGCACAGAGCAGATCCTGGGGCTTAGCAAGACCAAGAAAAAGTTCAGAGGCATTCTTTGAAGTTAACAGATACAGCCGCTGATTGTAAATCTTCATTATTTTTTAAGTGAGCCAATACACTGTAATGCAAAATGACATTATCACTAATGAAATAAGATAATTACACTAATGGCATGACCGGTGATGCTAGGTTCACATTGTACGAGTTGTAATGAGGCTCCTGGATCAATAAGCAACTCTTTGGCTGGTCATACCAGAGACATCTGTGAGAAAAGCCTCTAAAAAAAATGCACACAGTTAACTTCAAAGATGCAGGAACAATTCATTTTGAATGCTCAGAATTTTCTCAAATTGCACTTACAGTTTTATAAAGCAGTTCATAATATGTTTCAATAACGAGTGTGACACAGTTCTAGAATAGATGTGCCAGCAAGCTAAATGATGCCATTTCCTTGTCTTGACAACTATCTATGGAGCTGCCATACTCGTTATTCTTCAGAAAAAGTAAATGCTACTTTTTTAAATAGCATGAAAAATTCAGTGATTTTACTGGGAAAGTCTGGGGACTTTCCCAAGCAGTGAGATATTTCCCAAACAATGAGACATTTGTCAAGGTATCTGCATTGACAAATGCAGAAAAAATAATAAGTAAAAAGCCTAAATGAACATAAATGCTTCATTGACGCATCAATTTAACAAAGCATTTCTCTCTCAACTGTTACTGCTGTTGTGCACAGAACATAAGGACAAAGATAATAGTAAAATCTTTTGTCTGTTTATTTCCCTTGGTGGTAATATCTTCTTTTTTCTACCAGTAGAAAAATTCTGGACAGTCCATGAAACTATGCTCCCCTTCAGGAGTCAGACAAAAAACAAATAAATATCAAAAGCAACTGGTTGGAAAGTAGTTTTGCAGCTGTGCCTGCTCCGGCAGCACAATACCACAGTGTACAAGCTCTGCCCAGCTCGACATCGCACCCTGGCAGCAACACAAAGGGATATTAAGCCAGCAGATTTGTCCTCCTGAGCAGTCTCCCAGCTGTTCTCAGTGAGAGGGTGAATGCCTAAAAAGTCAGAGTTAGAAGGCAAGAATGGACTTGGAGGAAGGCAAAATGATTTGTTCACAGAAATTGTTTCCACAGATCAAGATCAACTCCAACATCAACCAGCCAAAGAAGTCTCCAGACTGCTTTAACTGTAATCCCAGATGATCTGGGGATATTGCTGTTGATGGAAACACCATGAATTGTCTTGTCAATTTCCTCATGGGTGTTCACAGGACATACAAAGACATCACTTACATCCCCAAGTAACAAAAACAACATAAATAAATACAGGACAAGACTTTATATCCATATATATATTTGTATGCATTGTATATAAATATGTGTGTGTATGTATGTATATATATTTTTAGAAATAACTCACAATATTTCCCATGGCATAGAAAAGTTTATGGCTTTCTACCCGATGAAAGTGTTAAATAAAAGGTAGACTCCAGACATTAAACTGGTACTTCTTGGAATGCCTGAGGAGTAGAAGCAAATTGTAATTTACAATTTTATTTATTAATAAACAACACTAAAATATGTTAGAGTAGTAGATTTGGTGGATATTTGAGCATTTATTTGCTATTATTGAACTGACTGGGAAGAAGATGGCTTAATTGTTGTCCCACTGGGCCCATCTCGGAAATGAGATGTGTATCTCATAAGCTTATCCCTTAGAGTTACATTTTAAATAAGTTCTGTGTCATCCAGGAGATTTAGATGTGTAATGGATTAATCCACAAGATACTATGCAAGGGCTTATAAAATGAAGTTGGTGGAATCAACTGGAAAAAATGGAAAAAAGTGGAAATTCCAGGTTTCTGAATAAATACCTTCATGATTAGCTGTGTTTTCATTCACTTTCAAAATATTTTAGTGTTAGCTAATCAAATAAGATTGTTTTCATTGCATAGTCTTTTACATTTAGTTTTTTTTCTAATGTTGTTAATTTTATTGATATTCATTTTATTTATTATAACATGACTACCGAAAACTTCTATTTACTGGTCATTTTTCAAATTAGGACCAAAATTTGTTCCCATGATCCTTGTTTGTGTTCTGTGTGGTTTGTGACAATTTCGTAAAAAGAGAGATAGTTTGACCTAGAAGGACAAATATTTGGACAAAATAATGACAAAAGAGGATTCCAGCCTCACTGCTATTAGAAAGGACACACAAGTCACAGTAAAACTGTGCCACAAGAGGTATAGTATAATTTAGTCCTGATCAGGTGGAAGGAATAAGCAAGAAATAAAATGCAAAAGGCTTTCCTTGAATTTGACCAAGGAAAATCATGCAGAGTGATGAGGCTTTCACTCTGAAATCTCACTCTGAAATCCACTCTTTGTAACCAGAGACGCTTGCGTGAATATAACTTCAAAATTAAGCCTTTCAAAATTAAGCCTCAAGTCCTGCCTTCTTTCCTTCTGCCTCTCAGCAGAGGACTGAGATTAGTCCATGTTATATGTTACAACGTGTGTTGTATCCTCTAGCAAGAAACTTATTCTAATGGCAAAAAATATGAATGTTTATATTTCATTTATATTATAGTAAGATAATGATGAAAAACACTTTCAGTAGGAGTAAATACAAAGTGTCCAAATCCTTTTTGCTCTAGACAAAAACTAATTTTATTTAAGACATAGGAGTCAAAGGCAGACAAAGGGTGATATAGGTGACAAGTGCAAATGCTTCTCAGCAAGGGAGATCCTCTGCTTGGCCACATATTAAGATGTTTTTGGACTTCTTTCTCCCTAAGGTCTGCAGACCAAGGCTTACTCATGTTGTAGGTGAAAGTGGTGCAGCCAAAGACAAGCTTTGTGTGCTTAGGAAGGTAAATCAGTGAAATACTCACAGATACATGGGAGTTTGGAGGAGATAATTTTATAGTCCTTTGTGACATTACCATTAAAAAGAAAATAGAAAAAAATGTTTTTGTTTAGAGCTAAGTTTTTCTTAGCCAACTCTCCTGCCTCAGAGAAAACTCAGAAGAAAATGCTTAGCTGAGAAAGAATATCCAATAATATTCCTCCTATGAATATCCCTTCTGAAGTCTGCAGTTTAAATACATCCCAAAACAGAGACTATATCTTTGTCTTTCAAAAGACCCTCTTGGGTGACTTTTCTTCTATAAATCTAATTGAATTTTGAATTCATCTGTGCATTCACATCATTGTGAAGATGTTCAATAACTGAACTATATTCTCTGTTTTAAAAGTGTTTTATCTTAAATGGGCTAGGCAATAGTCTCATTTTGTATCTCCTAGTACTTGTATTATTCTTTACTCAACTTCCTCAGTCCATCCATGATGTATAAATGCTACTCACTCATTACTTTTTTTAGTCTGCAGAGGGCTTTAATATTCCCTTGTACAGAACTGTTTCAATTTTTTTTTCTCAAACTGGAATTAAAAAAGGAAACACATCTACAATTTTAATCACAACCTATTTTTGACAGTGAGAACTTAATTCAGGAAATGTGAATATGAAGCTCAGTAATTCTTGGTAAAGTAATTTTTGATTTAAGAAAAAATCTACTCAGGATTCTCAAGTGGGGAAACTAGAGTTAGCCTTGATTGAAGGGCACTAAGCTAATCATATTCTACAGCTATTGAGGACAGTTAAGACATCATTTATAAAGTAATGATTGTTTAAATTATCTTATTGAATCCATCTGCCAATCCCTAATCATTCCTTTATTGCTGATCAGAGGGAATAGCTTTGCTGCTGGCATCAGGTTGTCTATGCAATAGATTTTAGCAAGTAGTAGTTAAAATCTATACCAATCTGCCAGGCTTACTTTGCTTTACTTCTTCTGCAGTTCCGACTCTGCAAAATAATTGCTGTTGTTTAAATCCCAGTGTCAAATAATTTTAAAGTGTTTAGTCTTTTTTCATTCTTTGTCAGATAGTATCAGATACACAGATTAATGTTTATGACAACTCAGATCATGAAGCTGAGAAAGCACCTTCTCATGAAATATACAGATTCACCCAATCTGACTAGTTCTTGCGCTACTAAATCAGCTGTTTCTATTCCCATGGTAACAAAAGGGGTTATCCTGGGCCGCTTCTCACTACAAATGAGCTGAGGATGGACTAGTACAGTGTATGTAGCAAGCCTAACATCCTTGTATTTAAAATGTTCTTTATTTTCATCAGTCACTGCCATGATTGTATGTTTTTCCCCCCAACAGATTTGTCAGCCTTTCCTGTAAAGACGAATCACAGCGGAGAGAGGATGGTGGGAAGGGAGTCTTTTGTTTTCTTAGATTTAGCCCATGGTTTTTCAAGTACTTTTTTAATATCAGCAGCAAGTAAATTCTGCCTCTCCCATATGTTTTGCTGTCCTGTTCTGTGCAGTTGCTTTCTTCTTTCTCTATGAATCTTGATTTAGTATTGTCATAGGCCTGGCCATTCCTCTTCCCAAAAGAAAGAGGTGATTTGCTGAGTTATTACATGTTTAATTTCCCTGTATAAACCTCTTGTTGATAAGTAAAGTATATCTAACTGATAATATGAAAAAAAAAGAAAACTAGCACTATAAAAATTCATATTTTTGTTTCCCAATTTTAATGAAATACTTTGCTTCAATTATAGTTGGCAACCTCTGTCTACCAGCAAGATATACAAAAGATAATCTGTCAACAGGACTGGTATGTGACTGCAAAAAGTGAGCTTCACTGAACCACACAAGGTGTATTTTGAAAAATTTTGCTCTTCAGAAGAGCCAAGAAATCACTTATCAGATCTTAGTGATAGAGAGACACAACTGTCATACTCCAGACACAAAGACCAACATGAAAACAAAACCCATGATCTCACTGTCCATTCTACCAGGTAAATTGAAGAAAACCTAGCTAGCTACTTTAATATTAATGTTTCTGTTCTCCATAGACAGTCTTCATATATATTGTGACATACTTTGGTGTACTTATACTTGCATGCCAGTTAATCTGTATATTACTGCTGATAAAATTGTCCTTGGATTTAACATGTCTTTGAGAAGGACAAGTGTTACCAGCTAGCCCATGTTAAAAAACATATTAAACAGATCTGTAAAAAGATAAGAAATGCCTCTCAGAACTCTAGGAAACAAAGAGAAAACTGAAGAGGGAAACAAAAAGCAAATAAAGCACATGAAGTTACTTTGAGTGATAGTGCTGAGAAATTCCATAGATGGCCACTGCTCAGAAAGATAGTATGGACTGAAAGGGATCAGTGTGATGGAGAGACTGGATGCTAGGTTTTAAAAGCCAGCTAAGAGATTTAAATGCATGGCAACATGAGATTATTCTGATTTTTGCCAAAGGTTGCAGAGCTGCACTTGGAAAAGCACCAGGGCCTCATGAAGATGTATTACTTTACCTCCAATCTCAAGAGGCCCTTTGCAAGATCCTGCAGACTTTCCCATGAGGGACCATCATGTTTCGGTGAATAGCACTTAGTGGAATTGCTGGAGGCTGGTTTTTAAATCTCTCTGTGTTATAGTGATTTGCACTGCATGTAGCTGCAATAAGAGAATACAGAGAGCAGAGACAGGAGTCATACATGCAGAATCAGTGAGACTTAAAATGACTTTATGTGTAGTTCAACATTCCAGCTTTCTTCAAGATCAGTGAAGCCAGTAGTTCATTTTCCTTTTTTTTTTTTTACTTTGATCTATTTACACTTAGGGTGACCCTGTGTGGCAACATTAACTAAGCACAGTATAGGATAGCTATTTTATGAGCTAGGAAGCCAGACACACATGATGCACTTTATACTACAACAGTGGCAAAGAACAAAGAAATAGTCACTTTCCTTCTAAGAATGAACAAGGATCTTCTTTAGAACAAAGGTCTCCTCTTCTTGTTTTTAGCTGTATATGGAATCCTTTTTATGTTCTAGATATGCAGAAATAATAGGCGGTTCTTTGGAGAGGTAATATTTCTGGAAATTTAAAGTAGTAGTAAATAGTTGCAAAGTAATTGATGTGCCTTTGCTTCAATTTTTTTTTTATTCTAATGTCTATCAAGCACTCTTGTAATTATAAGTTTTTGAAGCAGATAGTCTAGTCTTTTGGTGGCAGTTGCAGGATTCTACCTTATGTGTCGATCTGTTCCTCTAATATTTGTCATCCCAGATGTATTTTTATTGCTGTTTTTATGGCTCCACTATGAAACATTATTTCAATCTATTTTATTGTCCACAGCAAATGTTGAAACACTTTGCATGTGCAAATTCCTTTCAAATCATGGAAGCTGCACTTGCAGGATTGGACATACTGTGCTGTATCCTCAATCCCAAGCATGTTCAGCAGTGGTCTGTGCTCCAGGATGCCAGGATTGCCTCAGCTGTCTATGCATTTTTACCTCTTTGATACCAGTAAAATGATGCAACTTTGCTCCTCCAAAGTAATGGAGCATGCAATAGGTTTAATTAAAATTAAGCAAATCACAGGTTTTGATCTAAAACAGGCAATTCATACCCCACCCATAAAACTAGACTTACTTCACAAAGGCTATATATGATATTTAAAAATAAACTAATAAAGTAAAATAATGGAGCAGCCAAGCTGTTGACTCAGTCTCTGCGCTTAAAAGGACAGATTATTTTATATTTCCTTCCAGTAACATTTAGGTGGAAAAAAAGAAAAAAAAAGTAGGAAAGACCTAATTTGTTCATTTAGAAAAGTAACACAACTCATTAATCAGGGCACTGAGGAGAGAAAACATAAAGTGACTTAAGTTGGCTTTTATCACACAGGTCTGATGATAAAATACCCAATTCTACTGGAAGCCCAGCCAGTTTCATTGAATACATGGTAATTCAATCATGACTAGGAATAATTTATTTGTAACAAGGAAGGCTTCTGTTTCTCCATAATGAGTTGATTATATCTTGTCAGAGGAACCTTAAACCCATCAAACGTCAAATGAATTATATCAAACATATTATTTTCATAGCAGCTGGATATGAGTAACTGATGAAACAGAGTCTCCATTTTCGTATTATACTGTGAATGATAAAATGTACCTCGTAAAATGGAGCGTGTGACACAAATTTGTGCAGGTCCCTAATTTCTTACTTTTAAAAGGTCTGTTTCATAAATATAATCTTCTCATTTACTCAGAAGATTAACTCGTAATTTGTCAGGGAACTGTACACTAGAACATTCTTCTGTAAACGATTTGATCTTTTCTTTATTTAACGTTCAAGTAAACTTAGCTCCTGTTCATGACACAAAGCCTGATAATGCACTTACCCAAAATTAGATTTGAGGTAACATTTAATCCCATCTATATCTAAAAGCACTTCCTGGAAAAAGGCATGCACATAGGGCAGAAGCCTGAGGGTGGTGGCAGACATAGGAGAATCCAGGTATCTGTCCCAAAGAAAACACATGTATGGGTGGCCCACAAGGAGAGCCTTTCTCCCATTGCCCAGATCAGGTCTTTCAGATGTTTGCCTGCACTGATACACAGCATTTACCTTTGGCCAGTCTCCTTGAAGTGAGGGGTGAGAAGGAGAGGAAGCAGAATGGTCCTTCTAGTTAGTTCATGGGGTATCTTAACATTTCTTTGCTGTTATAGCAAATGGATAACATCTACTTCTGTCTTTTTAGGTAAAAAGACCTGCACTCATTCAGTATAGCTTTTACTATTTAGCACTTTCCTAGAAAAAAACTACTGCAGACACAAAGAAATTGTAATCTCAGTGATTATGGGAACAGTATCTTTCAAATGGGATCCATCTGTATCTGAGCCTTGTGTTCTTGTGCTGTAAAAATGTTGAGCGTGCTATTAGACTGCATGGGAAAGGGGAAATAGTGGACAGAAATTGCACATTGAAATCAGCTATTTGTCACCATGTGTGGGAAATATGGAAATTGCAGCTAAAGAGCTGAAAATTTCTTCTCAGAAATCTTCCAGTGGTAACTTGAGGAGCCCATGGAATTGGCAGGAACTCCAAACTAATGTGGTAGCAAGCTAAAATAGGGTAAAAGAGAAGCAAGAGATTCCTACACTGTGGGATCTGACTCCGTGACAAATTATGCTTTTGACATGTCACCACTATATTCATAGTAATGGGGTTTCCCAAAAAAATGGCTGGGCAGCAGGCTGGCTTTCCTTATGGAGAACTGCAACAAAACTTAGTAAATCCAGGTAAGAATTCATTCACTGTCAGTAAAACTGAAGTCAGGCTGTCTCTGATTGTGATCCAGACAATACTTCTGGAGGCTGGAAAAAGAGCCTGGGAACTCGGACCATGCTGACAGGCATCTTCAAAACTGGGAGAGGAATGTGGCAGGGAAGAAAGGGACAAAATGGTTTGCTTCCTGGAAATCCACATCCTGGGACGAGGAAATGAAATAATGTTTGAGGGCATTACAGTTTTCTTCTCCTAGATCAGGTCTTTGTGACTTACGAAGTATTTCCTTGTTTTATACAGAGTTCCTGGGCTAACTAAAGACATACTACGTCTGAAAAGAACCTGGGAGTGCTTTCCTTTTCCCAGCATTTTTTTTTTGTCTGAGATGTTTTATCTGAAGCTAATGATATCTCTTTATTTTAAGAAGAAAAGTGAATATTTTAAATTTAGCTTTTGTTGTTTTCAGCAACACTTTGGCAGAAGAAACTGTATGTTTTCAGTGTGCAATTAATTAATAGGAACTTATCTCGCTTATATGTATTGAGCACAAATGGTGGTAAGTTTAATGAGTTTGTCATTGTTCATAGTGGGGTATGGATAACTGAAAGGCTGCACATTCCACCAGATAGTACAGTATGTAGCAGGCCTCTTCCTACACCACACTTTATGAAGCAATGCAAGATGACACAGTCATCCAGCTCCTTCCCTGCTCCTCCCCATTCATTTTATTGGCAGATCACAGAATAGAAGTAGGTAGATCACCCACTGTGATGATTCTGCTAGTTTTTCAGACTTTACTGTTTCATGAGTTCATGCAATGTCTTGTTTATATCCAGGTAATATATATTTTTAATCAAGAATATTTTGGTCTAGGTAGTCTAACATAAAAGAAAAATACTCCTTCCGTCCATACTAATAGCATTGTAGAAAAAGAAAGAAATAAACAATCAAATGAACAAATCAACAAGAATGTGTTTAGCAGGAGTCACTCCTTGTCAGAATACTGGACCTGAAAGACTGATAGTTTAAGGGCAAATTTTTATTTTGTTAAAAGTTGTATTCAAACACATTTCTGTTAATAAAAGTGCTGTATTTTTGGGATGAGCATAAGTTATCTACCTCACTGAATGGAAATACTTAACAACTATGGAAAAGTTTTCCTTCTATATACAGAAAATTCTAGAAAAAAAATGTGTTTGCTAACTTGCTAAGGATAACATTAATGTCCATTCTCAGTATTCAGTGCATGTGACCACTTTCCCAATTTAAAGGTTTTATTTTTATTCCAATGAGTTATAAAGAGTGCGTTTTTGACTCTTTTCATTTTCTCACTCATGTTGATCTGTAAGATTCAACCACTGAATGAAAGAAGTTACAATTATAAATTTACTACATATTTTTATTACACTTATAGACTTGAATTCTTCATTAATACCAGTAAGAAGTCAGAAAAAGTGCATAGACTTCTGTGAGAGCTATTCTGTGTTTCCCATACCCAGAAAGTGAAGCAGGACTCCCACTTCTAGATTCAGCTTTTCAGGAAACCTAGACACAGACTAACTGTCTAGATCTAAAAGAACTGTGGTTATTGTAGAGTATTTAACAGCATTTCACACTTCTGCTGTCATCTGGATTACATAACAATGTGCTGATTTTATAAACAGCAACTACTCATTTTTGTGGTCGCGTTTTACTGGATGCACAAGAGAGAAACATCTGACTAAATAAAGCTGGAGACAGGCAAATTGAATGCAGAGGAAGGGCAGGCATTCCTAGGCACATGCAAAGCCAAGTGGTGCCAGGATTTGCAGACTCCAGTGCCACCACGCAAGGCCTCCGCATACATATCCAGCCAAGACACCGTAAGAACTCACTTTCTTGTGGTGCTGAAAGTGCTTTTGCTTGGCACGTGCTCTTAAAAACCCTGCAAATGCCACTTACACTATTAAATACGTAGGAGAAGGAGTATTTAACTATTCAAATGCAAGAGGTTAGTGATGCCAAAAAGCGTTAAAAATCAAAAGAACCCACATGTATAAACATAAATGTTGGAAGTGTAATACAACAAGTGAGGCAGACATTCAAGCAGTGCAAATCAGATGGCTCTGTTGGCTTCAGCAAAGCTAAGTCAGCCTACGCTACTGTAGGCTCTGCTCTGGTAAATACATCCAAAACAGGCACCTCTATCTGTGTGTTACTTGATAGAATAATTTTCTCTAAGTTGTCATTTTAAGAGTAGCGGGTTTTACACTGTGTGATGGTTGTTACAGGTGTGCAGCAGCACAGAAACATAGAGAGATCCTTTTCTGCTCTGTTTTATACCATAATAAAGATCTTCTTTTCCTGTGTCACTATTTGGTTATGGTTGGTGCAAAGACATCTCTGCCAGACATGTGTCAGCTAAATAGATGACTGAGAATATTTAAAAAAACAGCTCCCGCTAAGAGTTTCAGAACTATCATTCTCTCTACTATCCTTGTCCACCATGTGAGAATATTTTAGATGGGGAACAACATTCAGAGTCTGTTGAAGGAAATCTTTAATACAGGTTGGCCATCTCCTTCCTAGATTGGGACAAGTGAATATTGTAATTCCCAAGTATGAGGCATTACCTCGGTAAGGTTAATCCTTTAATGCTGATATCGAACTAGGTATTTCAAATGAGAGTAGCCCATGTAAGCAAGCATATTTCTGGGTACCATGGACAACCTCTCCCCTACTGCCTAATGTGGGCATTGTACCAATCAATAAAACATGTACAAACTTGTACAATACAAGTTGTAACTATACTTTTCATGCATAACCAACTAGTATTTCAGAAGTAATATGACTGGAGCACAACTTTTCTCATACGATTCAAGAGCCCTGTTAAGTTTCAGGTTATGAAAGAAAGATTAATCTGGACGCCAGCTCCTTCTTCCCAATTGCATGTTGGTACCTTTTGCATCTGTAGAGTACAGAAGTCATGAGTTATAGAAAGAAATCAGATCTCTGTGCTTAGGGTATTTACAAGGTAGGTATCTTCGTTTGAGAAAATCATCTAGTTCTCCTTAATGGTCAGCAACCAGACTGCCACTGAGTGTGTGGAGTTATCTCAGCTTAAATAGATGCTGACATGAGGTCAAATGAATGACACTCCATCTCCCTTATCTGTATTGATTACACCTTAATGAGATTTAATAGGGGCTAAGCAAATAGCTCAGAACTATCTCAGATGCAAATACCCATTTAAATACCCATTTGGATGTCTAAGGTGAAAACTGAGAATCCCAGCTCAAATACAGTAAAGGACACTTCAGCTCCACACACAATATATGGAGGAAAAAAAACTTTTGCCACACAGACTCAAAGTTCAGGAAAAAACAGAATTCAAATGAAGTTTCTGTAATGTAATTGCCTTGCCATGTTCAACCTGAGTCATGCTAGCCCCATGCACTTGGGTGCATTTAAAATTTCCGTCATCTGTCCTCAGTTCATTTCCAAATCAGGATGCAACCTTGAGGATATACCACCTTCGCTCCCTTTCCCTTCCTTCAGTAACTGCAATACTTTGTTCTAACTCACACTTCAGCAATTCAATGCACAGTGTCAGCAAAAATAGTGTTAACCAGGATTTTTTTTCCCAGAAGCACAGTGGTGGTTCAAAGATGGTGTTTCATTTAAGGTTCAAAACTGGAGGCTCAAATGGTCACTTTGGACTGGCCACAAAGTGGCCAATTCAGAGTTGGACCCAGTCCTTCAACTTGGGAAAACCAAGAAGTCAGCTCGCTCCTTGTGAACCACTGACTTAAGGAATGCCTTAAGCATTGTAGTCAAGTGAGACAGTAAATCCTCACCACTTACTGGGCCCCATATATCTGCAGAGTTGATTTAAACTGCCATGTCCAGACCAAAAGTCTTAAACTTAACTCAGGGCTCACGTCTGAGATTTTTCTTTTCCTTGTTTGTCTGTGACTCTTTGGCAGACAACATGTAAATATTAAGTAATCTAAGGAAGGCTGGTAGGAAATATGCTTTCAACACATTAGCAGGACCTTTCAGCAGAAATATACAGCCTTTTTTTTCCTTTTTCTTTAACCATACATGGCTTAGTTATGGAAAAAAAAAATCATGTCTATGATAAATATATGCAAGTGAGTTCCACTTGTTGTCAATAGATTTCTCTTTGTTCCAGCTGTCTGCAATTTCTTAGCCTTAAAAAACAGTTTCTTTTGTTGCCAAAATTTTTGGCTGTGAGAGAGAATTTTTTTACAGTAATTTAAAAACACCTGTCGTCATATATTTTCTTGTGGCAGCTACCCTGGAACTAATCCCTACCTAATCTTCTTAATACAAGATGCTATGGACTAACTCTGCTGATAGAGGTTTTGCATTTCACATCTCGCTATGTTTAGAACTTTATTCTACTTTGATATTTCCATATTATGTCTAAATGTCTTTCTTTGCCAGGTTTGTAAGTGTTTTTAGGGAGGAAAATAAACGCTGCTACTTCTTTTTATTTTAAACAATACTTGTTCCCTAGAAGTCTTTATCACAAATTGCAGCACTTTCCTATTGACCCATAAGAGCCCTAGCCTTTGTAAGCAGCATGATGCTCCCCACTTATTCTCAGTGAAGAGATGAATAGTTCTGTATTCAATTGATCATATTTTTGCTGTCTGAAGGATGAAGAAAACCACTTTAATACGTGCTTGATTTTAAGCATGTGTCCATATCCTGTTGATAGTTAGAAACTCTTACGTAAAAAAAGTAAACAATATGATAACAAACTTTAATTTAGAAATTTTCCAATATGTCATTTCTTTTACTGTACTATTAATGCACCATTATCACATTAGTAATTAATGTTGTTTATTCAAAATCCTTTAGCTTTCCTTCCTGACTGAAAGTCAACATCTATGTGAACTCTCATAGGCATCATTTTATCCTGTGCACTGTTAAAGTCACTTTGAATTCTAGTTCATGATGTTTTGTGGTTTTTTGAGCCACAATTTTATTATTTTTTAATATTTAACTACATTTGATCATTCACTCTTTTTATTTATTTATAAGTCATGAATACTTCCTATCTGAACATGGTCTGCATGCAGAGAGCTGGCAGATTTAGTGATATATGTGATTTTTAGAATGCATAAATATATTAAACTCAACCCTGTCTTTTAAAGAATGATAAAGTTGCAAGACCAAGTAATCGTGTGTAAGGAAATGTCTCCATTTAATAGTGGATATACAACTTAAGCTAAGCCTTGCTATGTACATATATTATTAAATAGACTTTAGTGGATAGTAATAGGTTTGTTTGTTTGTTTGTTTGTTTTGTATTGTTTTGTTTTGTTTTGCATGTTGAAAAGCAACTTACTGTGCAAAAGCAACAGTATTCCTTGAATCCACATCTTCCAATTTCTCCCTTCAGACTCACTGATCAATATCTGCTTTCAGTGCTTTGTTTAATACACCATTTTCCAGCACTGCTTTGGCTTTTCTTGTTTTTGTTGCTACAATATCTGATTTATTCACACACACTAGGAGACTGTATTTTTTTAAGCATGCTAGAACTTCCAGTAGGAGCATCTCAAGTTGTGCATAGAGATCCTTGAACCTCACCTAGCAGCCCCTAGAACAAATACCAAATGAACCAGCGATGTTTGACTAAATGACTGCTCGGAGAAGAATATATAATCCTATTTTATGTGTTGAAAACTTAAGAATGTTTTTTACAGCTCCTGATCTCCAGTTGTTTTCTTTTTTCCTACTCCAGCTCTCGTCTTTATGTAAACCAGTTTCCATTTCTGGTCTCTCTCTGAAGCTGTGGTTCTATTCAAACCCAGGAATACATCTGTGGTCCGGCCATGCATCTTGTCAGTGCTCCAGCTTCAAGCTGGGATGGCACAGCAGAGGACGTCAGCTTTCTGATCCCTCTTCCTCAGTTTCCTACCTGATTCCCATGGAAAGAAGACATTCATCTGTAGGCCAGGCAACAATTAGGAGGAATCCAAAGCAGACTTCTGATCTGGACAACAAGGGAAGCTGGCCCACAGCCCTGGTCCATCCGTCATTGCAGTCTTTTCCACTGCCAGTCTTACTCTTAATTAACACCCTCTTAATGAGCCCTACTGGCTCTTTGAATAAATTTCAGGGCTATTCAGCTCATTTATCTCAAGTTCCCATGGGTCATTTACCTAACAAGAAACAGAGCCAGTTTCTTTGCAGAGCAGTGATGAGACACTGCAGCTACTTCACGATCAATAAGAAGAACAATAAGAAACATCAGGAGGAAGATGTGAAATCCTGGAAAAATCCAAAATTGTTCATTGGCCAAATTCAGACTGGAGATCACTATTTTGTTTGTGAAGGCCAGTGGCACCTCCAGAAATATTCCTTGTGCCAGTCTGCTGCCTTCATTTCTCCCTGTTGGTCTCACTTTCACATTTTGGAAAGGATGAAGGTACTTCCTCCTATCATTCTTCCAGGATCTGAGTATGGACAGTATCCCTGCCCTCAGCCCTGATGCACACAGAGAAAGAACTGCAGAGCAGAAGTT
The DNA here is from genome assembly GCA_032353885.1 of Nothura maculosa. Lineage (NCBI taxonomy): Eukaryota > Metazoa > Chordata > Aves > Tinamiformes > Tinamidae > Nothura > Nothura maculosa. The sequence goes on from JAUBOD010000865.1 coordinate 1,566,104, forward strand.
ACGAGGAGAGGTGTACTCAGCTCCTGCTGTGCCAGCATAGCATGAGGGGAGAGACTTTGGAAAGTCACCTGCCCAAAATAAAATTCAGAGCATCTGTTAACCAAGATTTTTCATTATTTATAGCCTAGATAATTATGCTAGGATTTCTAACATAACAGCAAGAAAAGGTCTGTTGCTAACTCAGTCCACAAACTGCCAAATTTGAAACACTTGCTCCTAGACATGGTTTCTATAATACCTATTTTAAGAGGAGAAAAAGTGTGTATTTTATCCCTAATCTTATTCACGGAGAAAATGGAACCATTTTTTTGCTGAAAAGTATAAGTAAATCCATCTCAGATACAAAAAGGAATAACCTGAAACAGAGAACTGCCTTGAAACTAACTGAATTTGTTTACCTTTGGCAAAATAAACTCCTGGAATTAGAGACATACAGTATGAAACACTAGACAAACTCGACTATAGGTTTTCAAATGGGTACTCTCTACATTGCATAAAATGCATATAACAATTGAACGAATACACATCCCCACTCCTAACACTTAGACATTGATTCATATATTTATTTTTAAATTATTCTTTTTCTTCTATGTTTTCTGATTCCTTTCATTAATTATTTGAATGAAATTATTTCCTAAAACCTCATTATTTTAAGATTTCTATTTTACTGGAAATTATCTTCTTTCCAACAGTAATGTGTCATTTTGTATCACATCACCAAAAACAGTGCCACTTGCCATCCTTCCCAGCTTCAGATGTTGAAAGATGTTGGCTAAGTTAAGGAGCTTGGATAGCCAAGGCCAAGGACAGCTCCTTCGCTGATAGGAACTTTTGTGACAACTACTAAAACTGAGGGTTTGTCCTTTCTTTCCTTTGGGAGCTGTTTTTTAACTAATGCTTTTCCACTGACCCCTGCGTGTTATATTGCAACTGCCCGGAAGCTATTTCCACTCCTGGTCTCATAGCTCCTTGCCTACTGGGTCCTGACTCTTAGCACATACACACATTATGGTAAATTAAATAAGCTAGAATGTTTTACATCACTGTCTTTTGACTAGGTTGACTCAAGGTACACTTGTACACAGTGCTTCTTGGATGTAGTCACCTTCCTAATTCATTTCCATACTCATGGTAGTTTTGGCTTGGCTTTGTGTTTTGTAACATTTATTATTAAATGAACGTTTAGGAAAAAATTTTGGAAAAAAATAGGAAAAATTTCTTAACACTAAGGTGACAGGGTGCTGAAACAAACTGCCAAGAGAGGTTGTAGAATCTCCTTCTCTAGAGATATTCAAGACCCACTTGGACACAATCCTGTGCCACATGCTCTAGGTAGCCCTGCGTGTGCCAGTGGGTTGGACTGGATGATCTCTGGGGGTCCCTTCCACCTTAAACAATTCTGTGATTCTTTGAATATCGAATTAGAGTACTCTCTTGGTATCATAGTGGACTTTTTCCCTTTTTTTTTCCTCTTTTATTTTTTGCTTCCACTTTTGTTCCCAAGAACATACATGGCAAAACTGGATGGAGTTCAGCTATCAACAGTAACCAAGATATGCAATTTACAGAACACCAAGATCCTGGGTTTTAGTTGAGTTTGCTTTTGTTTTTCTGTATGGCATATTTTATTGCCATTTACTATGGCTATAAAATCTAAGTCATAGATGATTTAGAGTTATAACAATATTGATGCAGATGAGCCTCTGTGGAGATATTTGATGACATTATGTAAATGTAATCAATGGGCTCAATAAAGCATAACAATAATAAAATACCATTCACATTATACATAAATAAATGCACATGGACATGCATGTTCTTCCTACATAATTACTCTGTCCCTATTTATATTACTAATCTTCCAGCTCCCTATACATAGTCTCCATAATGTCTGTTTATACAGCATTATTGAATCCATAACATCTAGCTAACTGATTAGGATCTTGAATTATGCCAGAAAAGCATGAATCTTCTGAGAGGAAGGAAAAGGAAGCTGAAATTTAGGTAACTCAAAACTACTGAATGCTGCAATTCAAGAAAAAGAAATCCTGTTTTAAATGAGAAACATTTTAGTAATTTCTTGTGATATTCCTTTTACCTCTTTAACATCAATAGAAGCAGCAGAGTTTCTAATCTTCAAAAATAATAATAATAAAAAGATATAATAATCTAGGAGCTTTTGTTGTCAGGCTATTAAAACATGTAACTCTCTAATTTGTAAAAATTATGCAAGGTCAGAGCTAGATTTTCAGGTAGTGTAATATAAATATTCGTAACACACGAAGGAGGAATGAAGAATGAAGAAAGACTTTGTGATATGTGAATGTGCCAAATTTCAAGACACTAGAGAAATACGCAAATATTCAAATGTCCATATGCAAATACTGCTTTCATTGTACAGAACAATATCTGCTCAAAGGACTTCAGGAAAGGCTCCAGTCCTTCATGTTCCTTGCTGTGAACTATTTACTGTCTTTTTTTGTGCAATGTTATCACTTTATGTTAATAATTAGGTTTATATTAAGGCTTATTAATAAGGTGGGACTCACTGTGATCATAACTAGAAAACTACACAGTATGTCTTATATTATGAAAATACATGGTACTTTTCAAAATTTATAATTCTTACTTGGAAGGTCATAAAAGGAGGACAGTCACATAATATTCCTCCTGGGGCAGCAATGGGCCAGTCTTGTGAAAGGCAGAAACATGAGGACAGAACTCATCAGGAAAGAAAAAATATTTTCAGAAAAATACTGATATTTCAACATTTGTTTACATTCTATTTCAGAATATACTTTTCATAGCATACTATAGAAAAAAAAAGAAGACCACTCAATCATCTTTAACTATGTTCAAAGACTTCCATCAGGACACCACTTCTGATTGATCAAGATCTTGACTCATAGTGTCTCCAAGCAGTGGGTGTTTGGACAGGCGGTACAGTGGCTCTGACTCTGGAGTAGAGCATGTTCTAAGAGAGCAGATGATGGCCTAGCCCACCAGGTAGAACACTTGAGGACAAAGTGGGAACTCTAAGTGTGAAACAAACATTAACTTGTCTGGGATGACTTATGAACAGAAATTGCATCTCGCTACAGTTTTGGTAGTTTTATTTGGTACAGTTTTAATACAATTGTTTGGCATCTGGCCAAATCTTTGTCTTTGGGATATATAGGTTCAAATGCAATCTCTTTTTCTTTTTTTTTTTCCTGGTAGATGATGTGTATAGTTAGTGGAATGAGATAATATTTGGCAGTTTGGGTTAAATTTTCATCAGATTAGATAGGCTTCTGGAGATAACTATCCCTTTCTGACAGCAATTTAGTGATGCAATGGTGACTTTACTCATAACTTAGTTGTCCCATTTAGATGTTTAATGTTTACTGGAATGAATTCTGACCTTATCAACTATGAATTTCACCTCTAGTCTTTAAGTGAGTAATTCTTTCTGTCCCTGACATGAATGTTGTAAACGATCAACGTAAAAATGGTCATAAAACAGATGGGCTCTGTATCAGTACCAAAGCAGAGAATTAAAGTAACTCTTAGTATCCACACAGAAATGAATTCTAGAAGAAGTTTTTTGACACAAGACATGGAAAAGAAGAACGAAAGCAAAGTCATAGCCAGGAAATTGATCAGTTTTCTAACAAAATAGAAGTGAATGCAATGAAAAACAGGAAAAGGCTGATCTGGAAGTAAGAATACAGATGAAGAAATGGCATGAGTGCACTTTGATAAAAGAAAAGAAGCAACCTTTCTTACCCTATTTTAGTGTCACTTCACTGCAAGAGCCACTAAGAATATAAACAAAAGGAAGTGTTAACTAAATACCCCTCCCTTTCTCTAAACAGCTTCAAAAAGTATTTGGGTCAAATTTCAGGCAAAGATATGGAGGGACTTTTGTTCCCTACCAAAGGAGAGGAACTGCTTGTTCATAGCACAAGTCTAAATTCATGAAGGTAGCTGTATTATAGTACTCATGATTACAAGCCTCCTCTTCTTTCAGAGTTTAATTATCATGTTATCAGCAACTTGGAACTTGACATAAATCTCAAGGTAGAAACTGCTTGAGAAGTTCAATCCAGTGATTTTCTTTCTTTAAAAAAAGAGAGGGTGGGGGAAGAGAGAGAAAAGAAAACCATATAAGTCTTTGAAATAGTCAGGGTCAAAGGAACCGTGCTTTCTTCTAATTATCCCAATAAATTCTAAAGATGTTATTACTCTGTAGTGTAGTGATTAAGAAATGGTAAAAAGAGATGCAATGCTATAACATCAAGGCCATCAAGCTTAATAGTCCTTAACTGATTGTCATCCTGCCCCAACAAAAATAGACGGCTGTTCTCTCCTTTCCCTTCCCTCCTCCATTACCCTTCCCCCCTCACTTGAAGGCTTCTAAAAGCACCTCCAGCCAAGCCAAAGGGAATTTATACTTCCTGCAATAAAATCCAAAGAACAGAACAGCTGGCAGCTGAACTTAAGATTGCTAAAACAAACATTGTGACATTGATGTGGGGAGGGATTTGGTTATTATTACAACACTGCATGAGTGGTTCTGGAGGGAAAAGATGCAAGCTGAGAGGTTTTTTTCCCACCATGCAAACAAAGGACTTCTTTAAAAAACCTGAAAACAACAAAAACAGCACTATTTGTTCTAAAAATACCTAAAAAAGAAAGCAATGCCCCAAATCTGCTTTGTTGGCTGCCTAACGTTTGGAGCTGAAATGACTGCGAAAGTATGTGAAGATTGTCCCACAGACGTGCTATGATATAGTCCAGCCAGCATCATTACTGTGGCTTGTACAAACTACACAAATGAAGACATTATACCATAAGAATCCTACACATATCATAGTCAATTGCTCTGTTATAGTGATCCTTGTTGTCTGTGAAAACTTGTAACGATCTTCCAGAAACAGCCCAGTTTTGGTTTGACGACTTCAATGCATAGATTACTCATTATTGTGCAATTTAGGATAGTGATGGATTAATAATAAATCAAAGCTTGGATTAATAACAATAACAGGTGGAGATATAAAAATCATAGACGGATTAACAATTACACCAAAATTACATTTGTTCATCAGAAGATATTCTAATGAGTTACTGCTCATCAGAATATTTTATATTATAGATTCAAACAGCTAACTACTCCTGTTTTCATAAATTTCAAGGACTATCTGCAGTGCTCCAGCATCTAACCCCAGCATTGATGTTAGGAATTCCGAAGAGAGTAAGTCAGGACCAGTATATTCCTAACTGCTACCTGCCCTTCCTGCAGGCAGCCACCTAAACTAGTGGCAGCTCAGTTTGATAGTTTATTAGGTAACTTCAGCCACATTTTCCAAATAACTCTGCATGAAGACCAGTGACTGCTCCTCACTTTCTTTTTCCCTATATCTGGCTTTCTATTGATTTTTTTTCAAATGCAATGATATTTTTGTCAGGATCCAGTTATAACCAGCATTGTAGACTTAAGCACAATGCAGGATTAAATAAACAATCTGAGTTCTCTTGGTTTTGACATTGGCAATTCTTTCATCTTGTGTGAAAAGCAACATTATCTGGCATAATTTCCGCTACAATTAATCTGTTCCTCTAGTTGGAATTGAAAGTTTGAAGTGAAATTGCAAGACTGCACACGTTGAAAACTGCTACCATAATGACGTAGTAAATTATCAGCCATCCAAGAAGGTATGGAAGAAAAAAAAGTAGTTTACTTGTTCTGTGCCTGAGAAAATGGGTTCAGGTTTGGGCTAATCAAAGATTTAATCAAAAATGTCAACATCTCGATTGAAAAGTGATAAAAGTCATATGAAATACAGGCTGCCATTGTTTGAAATATATATATATGTAAAACAGCTACTCTTCCTCTCCACATGCACACACATTTCTTCTCCAAGATAAATCTTTGTTTATTCATGTCTATTCCAAAGCTAAGTACCTCTGGCTTCAAGAGAAAGGAAATGTCCTGCCTCAAATTTCAGCTGTAACAACTCGCTTGTTTATCCCCATCTTCAGTTTGCAATACTCCACCCAGGTCACTGCACATATTGCAGTCCTCTTCCTGGTACACATGGTAAAGGACAAAGATAGCCTAATCCCTGAATTGTGCAAGAAAGGAGTGGTGGAACATGGGTTAGTAGGGTAAACATCTCTAAACAATTATAAACCTAAAATAACAACTCTGCTTCCTAGTTGGGTGATGAATCTACAGTCTCCACAACTCCAGATGCTGCTTCTGACACCCAGCTGGTCCCTCGGTGGTTTTTACCTTTTCCGAGCAGGTGTGGAAAATCTGTTTGATGATGAATTGTACTGGTTTTCATGGTTGAATTTTCAGTTAAAGAGGAGAAACCCATGGGTGCTTTTTTCACCTGAGAAGCTTTGTCAGGAACAGTGACACAGCCCAACTATTAACCACATTATCATCATGGTTCATTGTTTAAAATAGTTTTCTACATTTTGAAACAGACATAGGAAGCAGAAGTAAGGTTCTTCAAAATACAGTTCTCAGTCATATTTTAATTTAACTAGTTGAATACAATGTGGTCCTATAAGGATCTACATTGAGAAAGACCCTTCTCATCACAGACTCTTCCACCTGATAATTTGAAACTGGACCTTACGTTCTGATTAAGCTTACCCAAGCACTTGAAGATCAATATTAGCTTTGGTGGAGTTAAACATATGCAGCAAACCGTCAACTGCTGAATACCTTTCTGAATCAGCCCCTAGCAAAGACATCCTGAAACATACAGTTTTGTAATCATCAAACTAACATTGCACTCTTCCTTTTGAATCCAGACTAACACTGTGATGTAACAGCATAAGAACAGCTACACTCACCGCTCACATCAAAGGTCTGTGTAGGCTGCTTGTAGACCCACTTGATAGAGTTAAAGGAAGCATGTAGGGATGCTTTTCCAGAATATTATCACAGCTGCCAATAATTTGAAATTTGGTGATGTTTCACACCACCAATATTTTCATATTAAATATCTTTAACATATGAACATTTAACATTGAACAGTGGAGTTTTTTCTTCATGAATTAGTTCAGTTCCATTTGTAACTCGGATCCTGCGGGAGGGACTCCTCCAGCTTAACAACATGCTTTATGAAGAGGTGTTCCTGAGCCAGCTGTCTGCTAGTTTCATGTGATGCCACCTTGTTGTTTGTAAGAAGAATCACTTCTTTTTCACTTTCCCTACATTGCATACAATTTAGCAGACTTTTATCGTATCGCTCTTCAGCTTGCTTTTCTTCAGGTTGAGGATTCACAGTCCTCTAGCAATCACTCCATCAGGAGCTGTCTATACTTTTATCATCCATTCTCTAAGTTCTTAATCCTGTTCTGCAGGAAATAAGATCTCAAAAATAAGATTTAATCTGCATGCTCAGATCAAATTTGATAGAAGAATTTCAGCACTATAGGCAGGAGCTTCCTACAAAACATATACCATATACTCTATTGCTGCTCTAAAAATCTAATGTAGAGCTTTTGCAGAAAAATGTAGTAACACTCAGTGACATGCTCTGGTCCACATTTTTTGCAAGTAGCAGACAATGAAAGTTGAAAAACTTCATCTCAGTGGGATGACTGCTTTTTGAAGAAAAATTACCCAACAGAGCTTCCCAAAGGTCTGCCAGAATTGTATCTTACAGACACTTCCCATAAGGAAAGAGAGCTACCTTGGGCAGAAATCGCCTTGGGAGCTCTCAGATAAGGTAACAGCAGTAATTTTCTATTCTGTTTAGAATTTACAATATACTCTTAAGTCAGGGGATCTTCAGCCAGCTGCACAACCGTGCATTGTTTGAGAGGAAGGTACAGGGGAAACCTGTCTTCATTCTAGGCAAAACCCCATTGTTTCAATGGCCACAGCCAGTACTGTTGCAGGGGGATGTGAAGGAGGAAAGGGGCATTACCCTTCCTAAAGGGGTTATGAAGAGTCCTATTGATGTACACAGCAGAAAGAGTTCCAATTTTGTAAATCGCAAAGCTAAAGACAGGCTATCTAACTAGACCTCCTACTGATCTTCTTAACTCTGTGTACCTATGACTATAGGTTGTAAACTTTTCAAGTCAAGGTCAGTCTCTAATTATGTGCTTCTTCTGCAGTATGACAACTGGACATTACTTCAAGGCAAGGAGTAAGTTAGAAAAAAAAATACAGAAGATCTGGGGTTTTAGATAAGTTGATTTGCAACCATTTTGTCAGGATTTTCTGTGCCTGTTTGTTAGTAAAAAGGTCAGTGTTTCATCCTTCAGAGTATCACTCTTTTTGATACATAAGAGTGTATTAATGAGAGTTAAGTACTTCCAGTGCAGGTCTGTATCTCCATTAATGTAAATGGTCTCTAGGGAGCAGCCAGAGCAGCCACAAAGGTAGTCTTGTGTAACACAGAGACAAGTTAAATGTGATGCTAAATTCTTATAGATATTCTGGTCACACACATTTATTTAGCTTTTCCTCCTTCCTGCATTAGGGAACTTATACTTGACTGATTAGGGTCTTACAGGATAGTTGCTTGTGATGGGAAAGGAAGGAAAATATCTTTAGGAATGGAGACCTTTCACAGTTGGAGATTACTAGACTAGCTTCAAGGTATGAAATCTTCTGTTTGTGGTTATTTTCACTGACATGCTTTTCTTGTTATTTACCTTTGAGAAGAAATCAATGACAGCAATGTTTTTTTTCTTTTTCTTTTGCTCAAATAATATTCATCTTCAGTAGGTTTAAACCAAAGCCTGTGGAAGGCAATTTACATTGATTTCAGTGTATTTTGAGCTAATTGGGGGTCAATACTCAACACTAGACCACTACAGCTGAAGAAGGGGCATAAGTTGTCTCCTGCTGTTCCAGCACCGAGGAGGAAATCTCACTTATATGCAGGCCAAAACACAAAAGAAAGGGATGGATGTGGCCCCAGGATAGGACTTTACCCACTGGAACTTAACTCATTGCAGCCTATGTTAAAGCCCTTCCTGTTTTTCCAGTTCAGCACTACTGGCAGCAGTTGATAGGCTTTTCCAGTCTAGACTTTTCCAGGCTAACCTAGATCATCCAACTTCACAATCATAAGGCTCAGATCCTAGTTTCATGAATCCCCTCTTCTGAGGTCAAATTATGGAAGCACTACAGACCTACCTGTCGCCTTCAGCACACAGCAGACTTGCAGCCATCTTCCAGGTGCAAGCAAGTATTTTGGTGGCTCTGTATGGCTGATCTGGTATTGGCAGAGCAAGCTGTGACTATGGTATCCTATTCACTTCCCAAGAAGCCATTCCAGTCTCCTCTGTGGGACTTAGGTCAATAGACCAATAGTCCTTTAGAAAAGGACAGGTGCAGGGTCCTGCATCTTGGGATGAATAAACTAAGGCATCAGTACAAATTAGGTGTCAACCTGCTGGAAAGCAGCTTCACGGAGAGGGACCAAGAACACCAATGGGATCCTTACCTGCATCAGGAGGAGTGTTGCCAGCAGGTCAAGGAAGGTGATCCTGCCCCTCTCCTCAGCCGTAGTGAGGCCACATCTGGAGTACTGGGGGCAGTTCTGGGCTCCCCAGTATAAGAGGGACATGGAGGGTCTATTAGAGAGCGACAAAGATGATTACATGACTGGAACATCTCATGTATGAGGAGAGACTGATGAGTTGGGTCTGTTTAGCTTGGAGAAGAGAAGACTGAGAGGGGATCTGATTAACATGTATAAGTTAATGAAAAGAGAATGTAGGGAGGAAGGGGCCAAGCTCTTCTCATTGATGGCCAGTGATAAGACAAGGGGTAATGGGTGCAAAATACACCACAGGAAGTTCTATCTCCATGTGAGGAGGAACTTCTTTACTGTGAGGGTGACAGAGCACTGAAACAGGAAGGAGTCCCCTTCTCTGGAGACCTTCCAAACAAGCCTGGATACCACCCTATGCCCCATGCTCTCTGTGTCCTTGCTGGAGCAGGGAAGTTAGACTAGATGATCTCTAGAGGTCCCTTCCAACCTTGAACATTCTGTGATTCTGTGACCAGAGTCAAGACACAGGCCTCCAAGGCCACCTCCTCTTGTGTGTCCACAGGTCCTGATTCAGTCCTTTCATAGAGGCTACTCCTGGCTTATTTAGTTGGATAGGAAAAAAAACCTATGTAATGAGGCAAAAGCTCTCACCTGCACTTATTTGCATAAAGACACTAACTTCCAGGCTATATTAATTTTAAGAATATAATACAGAAAGATAAATCTGCTTCTGACACAAAGATTAGGAATTTGGGAGAGGAGGTGAATGAGAATATCTAAAATAGTCCCTTCTGACCAAAAAGGAAAAATGAAGTAGTGGGAAACAAACCTTTTTTTTTCCCCTTAAAAGCCTGCAGCTTCTAACCTGCTGTGAAGGAGGAAATACTCTAAATTCTTCCTTGGTTAAAGCGTTACAGCAGAAAAGGGGAAGATCCTGACTAAAGGGACATGGAGGGCCCTGCATTTGACATTTATGAGTGGGAGGTAGCATTGCCAGATGTTCATATAAAGTCTAGCTTCCAAATCTAGTTCCATGAAGCCAAATATCTCATTTCATTCAGTTTTCTGTTTCCCCTATTGTCTGAGCTACAGCAGGATGTACCAAGAGTATAATCCCATCCTGCAGGGGGCTGGAGTTCAGCAGCTAAGAGGGCTTTTCCACCTCTGACTACAGCTAATCCTCAAGCACTTAGGGGACAAAACACAGGAGACCACAAGTGGGGATAGGTATCTCACATGTGACCTGTATAAACTCCCACGTCAGTTCACTGTAGTGCATGGTCAGACCTCTCTTGGAGAAAATCTGCTTATCTACCAAATCAAGCCAGTGAAATAATTAATCAGGCCTCTCCTAGTCACCTGAAGCATGGCATCTGGAGAGGCTCAATTCCACCCACACAATTGTCATCCATGTTTCCTCAGTATCTGTAAGTGCATGTCCCTGTCTATGCAGGTCTATGTAGCTGGTCAGGGATATTCAGAGCTCTTCAGACTTTGAGTGCAGGCAATTGTCAATTGCTGGATCCCGCTCCAGAGATCTAACTCTTAAATGTCAAGCATTGCTGCACAAAACGTCCAGGTTCCTAAATTTATTCTTCAATAAGACCTTACACAGCTCTTGAGATCTCAAGAGTACCTTATTTTGCAGCGTCAGATGGCCCCAATATCCCCTGCTACTTGTGATAAGAGGAATTTATTAAAAATGTTTGGCATTATTTTGCATTATGTGGAAGCAAGGAAATAACTTCCCCAAAACAATTACCTCTCCTTCCCCCCTGAAGTCAGGACAAAAGGTTAGAGCAGTCTTCTCCCCCTCTATTTTCCTCTCCTCACTCTTTCATGCAGAAATAGGATCCCGAAAGGGAGAATTGTATTGAAACTTAAACAGCCAGCAGACTATTTACAAGACTAGAAGACTAATCTCAAACCCCAAACTCCTTTATTATCCTTATGCAACTAAGTGTGAGTGTCAATGCCATACATATATGACTTTGTGTGCTTGAAATCGTTTTCCTTAGAGTATAATTAGTCCCTAGGTCATAGGATTTAAAATATCTCCTCTGCCTCTTTAAACAGACACTGATCCTTGTCGTGCTTTTGAACAGCTGTAGGTCGCATCCTGCCAGCTGTTTGGTAGATGTCTGAATCAGCTGTTAGGGCTGCATGTCAGGAGAAGCCTGGAGCTGGAACAGGGCCTCTTGGCTCAGCTACAAATGTCCTCACATATCTTGGACAGAGCGACTCCTGAGCAAGTTTTGCATTAGCTCTCAAGATGAAGGGGTGAGTTTTGAAGTGAATTAATCATCTCCATGGGAAAAGAAGGAAAGAAAAAGAATTACTAAGATGACGGATTGCTCAGAAAGCAAGTTTGGGTTGTGTGTGTGTGTATCACCACAGATGGATTTCTTACATCTGTGCAACAAATGTTATGTATTTCAGGTAGGAGCCTTGGTTTGCCAGAGCCCAGCAAAACCACATTGGTTTAGATTTAGTACTGAATTTTCAAATACAGTGAAATATGTAGTAATAATTAATGTAGTAATGAGATCTTCAATTCATTTAAATCACGTTAGTTTATGGCACACAAATTATGCAAACATAATTTGGGCAAGTGAGAGGACAACTAACTGAGGTGAAGCAGGGCAATTATATGCTCCTCATGGTACTGTGGAACTCCCCTGTCAAGGAATTCATCATGATTTTGAGAAACAGCATGTCATTAAACAGGGAATCTGGAGAACAACAGGCAAACACGAGCCTGTGTGGTGATGCTTCTATGAGGACTATTTAAATCTTAGCGTTGTTAACAATTTTGCTACATCTGCCAATACATCCACTTAATATGCTTATCCTGGAGTTGCAAACTGACTCCCAAGGCCTCCCCAGGTGTTTAAAGGATTGGCTGTCATCTCTCCAGCTGTCAAAACATCCAGCTTCAACTCAGGCGTCTTCTTTGATGCATGCAGTTTAAGCACTTTCAATGCAAAAGCTCTGTGGTATGTCAGAAAAATGACAACGCGGGGACTGCAAAACCTATGCCAAATTTAATATGAACATAATAACTGAGGACTTGATTTCCTATGTTGGTACCTATGCTGACACAATGCAGGGCAGAGCAGTGCTGAAAATGCAGCGGCACTTTCTGGCCTCTACACACTCCATGCTGACCCAGTGCAGGCACAGGGTTTTTCTGGGCATGTGTTGCTGAGAGTTACACCTGCTAAAGGCCATCCACGCTGCTGCTACCATGCTAATGGGTCTCAATCTGTCTCTGTAATGAGACAGATCAGTCCAAGGCATGTGGACATGTCATCTTCTCCACGCCTTCATTGCACAGTGCAGATGTTGCCTGAGGCCCCTTTCCACACAGGGTAGGACCCAGCCATAGACAATGTTGGGGTGGAGAACGTGTCATGGCAGCTGGACAGAGATGAGAGAAGTTATTGGGAAAAGACAAAAGAAATGGAAAAATTCTTTTTGCATTCCATATTGATTCATGTCTATTTTTCCTCAGGCTCTTCTAGGCAGGGACTGTTTTTCCTTCTCTGCTTGTTCAGTGTTCAAGACCACAGCCATAACAATATCACAATAGCATTTATAGCAGAATTAAATTTAAATATTAAAGGTAAATATACTATGTACGCAGCAGGCCTATATGCCTGCAGAAATCATGAATGAATGTGCAGAATGCATGTACGTAGTTCTTGATATGTATTTTGTAAGGAGCTATAGAGAAAGGACCTATAGAAAACTATGTCTTGCTGGAAAGTAGGGTCCAGAAGAGGCCAGGAGGAAAACAAAGAAGTTCTGGGAGTTGTCTTATTTTTTACTTCCATCTTTTTCTTCCATGTATAGATTTTTTACTTTTCTATTTTTTTTCTAGTATTAGGCACATAAACATGCCAAACCCTTTTCAACCACAGTGGTGTCACAAAGTAGTTGGACAAAGATTAAAAAAAAGGATGAAGCCTCTCAAGGAAGTCCAGTGATAACTCTTCTCTTCCCAGTAGGACAACTTTTAAATCTAGAGGCTATATACTTATATATGCATAAGTGCACATATGACAAAGAGATTTCAAGTGCTTTCCTTTATAGAGCTATTAGCTCCATCCAAGTGTCTGCTGGCACAACGCCAACCAAATGAAAGAATGTAACGAGGAAACATGCAGAGGATGATCCTTTTAATCCTGGCAAATTTTCCTTTGTTCTGATTTTCTCAGCACTGAGCATTTATCCACTTATCATCTACTTCATGAAATGAGCTTTCCCCCAGTTCTTCAAAAGACAAGCCTCTCTTCCACCAGCAGAGCCCAACTTTGATCTCTGTCCTCTGCAGAGCACTTAACCCAAACAAAAGTGCATTCAGAGATGTCCACACCTGTTCATGCCTTAAAATCCCACATCTGGTTATTACATAATACATCAGCTGTATTGCTCAGCCTCTCACTACCTCTTTTTCTTAACGCTGGCACTTCTGTCTCTTTGGCCGGTAGAGCACAGCTGAACATGCGATATGGTGACTTTCTGATTTTAATGCTTCTACACTGCTGCCATCTCTTCCTTTACTTATTATCATGGCTTTTCTGAACGCTCAAAAGGGACAGTTGTAACATACTTTGTCCCCCTCCCCTTTCCCACCGCACACATGTGTGTTGTCACTCAGGGGAGTTAAAATTAGGGTGATTAGATCACTGAATGTAATGAACAGGCCTCTGTGAGGTTTTTGAACAGAGACCAGGAGCATCTCGTTCTTGGAGTAGACTAGTTTGAGAGGCAAAGAAAAGTTAGGGTGAAAACACATATCCTGACACCCTGAGCATTACCTTTATTTCTTCTATGTCAGCCGAGACAAAAAGATAAATGTCACCTCACGCTGAGGGAAGCAGAAAAGAGGTGCTTCAAGACAGATGACAATTCAAGGCTGATAAAATCCTTCACACGAAGAAAGCAGGGTTGTTTTTTCCAGGTCTCCTGGAAATGTTCCCATTCCTGCGGCTTTCACAGCTTTTCCTAAGATTCTAGTCAGCAACCTCATAGCAGTTCACTATCAGTTAGTTCTTATGTCTCCTGTTACTTTTGCAAACTATAAGAGATTTTTTTTCTGCTTTTCTGTTTGCACACACCATCTGGCTACATACTTGCATTTCACTGCCACTAGAGCCTAATTTTGTGAAGCATCACATTTTGTGAAGTGATAGTTTACATGACTCCCCATATAAATCAGCAAGTCCAATAATTATGTAATTAAACCATATGTCATACCTCTGAAAACAAATTCTTAAATTCTTTTGACCAGAATGCTTTTCTTTGAATTACCCTGTTCCCAGTACCCAGCACCAAAACTAGAATGCTCCATGATGCAGTAACTTTTATTGGTCTCCATTATGTAATGTTTGTTATCACTGTAGCTTCACACACTATCTTCTACTTGCCATCCTGTTTGTACTCTTGCTATACGAGTTTCTGTTTGGAAGATCAGTGGAGAGTTTCTTTCTTTGCCAGTTCTGGGATAAGTTTCCAGTATAACTTTCCAAGACTTGGAGTGGCACAGTCATCTGAACAGCTGCTCTTTTGAGTGCATTTACATTTAGACATGTGTTTTTCCAACTGTTTTGAATCAAAAACAACACCTTTTACAGAAAGTCTTAGGCCAATTTTATGCAGTGTTGCCCCAATGGCATGTCATTTAAAACCAAATTAGGATCAGGTTGAGCAATGAAAGAGCTCTTATTTTTCTCATTTTGTTGGCAACTATATTTATATATTCTTGCAGTCATTTCATGGATGTCCTCACTATGACTTAGGTACACCAGTGGCAACTGCCAACCAATGTAGTGATCTAGGCCCTGTTTGCAAACTTCACATTTTCACACCCTTTATTCTTCAAAAATAGGTGTTCTTAAGAACACCTTAAGAAGCTTGAAATGCTACCGTTATTTCTCCTATGATTTCTGAGATTGTTTCCAAGAGTTAGATATTTTAAAATAACTGTTATCAGGACAGGAGATAAAATTACAAAAACTCTGTTGTGCTAGAAGAACTAACACTGATGTAACAGCAGATCAGGTGTGCAAGGGAATATCCTTTAGAAAAGGAACCTTTCCTAACTAGTTGTAGCACAATCCACCTATAGCAAACTCTTGAGTTGGAAAAAAAACGGTCTTAATTTAAGCTGCTTATCTGGCCTGCTGAAACTAATGTTTCACAGACTGCTCTGTGCACAGAGGATATCTAGTCCTGCCCAAACAGAAAAGGGCAAAGAGCAACCTGCCCTGGTCCACCCTAACAAGGTGTTGGGAGCTGGATGATGGATTCCTGCAGGTTATTTGTGGAAGGTGGGGAATATCACTTGCCTTTACAGGAGCCCACAGAGCTGTCCCTGGGTGGGACTGTAGGGAGGAACTGATAAGTCTGGAGGGGAAAGCCTGAGTTAGATATTTTTAATGCCTTTCCTGAAGAAGCTTAATTCTGAGATGGGAGTGATGCTGAGCTGATATGGATGAGGAGACCATCTTGTGGAGCAAAGTACGGTTTGTTTTTTATTCTCTTTGCAAAATTGTATAAAGAAGAAGGAGGTCCCAGATCAGCTGATTGGGGGTGCAAAATTACTTGCAGCAGACTCCAGTGTAATAACAGAGATATTTTTCAGTGGATAGCCAACAAGAACCTGCCTGTTAGACTTCCACAAAAACAAGGAAGACCTCAAAGTCTGCCTTATTTAGATTTACCTTAACCAAAAGGTTTCTGTTTTATCAGCGGGATAATTCTGAGTTCTGTTAAGGGATGCACATGAGCTGTGCCTTGGGGTCCTATTTGACCAGAAGGTGGTCAAGAAAGACAAGATGAAGTGACTGGCGATCATAGAGGCATCTGTGAATTGTCAGACTCTTGGGAGCATCCCAGATCCACACCAACAGTGCACAGGCAGCAGGGAAAGGCCTCAGCTGGAAAGAGATTAAGATTTTTCTTCTTTAAAGCTATGGTTACTCTAAAGGGATCTCTGATCTCCAGGCAAGGGATGGAACTGAGGGAAGTACTTGGAGCACTCTTTGTTCCTCTTAACGTTATCTCGGTTCTTAATCTGAGAAGCAGCAACAAGTTTAATTCAAAGACAAAATTGTGTGAACTCCATGTGTGTTCCCAGCCCCAGAATCAAGGATATTCTCAGATGACAACAAAGTACCATGGAAAAAGGAAGTGAAGTTACACTGCTGTTAGCAAAATTATAACCTGATACTCTTAATAATTTTAATAGCCTCATATTCTATTCCTCCCTAAAGCTGCTACCTTCATGCAGACAGAGAACAAACAAGATCATCTTTTTATCCAGTTATTTCCCCCTGATGTGATGGGAGTGGCAATGATGTCAGTGTAATGCCCTGGAGAGGTTTAAAAAAACACAAAGAAAGTGTAGTGCTGTGATACAGATGGTCTGCAGCTCCTTATCCACTGGAGGGGGAAATGTTTGCTGCATTTTGCAGAACTTGTCATCATGAAGCTTTCAGAAGGCTACTATTTTAAAAAATGAATGTAGGTAGAGCTGAAGAACAAAGTTCCTGCATCTGTGCATCTGTTCTTTTTTTTTTTTTGTTCCTGTAACAGGAACATGCCCTGTGATCTGCTCAGCTTCTTCCATCGGTATTGACTTGTGAGAATACAGAGCAAAGCATGGCAGAAAGTGTTTGGCATGGTCTAGATGTGGAGCTGATACTGTGTAATATTTGTAAAAGGATGTATACTTCCCTAAGACGAGAAAAGATCAATTTTTTATTACAGATTTTATTTCACAGACATATAAGAACCTTAAAAGGGATATGAATAACTTGTTTTAATAAAATGAGAGGTTAATTTTTATCTATGATTGCAGGTATCTGCCCTTTTCCTCAGAGGGAAAAAAGAAGGAATATTCTTGTCATCAGTCTTCAGGGAATCTGAAGTAAGGTCCTCGGAGCAATGCTGAATCCATTAATTACAGTACCACCTCAGCTCCAGAATCAGTTAGTTATTGTAAATCACAGTAAGTGTAAGTAGCTTTGAATTAAAGAAAATTTTCAGCCCACAAAAACCAAACTAGAAACATAAATGAAATGTTCCTTAATTAAAGATACACTTATGCAATATGGATCTAACTGCAAAACAATGCTTTGGTCCTCAGGACTGGCAGCTTGGAGAGTTATGTCAAATATAGATGTCATAGTTATAGCACTTTGCTTTTGCAGGGAAAACAACTTATAACACGAGTAGTAGCTAAGGATGGGGAGGGGGAAGAGCATTTGTAATTTTGAGAGGTGCCACAATTTTCCATACACAGAAAGTAAGAAGTCAGCTATCTCCAGCTGAAATTATGAGAACTGTGTTTATCAGCATATCATGGGATCAGTCTCCTCCCTCCCTAACCCCTAACTGTACAACGCAGCAGAGCCCATAACTTACTGGTATGTACCTAGAATCATTGGAAGACCGACTACCAACAGCTGGCATCTTTAGAACCTATTATTCCCTTTGCTGCATCTACTAAACTAGAGCTTTCTGGAACAGAATGAATTAATTCCCAACAGTTATGAATCCTGCATAATTCATTTATTCATGTGCCTGTAAAAGGCACTAAAATTTAAGAGTCTGAAATAAAAATGAGTGTAATTGCACCTGGTTTTAGATTCCCCCCCATTCTGCTCTACCATTTCATTTTTACTGCCATTTAAATGGCACAGTGTTTAATTGAAAGCTCTGAATTGCTGATTGCTGTTACAATGCAATTTCTCAGTGGGGAAAAATGCACCTTTTGTAAATAATTTGGAGATAAAGTAGTATTCTTGCTAAGCTCAGTTGCAAAAATGGATGTGGAAAGACAGAATTAAAGCTGTGATAGTGCCCATAATTTCTGTCCTAATGAAGATTCATAGGACTGGATTAAGCGAGCAAGCTGTGTGAATCCCTTGAGTCCTCTGACATACTTTGGGAGATACAGCCTACATTTCAACAGGACTATTCCATTCCTGGGTTAATTAGCAAATAGTAGCCATTAGTCATTTATTAATTTGGTTATCCCTAATCTTCAAAATTTAATATGAAGATTTCTGCAAAGAGAAAAAATAAATGCAAATCAGACATAAGATAGCGTGGGAAAGCTGCACATTCTAAAATCTGGGCAGAATTCAACCAAAGGGCTATTGGCCACACAACACAGGTGATACTCAGCATTTGCCACGCAACTTCATTAGGCATGACTGTTCAAGGTACTATAGCCAGAGGCAATAGAGTAACTGCAGCCTGGCAAAAGTATGCAAAAGGAGATGAGCTCAGCAATGGGAGCACTTGCTGACAGAGAAAGAGCCATGATCAGCTAAGCAGTGCATTCATACAGCATGTCTTCTCCAGAAATTTAAAGTAAATGAGAAAAGCTTTCCAAACAGTGAAGCAGCCTGTGGGCCAGGCTCCTTTCTGCCAAATATCAACTGGTGAGAATTTTAGAGGTTTGGGAACCAATAAGAAAGTAATTATGCATAAGATTCAGTGGCTACTTCTTAAAAGGGAACTATCTAATAGGAACAACTGAGAAGAAATATGCAGTGTTTGTGGTTATGCTTGCTATTAATATTACTGGATGGAGCTGTCTGGGTGTTTTGTTTTGTTTTGTTTTGTTTTCCCTCCATTCCTGATCCAAAACTTTGGGCAACATGTGCAATCCTAATGGGATAACCATGCCAAGTTTCAAGTTATCCCTTTCAAGTAAGGGATGTGTTCTTAATCATTCCTTTGTTCCTGACAGATTTGGGACTGAAGAACAAACTCAATGAAAGTCAACTTTTATTTAATTGTTTCTTAAATTTAGAAATACTAGGTTCACCTGAATGCAAACTTGACGGGGTGCCATATCTCCTGATAATGTCTCTGGGAAATGAAACTGCTGATACTTTCGCATAGTTCTAGTTTCCAGCCACTGTAAACGTTTTAATGATATGATCAATAACTATATAGATAGAAGGGACATTTCCTACCACACAGAATACAATAGCTAGAAACATGAGAAGTGGTTTATGCATCCCTTTAACTGGTGGTTAACCTCATGAAATTACTGCACCTGCTAAGACTCTGAGAAATAAATACAGCTGGTGTCAGCGTCTGGCCAACTGAACCCAACCCTATGTTAATCTGAGCAGATGTAAGCGACCACATGATCAACTCCCACGTGATGTCGTGAGACAGTGCTTCACCGTGAGCTGGAGTGATTGGTCCCAGGGTGCAGAAAGTAGGTCTAGATACAGCTAATTACTTTTCCCTCCCAGACAAATCTAGCCCTGTCAAACTTAGTCAATCAAGGAGTGATTTAGGTTGGAAGAGGCCATGTCCAGGAAGCTTCAGGAAGACCAGGAAGGTGCTTCCTCAAGCTCTGAGAGCAATTGAGCTGTCAAAGGAAAATAAGAAGTTATGAAATGGCCATTGTCTAGAGCAAGACTGGAGATCCTCTAATGAGAAGCACTATACAAGAGCAGTGTAACAAATAAAGAAGTGGCCTTGTTCCCAAAAAGAGGACTTACTCTCTAGTAAGTCAAGACCTCAAAGCATGACAGAAAAAAAATCTGACAAAGCAACACCTAGAAATTGCAGACAAAGAGTGTTTTGAGAAGGAATGTGTCATAGAGATAAAGCAGTTCTGCAGTTACTTCTAGAGGAGAGACCATAACTGCTTGGGATGTTTGTGGTTGTTGTTCAGTGTTTTTATTTATTTATTTATTTATTGGATGAACACAGAGAATTGCCTGAATACTCAGAAAATGGGTAAAGGAGAATAAGAGTAGAATTCCAGAGTGCTTGAGTGCTTCTCATTCTTCCCTTCAACCCTTTACCTCCAAATGACCCACAATGCTTTCTTCAGTATGCACTCTGTAGTAGACTCAAAGAGTGACCTAATTTCCTTCCTAGGAGGGATTTCTTCTGAGCCTCCTAAGACTATATTACTCAAGCCACTACATAACTGAACACATGATGGTCAGGAGAGGGATGCTAAAGAGGACAAACCTTGTAGTTCAGCTCTTATTGACTTCTCCAAGAGCTAATAACGTTTAAATTTTTAAAGCCTAGAACAGAATGCGAAGAAAACAGCTAGCCTATCCTTCTTCCCTCAGGTCTCCATAACTTCCTATGTTCTTCTCATGCTTTGCTCACTTTAAATTGAATTAATGTAAAGTTACCATATATATCAACTACCCTCAGTTCTACAGCAAAGCAATAATGAAGTAGGTAAATAAAATACACTCATGTAGGAATGTGGGCTTATAAAACATACCCACATGTAGACATTTAGTGCATTCTAAGAGATAAGAATTTCATTTGTAGACATTTATAGAGGATCTCTTATGGAGATATATATATATATGTATATGTACAAATTGTACAGACACATATGAAGGCATGGATAAGAAAATTCAAATTGAGGACAACAGAACCTCCTCATGAGGTTCAATAAGGACAAGTGTAGGGTCCTGCACCTGGGGAGGAATAACCCCAGACATCAGTACAGATTAG
>JAUBOD010000865.1:1607592-1621052 GCA_032353885.1 Nothura maculosa
TTGTATTCTTCCCACTACTTTATGGCATTATCATCTTACATCCAACATCTTACAATTGTAAATCTTGTTTAAATCTATGTCCTTAAGTTTTTGACTTTTTTCCTGCTTTCAGGAGTTTGAGCTTCTTTTAGAGCTCAGTTTTTCCTGAAAATTGTGAAAATGTCATTTTTAGCACAAGCATAAATAAAAGATGAGTTTTTCACAGAACATCTCTATGCAAAACTTGAAAAGAAGCCATAATATTATGAGAGTTTTATACAATAAATGGGCAAATTGAAAAATCTTTTCCCTTCCCCTGTGAATCCTTGAGCATTCCGTGTTTATATCTATTGCATAGACTCTAAATTCTCTTATGCAAGCACAGTACTTTGGTATCTACATGAGCAAGTGTGATTTTGCCACAGAAATAATAGTATGGGAGAGTAATAGTATGAGAGAGAGTTTGTTTGAGTCCATTAAGGGCAGTGCTTGCTCCTTCCAGAGTCCCTGTGATATGAAATCATTTCCTCTTACAACTGATACCACAATCTGAGTGGCCTCAGATACAAGCAAACCTCAGAATTACAGGGAGTGTCTTCAGCCTTCCCACTTGTTCTTTACATAGCCATTTTTCAACCAGTAATATCAGAGCAGCAGCTAATCAGGACAATATGTCCTTGGCTTTTGGCTGCCTGGTTCAAATACAGTATTTTGGGGTCAGTGGAACACTTGCTGGTGTTCCACAGAGACCTAGTGATACATATAATTGCTTCTCATCTAGGTGTCCGATGGGAAGAAAGGAAGGGCTCTTGTTAAAGGCACAGTTGTTTTTCAGCAGGGATAGGGCACTCCTGAATTCAAAAGGGACCAAAGTAATCTGCAGTCCTCCTAAAATGTCCTAAGTGTAAATCATTGTATTCATTCCAAAAGACTATGTTGATAAGTGAGAAATAGCTTATGCCAGTGCCAAGATATGGATTAAGAGTCATGTGAATGCATTGATGTTAAAAAGCCCATGATAAGCAAAACATTAGTAACCTTGGAATCTGGTGAAGCTGTGGAAAAATATCGGTGAGTCAGTAAATACCTTGGAATTAGTTCAATGCCTAGAAGAAGAATGAAATGTCAGTTAACTCACTGATGTTATTACTTTCTAAGATTTGTGCCTCAGAACGGTTTAGAGAAACAAGTAAGTTACAAATGACTCTTCATGAGTCCATCACAGCAAACAGTGTATGAATTATTGCACTTTGAGGTGCCCTAAGGAAAACCAGGATGTCCATATGACATTGTCAGGTATAATGCAGGATCTACAGCAGATACAATCTGCAGAATACTCAGTGATACATAAAATGGTATTAGGTCCCTTCTTAGAAGAGAACTAAACAACAATGAGCTTCCTTGTGTGAGATTCTCTACACATTTAGAGAGCACATTCTCCTAGAGAGAAAACTGACTCTCAATCAGAATGACTGCATTAGGAGTCAGAGAAATGCAATTATCATCCTGATTTGCATAAGGGCACATAAAGAAACATGATTTGGTCACTGAAGAATTCTGTGGTTCAGTCTCATCCTGGCGCATCATTCCTCACATCACACTCCAATAGTCTCCTTCTGTACATGCAGATATCCCACAGCAGGGTGCACAGAGCAGGAAAAGGGCTCAAGAAAGACCTGTCTCTTTCTTGAATACCATAATAAGACTGTGGGAATCCAAGACATCCACAAGGCAGAGCCCCTTCCAGGTCATCTGAATTTCTCCAGTGTTAGGGAGGCAATTTCTCCATGTTAGGAAGGCAACATAGATCAAGGGAATGTAGATGTTGGTTTAGGTCCCTCTGGATCCTGTCCATTATCTTGTTTAGTGCTAAACATGAGAGTTTTATTCCTTGCCTCCCTGTTTTTCTCCCCTGACAGTGATGCTCCTGTGCTACTTTTAGGATGCTGCACATAGCTGTATGCTGTGCCAGGAGTCAGAACGTCCTGACTCCAGCTGCAGTTCAGGCTCCCATCAGACAGCCTCATTTATATGTGGTTAACATGGCACAGAAATGCTATACTCCTACAGCCAAAGTGACTCAACCAGCTCATTAATTATTTCCATTCCCTCAGAAACTTCACTGGGAAATAAATAGCCATGGAAGCTAAAGCCAGCAACGGGACCTCACAGAGTAGAAGACACTCAGCTTCTTTCGAACGCATCCCCCAAGACACTCAAGGCCCTCTCACGAACATGACAATTAATGCCCTGGAATGGGCATCAGTGCGTTGTATATATTCACTGAGGTTTTACAGGTGATGTTTTTCCCTCCGTCCAGTCCTCTTATAATTTAAGATTTCACCCCTTTGATTTTATATTTACTCCTTCCTAGACATATTTTTTAGAGCTTCACTTGCAGAGAAAAGAGTTTCTCTCCAAGCAGCTTCTGCTCCCCCAGGTCTCCCCCCTTGCTGCAGCTCCCTCCTCCCAGGCTCATCAAGAATAGGATCCTTCTGTATAAGGCAGGAATCACTGAGTGAGGAGCCTCAAGAGGTCCCATTTCTTGGCTTCTTCTTATTTTGATGCACTGATTACCCTCTCAACGGATCAATAGCCCATCTGCTTTTAGGAGTTTTCTAGCATTCTGATGCTAAATTAAAACAGAGAGAATCAATCTTCAGTTAATTTCCCCAACCAAACAATTTATATCTTTCATCTGATCTGTTGTCAGGTGAATTATATAACACTGACACACTATTAGGCCTCCCTAGACAAAGTAAGCACTTTTATAATGTTGAATTACCCTCTTTATTAGTAACTCTCAAATGTGACAAACCAGGAGATTTATTTTATAATGTTCTATAGTCTTCAGATTAACTTGTTAAAACTCCCAGCTATTGTAATGGAATAAATTGCTAATTAACAGTGAGGTTAGCTTTGTTTTAATGGACTTTAGGGATACATTTCATACATAGATTAAAATAAGTGCTAAATAGAGTTCTCTTTAATTATTTCAAATCGAGTGTTATACTAATAGTAAACAATTACTTCTTTCCTGAATGAAAATTAATGTTCTATAAATAATTACAAAACCAAGCAGCTACGTGATTCCTGAAAAGAGCTGCCAGACATAGTGACTAACCCACAGGAAAGAGGCACAGGTCTTCTCCATGACCTTACACTTTGTGAAAATCAAGCATGTACTTTGATGTTTTCCTAGATCTTTTCCTGCTTTGGATGAAAAAAATACATTTCTACATACATATATGTGTATATATATATATGTGTGTGCATGTGTATATATATGTGTGTGTGTATACATATGTATATATACATATACACACATATATACATCTATAGATGTATATATGTATGTATATATACATATAGAAATATAAACAAATGAACATGCATAAACATATTTATATGTATCTATTTTGAAAGCAAAGATATATGGCCTTACAATTTGCCCTCCCTTCAGGTCACTTCTCAAACCAAAGTTCAGTCAAAATATGTACCTCAATTACAATGGAGACTTCTCCTTTGTGATTTTTTTGTACTCCTTTTTGTCGCAGAAAAACTGGGAACACAGAAAATTGAGTTATTCCTGCTGATACCAGAAGAGTTTAGTTCTCAAGGTATGGTGCCTTCACTTACCACATTCCAGATCACCTAATTCTCTTGTTGAACACTTTGGAGTTAATATTTTTCTCATTATTACTGCAAAGCATTGGTGACTCATTTTAATTTATACTAGCTTTTGACCTGGACCCTGACCTCTTCAGTCTTTCCATGCCCTCACACTTCCCCTCTCTAGTCAGTGGAAAGAGACAAGAACCGCTAGTGCATAAATCAGTTCAAAGGTGGGATTTCTAACTCCACATACAGATCAAAGGATTTCTCAAGACTGAAGGCAAAGTTCAGGTCAGTATAGGAAGCAGAGCAGCTCCGCCGGGCCAGCCTCAACTCAGTAACTCAGGGTGAGAAAACTTGGTGTCCAGGCCCCATAGCAAGTCCTCAGTGTCCTATACAACCTGTCTCCAACCTATCCCTCTGCCAATGTTGATAATGTGCCAGAAGCATTAAGGGATGAAGGCACAGATGGAGCAATACGTACAGTGAGGAGACAGGTCCCACATTCCTCATCTTCTCTGCAGATACAACTCTGAAAAATGGACAATCTTTTCATTCAACTGTGGGACAAATAAGACTGCCAGGAGAAGGATAGTGCTGGAGGTCAAGTTCATCAGCACTTGGTGGCTGTGGAAGAATTGTTTGGAAAACTAGGGCTTAACAGGAGTTCTGGCATTGCAGAACCTTGTCTGGGGTGATATACAGTTGCCACTTACAGGATGGTTGGCGCCCAAGGATGCAGCTCCTCCACAGTTGCCTGGACAACACAATAGGCCCTCCTCATAGCTGCAAAGGGGAGTAATGGAGGATGGAGTGGAGTGAAGACCCCACGGTCGACCTCTGTTGCCCTCCCTGTGCTGGGCCACTGATAAGCCACATAGCAGCTGTGGCACTCTTCCAAGGCTCACCCATTCTGCTGCACAGAGCTGCATTGGCCTGTGCAGGCTTACCATCACCCACAACCCACCACAGTCCTCTTATATGGGTTCAGCTACAGTGTTCAGAGACCAGAGACATCTTATTGTCTCCAAGCTATAATTTTGCTGTTATTGGCAGCTACCTACTTTTCCTTTGTCTTAAGCATGCTCTGACTTGTACAACTGTGTTAAACAATGCACTAGAGCCATAGAAATCAATAAAACTGCAAACAAGTGCTTGTTTCCCTTTTCTCATTATTTCTGAGCATTTGGCTGTCCTCTGACAATCTCCTCCTTCCTTTCTGCTGCCATATTCTTCTGGCATGAAGGATGAAGAGATTAGAAATTCCTCAGGGCAAAAATGACATTTAGCAACATTTTGTTTCCTGGCACTTCCTTTTTTTATTCAGCTTCCAAATCTTCCCCATAGTGGTCATTCTATTTCATCTTTTGCCTATGAATTAGCCATGGAAAAAAAAAGTCCATGCCTCCACCACCTTCTAGAAATCAGCATTTTGAACATCCCATAGACCTCTGTTAAATGATGATGAAATTATGAGTCTTCATGGCCCTAGAAGGAAAGTTCAAGAAAAGAGAAAAACCGTAGTTCGCATAGAAGACAAAAAAATAAGCACAACGATGTTAACATAGGATTTGATAAATGTATGAAAGCAATTATTCAATACAAAATTTGCTGGATGACACATAACCCAGAAAGATGCTACCAAGCCCTAAATTTCAGGATTAAACTCTCAGCACTTTACCAGCCCTCCCTTAAACATGAGGCAATAGTGAAGGTTAGGCTATGTAAACTGGTCCAGAGAACATGGAGAACCTCTGAGCAGCAGTAGATGAGCAGTAAGCCACAAATCTTGACAGGTAACTTCCATCCTTTAATTCTTGGTCATCATGAGCACAGAATTCTCTTTAATAAGTAAGTAAGCCCATCCAGACCCATAACACATGATGCATTCTCTCTGCAATGTGATATAACACAGAACTTCGCCAGTAAAGTAATTAGTACACTTCCAATAAATTAATTTACTTGTATTTGGTTATAGGAGGTGTGCTATTAAGGACTGCCTTTTCCTAGTTCTCCTCTCAGACTCATGTTGTATCTGAAGTCCATCCCAAAGATCTAGTTGTCAGATGAGAGGGAGACGAATTATGTCTATTTTATAAGTAAAATGAGAATTCAGTTTGCTGTCAGAACTTTAATTAAAACACTTACAGATCAACTTTACTATGGAAAATTATTTGCACCACTATTACAATAGCAAGATGAATGTTAGCTGTGAAAACAGGGAAAGTACACTCCCCTAGACAAATGTGTAATTTCATAGTCATTGATTTTTGACTTTGAAAATTCTCCCACATGCTTCTGGGAATGGGAACCTGTTACAAGTGACCCGGCAGCAATGTTAGCAAATTTTTAAACCTTTTGTGAATGTGGGAGAAGAATCACTTTTGCCCACTGATATTTTACATCAGCAGGCATGACCTGCAAGCTCCCACCTCTCAAGTTCTGAAATCCAGAGTAATTGTTAAATGACTACACGTAAATAATAATATATAATTTACAGCTTTAGCTCTTATAGGTATTGATGAAAACCACCATACCCTTTGTTAGATAAGAGATCTAATTCTGCAGTCATTCTGAGTGTGGAATGTGATAGTGTCTTTTGGTTAATAATGAAAATTCAAATATTAGGAGAACTCTATTTACTGGAATGGGTCTGCTTATGCCCTAAAAATATATTAAGAGAGTACAAAATATAAGCAACTATTAATGACTTGAGAGTCATTATATAACCGGATATTTCTAGTGTTCAATTGGTCAAATCACTGGTTTTACTGTAGAAATTAAACAATGAACCCAGATACTCTTTATGATGATTTTGGAGAAAGCAGTCTGTACCTCCAAATCACTAGCATGTCATATTGAGATTATTTATTTGGAATATCTACAAAAAATATGGTGACTTCTTCTCTCCATTGACTCTCCTGTTGACCAGTCCCTGCCTCGGAGGAAACCAACTCTCAGCACTCCCTTAAATCTGAAGGAACAACTAGACATTTTGCTCCCACAGAAAGCTGGAGGCATAGGCAGACAGACATTCAGCTTTCTAGATAGTCTGTTGTTCAGAATTCTGTTCCATTGTACAGAATAAAAGAAATTAATGGTATAATAGCAGTTTTACTTGAGACCCTGTACCATTCTTGACCAGACGGCCAAGTTTTGGCTTGCTGTAAGAACATCTTACATACAGCTGTGCTGTACCAAGGTTAATCGAAAAAAAGGAAGTCATGAGACACAACAAAAATAAGAGCTGATAAAGAAAAAAAATGTGTACTAAACTTTCCTAACCACGAAAAAAACACCAACAACAAAAACATGTTTCAGGGCTGCTCAATGATTGTGTACCACCATGGCCGAATCAATTGAAAGTGTCTACAATTATAATGCATTTCCTTGAAGTTCTCATTATGGTTCAATTGTAACCCTTTAAGCCAAATGGAAATAAATTACACTAGTTTGGGCATATCCATGTTTTTAGTGATGTTAGAGGATGAAGGCCACCAAATAGCACAGGATAGCTATTAGGAAAAGGACCCAGACTACTTGAAGAGAGAGTTCAACAGAAGAACTGTTCCAGATTGCAGCTACCTCAGAGCCTTGGATAGCAAAAAAATTTTTAAAGAGTTGCCAGGGACTCAAGGTCACTAAAGGGCCCATTCCTGTGACTCCATGATCACTTTACTCATAAAAGATAAAACCTTTCACAACCCAGGTGATCCAGATATCCTGCTCTCCTCAGCAGGTCGAGGGAGGTGATCGTTCCCCTCTCCTCAGCCTTGGTAAGGCCACATCTGGAGTACTGTGTCCAGTTCTGGGCTCCCCAGTACAAGAGGGATGTGGAGCTGTTGGAGAGAGTCCTGCAAAGGGCTACGAAGATTATCAGGGGCCTGGAACATCTGCCCTATGAGGTAAGACTGAGAGAGCTGGGCATGTTCAACCTGAAGAAGAGAAGGCAGAGAAGGTATCACATCAGTGTCTATAAATACCTCAAGGGAGGCAGTGAGGAGCATGGGGTGGCCTCTTTTCAGTGGTGGCCATTGATAGGACTAGAAAAAATGGCCACAAACTGAAGCACCAGAAGTTCCACAAGATCTTAAGGAAAAATTTCTTCCCTGTGAGGGTGACAGAGTCCTTGAACAGGCTGTCAAGAGAGGTTGTGGAGTCTCCTTCTCTGGAGATCTTCAAAACCCACTCGGACACAGCCCTGTGCCACATATTCTAGGTGACCCTGTGTGTGCAGGGGTGTTGGACTAGATGATCTCTAAACCTTACAAACTTACAGCCTTACAACCTTACAACCTTACAACCTTAAAAATTCTATGATTATACATAAAAAATACTTGGGCTTGGCCACAACATGTTGAAGGCCTGCCCAACACTTGGAAAAATGGAAAACTGCAGCACATTTGAGGTCTTACTGTAACTGCATTTATCCGAGATGTGAGTTAAATTCATTAGGAGAGAATACTTATACAAGCATAGAAATGATCAGAATCAGGCCCTGCTGGCTAAGGAAGGTTGAAGATATTCTGATGGGTGAAGAGTTGTCCCGCGAAATTCACCATTATCTGGTATCCACATGCTATTGTAGCAACTATGTATACACATCAGTTGCCATTGCATCAATTTCAGCCACTCACTTTATTTACATACTTAGCATAATCAACAGCAATTTTTTTCCTATGCCATGGAGTTGTCAAAGGCATCCTATTCATCAGCACAAATGTGAGGACTTAATTCCAGCTATTGCGTGCATGGCCTCGGGGTACTGATGAGCAGAAAAATGCAATGGCTTGATTAACCCAGTTCCTGTCTATAGTATCAGCTGAGCCCTCTTCTTGAGCAAACACAGTCCAGCTGCTTCTTGTGTCGTTATGCATTTACGTTTGCCTCTATTATACAATAAATGAGAAATCAAGGGTAAACAAAAAGGTGAGGGGTTTATTAAGCTTCTTTACTGTGACTACTGCTTCTGTTGGCATTTCCTCTGACTTCTGACCTTCTTTGATGCAAAAGCTCTGGTCTCCTTGCAGCTAGCCGCGGCTTTCTCAGAAGTACATGGTCTGTAACATGATACCTGCGGATATGGTACCTAGGGTAATTAAGAAGTTTGTTGACTTTAGTTCTGCCCCCACCAATGTAACTATGTCCATAGGAAACCAGTGCTTACTTGCTGATGAAGTGCCGAGATCAGTGCATAATGTTACTAGAATTACTAGTCCTTAATATTTTATGCCTCTACATTACCAACTGAATAATGTTACAGCCAGTGGGTTTGGAGAAGACCACTTGAAAGTGCAGTTTACAATGTAGGAAATATAAACATTTATAAATTGACTATACAGAGAGGACAGTACTTGACTTGCTGTCTAATGAAGAATGCCTGTGGAATGCCAAAATTATGGAGTTTTGCAGGACTGAGGTCAGACAAAATTAATTCAGCCAAGTACCAATGTTTGCTAGAAAAAGTTGAACTGCACCCTAAACTCTGTTAATGCTACTGACTAGCTATCTACTGACTACAAGGGAACTGATGTGACTAGTCCTGTCTGATTTGTTGGTTATCACTAAGTTAGGTTAAACTTTCTTTTAATTCTGAAGAGTTTTCAATATTTTGCTTTCTTTTCATTCTTCAGTGGGTGGCTTCATACTTTGAGTGATTCATGCAATGATCTTTTATAAAGAAGATGAATCAGGGCTTTCCTTATCTCTTATATCCTCAGTTGCAGTCAAAACAATCTCAGTCTTTACTTTTTTCAGCTCTCACTCCTTCTTTCATTCCCTATATTGTAGTCTAGTTCTCAGTCTCTTATACTAACTCTTGTTGTCTGCAATATTGGAGAATTCCCTCTCCAATTATAGCATCCTCTTCTGCCACTCTCTAACAGGCCTTCCAGTTTTCAAATCAGGAAGCCTCATAAAGGGAGCATTTGGTGCAAGAGGGAGGAAAGGATAGGGAAGTCATAAAAGAAAAGAGAGAGAAAGAAAAAGAAAAGCAAAAGAAAAGCGAAAAGGAAAAAGTCTCCCTTTTCTCTGTTGCATTTCAGAGATCCAAAAGCCTGGAACATCCTGTCCAGTCCAGAATGTGAAGAACGTAAGGCTTTGCCCAAACATGCAAACTCACACCACAAACATCCAGAATTAGGCTTGTCCTTTTGAGAATCTTTCTGGAATAGTCACTTATAGAGTGAAATACATCTCTGTTATATCAGACAGTCCTTCTGGACATTGGGACACTTCAGTATAAAACTGGCAGGTCATGTTTGAGCAAGCTACCAGGGCTCATTCCAACCAATTTTTACCATTTCTTCGTCAATCTGCATCATCACAATCAAAGGTGCTTGATAACAGCATTAGAATGCTAGTCCTAAATGATGTTTTGCAAGCAATATATCTTACAAAGAGAGCCTGAGATTATCACCTAATATCTTTGTAGAAGATGCTAAAGAATCTACCATACTCTAGACCCATTATAGTTGTGATCTCTGTAGGATCATATCTTAGTTATTTAAAATTCTAATTGTTCTAAAGCAAAGGTCCCTGATGGACTTATTGCCCTTTTACTATTATTCAGATGACAGTGTCATGTCTTCCATACAAATCAGAGACTTTTGCCAAGGTGAACTATAAATATAGAGCAAGTTATAAAGCATAGGCTGACTTGTCCACTCAGTAACCCAATGTTAGAGCCAAGAAATTTTCTCTTTCATAACATTCTTTTGCATGCAGAGCAGACAGTGATGTGTCCTGTGGGGAAAGCTTTGGAAAAGAAATCTCTGGACAGTCCACAGTGGACAATAGTACAGAGAAAATGTTGCCCTGTGCAGATAGAGCAGATGCTTCCTCAAAGATGCACCAGCTCACATTCCAATAGCTGTGATGCTGCATTAGAGCAGAATGAGGCCAGTCTACATAAACCTAATTGTGCAAAGTTGTATTGTTCAAGCAGAAAGAAACAATATGTTTGGAAACTGTCCATACTGCAAGGCTTGCTGCAGGTTCTGCCACAAGATCTCACTGCATTTAATTAACTGGGGTCAGGAAGGAGTTCCTACCACAGGCAGATTTGAAGAAGCTACTGATGATTTTTGCTTTTCTCCCTAGCCTGCAGTTTGATCTAGTTCCTGGGATTATTTTAGTCTTTCCACAAGTACATCCTTTAGTTGTTACCTTGCCAGCTCAGAACATTACTGAAGCTCTTGATCTCTATGCTCATTTCCTTGTTCCTCTCCTCTCTGTCTCCCATGGTAGTTCTAACAGCTAACAAACTTTTTCCTAAAGCTCTCAGCAAAGTGAGAGAACAGTGGAAACTTGTCATGATTGTGGAGTATCAGGAATGAGGCAGAGTGGATACTCCTTGGCCCTTCCTTATCTGTGATTCCAAGGCTTAGATTAAACAACTCATATGATCCCTTTTGGTTCAATCTGTCTGCTGTTACTTGCACATGCTAATTTCTATCCATTTCAATAGGACCCCATAGGACTAAAACATTAAGGAGCTGCAGGTATCAGACATGACAATAGCAGTGAACTTTTATCCCTGTCATATGAATCTAAGAAATGAAAGTCCTTCCTTTGAGGCATAGAACTAAAAGAAATGGTTGCAGTTTTTCTAATTGTTCCTAGAAGTAAGCATTACTGCAGAGAAATTAGACAGACTGAAATCTTGTGCAGTATTGGATGTGGCAGCCCCAAAGGCACTGGAAATGTACAGTATGCTGTGGATATGGTAAAGCAAGCGCAGGGGCTACTGCAAACTGCTAAGGCAAAGCAACTGAAAATGAGCAGTTTAAGAGATGGATTCATATAGCCAGGAAATTATTTGTATTTTAACTGATAACTAGGTCAGAGCAAGGTTATTGCAGCAATGGTGAGTATTTGGACTGTCTTACCCCCATGTGATGCCACTGCAAGCTGTGTGACCCTATAGGTGCCCCGTGGCCTCCAGATAACCTGGTATCCTGATTTCAAGGCCATACAGTGTCAGTGGGTATGTGCACACCTTGGTATGTGCTAAATGAGGTTGTTGCAATTAACAACATGCAGTTGATTCTGTGATGGACTTGACTCCACAAAGGAAGAAAGGTGATATTTGCAGATTGAGTCAAAACTGTGGTTTTGAAATTAAAAGTTCAGTAAGATCAAAGGGAATCTGATTAAAAATATATATATAGAGAGCAAAGATAGACTGCAAAGGCCAGAAAATGGCCTGAACCAAATTTATTTGTAGATGTGGCATTAATCACAACAAATGCAAAGGGGTTCAGTGACAGCATATTATGGCTATGCAGAGAATACATAGGGCTTGCAACTGCTGGATTTATTTTGTCTGAATGTTTTTGCAGGCAACCTTCCAGTGTGTTACTTGTAGATCTCTACGTCTGAGCTACCTGTTTAGGTTTTGTTTGTCATCAACATAGAGAAACATGTTCTTCTGGGACATAATCCATGCCACTGTGAGGAAGACATTTAAAATGTATCATCTATTGACTGTGAAGAAAGCCATGAGAGACTGAGTTGTATGCATGCGTTTCTACGCTTTAGATAGCTAAAAAAAAGTGAGGTTAATCAGTCTTTTACTGGGAAGCCATGGGTAGGTCTAGCCTACTAAATGCACCTGTTCTGCAATCAAAAGTTGTATAATCATCACAGTACCTGGACTCTGCAGAGGTTTTGAACCTGGGCATGAATGGGAATCTCAGCGATGTTAGGCTAGTGCTCTGGGTACACGTTCATTTGCTCTTCACATACAGGCAGAAGAACCTAACTAGCTCATAGATTCCCTCTAGCTTGCAGAGAAAAATCAAACTTTTGGATTGACATCCAACACCTGCTATCTAATGCCTAGATTTACATAGCAGATACTGCAACTATTTGCAGCTCCATCTTTTCTCTCGCTCTGTGCATGACTCCTTTATATAAGGAGGTGGCTTCTTTTTCCTTACACCCTCTCATTTCACTGGAAAGCAGTCATCTTTCTTTGAGTACATTCCCACAGTCTCTCCTCATGCTCCCATTCAAAAAGCTGCCGCTAATGCTCACTCCAGCTTTAAATGTAAACCAATTGTTGGAGTAAACAAATTTACGGAGAATGCTACTGTAGAGCATTTCCCATAGCCTTGCTAATTCACTGGAGCGTGCTAGTGAAGCAGCTGTTGCCCAGATAATTCTGCACTGAATTTCCACCCACTGGCCATAATTAGGCAATCATCAGATTAACCAGATTGTGTGATAAATGGAATAGGCAAGAAATTTTTGCTTTCCCAGGTAACTAACAAATCAGTTTGCTTTAAATTTCACATCACAAGTTTAAAGGGCTTAGTTTAATGATAGACTTTAACCAAGTGGTTTAAATGTGTGTCTGAGGAAATTAGAGAAGTGACTGAGGAAAGAATGATATGATGCACACAGATGCATGAATATAAAATACACTGTTATCTGATCTTGTTCACAGAGAACACTGCCACTGAGTTCAACACAGTTAAGGAGGGTGAGGAGGGAGGGCTAAAACCACTGCTGATAGAAGGAGAATATAGTTCATGCTGTTTCTACATGACTGAAAAGTGGCTGTTGCCCAGCCATGTTTGCTGGGGAAAACACTGACATGCGCTCAAGAGAATTAGTATATATTGGTTTGGGCTAAGCCTCATTGAGAGAGATAAGCTCTTTTATGAAACAACTGCAACTCTACCCACACTGAGTGCATGAGCCCACCCCAGCCATGGGTCTATGGAAAGCATATGTGGGCAATGAGGTTTCCACTAAGAAATACTTTGTGTGAGAAAGACTGACAGAAAAACTAGCAAAAAAGTATTAGACCCAGTCTGGAGAAGCTGATGAAAAAAAGCTTACAGTCAAAAAGACAGCAA
>JAUBOD010000865.1:1621152-1646440 GCA_032353885.1 Nothura maculosa
AGAAAAACTAGCAAAAAAGTATTAGACCCAGTCTGGAGAAGCTGATGAAAAAAAGCTTACAGTCAAAAAGACAGCAATTTCACCCATCTGCCCTAGCAGGTGGCTAACTCTTCTGTTCTCCAACTGAGCAGGTAAGGTAGGGTAAAATACTATGAATGCTTTTTCTTGTCCACAGCTAGGTGGGAAGATGTTGTTAAAATTTTGATTATGCTGATTTTTATACAAGGCAATTGAAATAAAATTGGCCCACAAGGTTCTGATGAAATATATACATTTCTCCCCTTTTTTTTTCTGACTAGTCTTTGAGACTGTATAATTCACCCAGAATCTGATGACAGGCACCTTTCTCAGTGACTGCTTTCAGAGCCCCAGAAATCAGTCAGGCACTCGATGTTATGTGAGAGAAAACTCCTCAAAAAAAAAAAAAGAACAAAAGAACAAAAGAGAATAGCAGAGTATCTCCGTATCTCCTTTGATTTGAAAGATTCTGTAGTATTTTGACAAGGGACTATATTATAACTTTCAAGCAGATTTTGATTGGCTAAACCAAGGTGTCTGGTGCCATTTGAGATGTTCTTGAGTATCTGAAATACAGGACTGCTGGATACAACACATAGGCTACAGAAAACCTGTGCTTTTCTCTATCAGCTAAAGGTCAGGTGGGACATGGCAGGGCAGCTGAAATGTCACGAGACCCCTATATTTAGGCTAATGATTTGTAGGCCCCTATATTTAGGCTAATGATTGGAGGGCAAAGTTTCTATGGAAAGGAGGTAATCTGAAACCTGTCCTAAGTAAAAACCTTCCCTGCCAGTAAAGTTGATTCCCAGTATCCTTCAGGGGAAGGTAAGGTTACCTTTCACCTAGGATTTAATTTGGAAATATGCAAATAGAGATTTCTTAAGGAACATGATGCCCTTTTCTTTGGCCATTCTTACCCATTTGGGTCTATGATTACTCTCTACAGGCTGAAGAGTCATCATTGGAAAGTTACTGTTACATCTTCTCACCTGATTTTCAGTGAGCTAAAGCACACCCTGAAAAAGACCATCTGCAGTTTAGTAATAGCCTGAATTCTAAGTTTAGTAACAGTCTAAATCCTAAAATCTTCCAGTTTGACTACTGAATAAAGTATATAAAACTAGGTAGGTGAATCTTATGAGTCTTAGGTGAGAGCATCAATTCAGGAGAGATTTTCTCCTATTTAATTTCCTAATTAAACCCAGAATACTTTTAAGGAACTTCTACGCCTATAAAAATACAGTCAGAGATAGATTGAATTTCTGTTTGTCCTAACAGGGACTTCTGCAAGTGTATCCACCTATTAGGAATCAATACCTGCCAAGTGATGAATGTGACTGAATGAAGGTTGCACAGGCTGTGTTGATTAATTGTGGGTGGTCAGTTCCTGTATATCTTACGACTGGGTAAAGGTGGCGCTAATGCGAATTGGTCAGCTGGGAATAAACATCATTAATTCCATATGACATGTCAGATAAACAACCTATGGAAAGCTATGCATTTACAAAGCACCAAAAGACTGACTTGAGAAGAGTTTATACTGAGATAGCAATAAAAGTAATCAATTTAGATTTAAACGGGTTCCCAGAGATACGATGAACCAATTGAGATAAATGGTTAAACCATGTACCTGTTGGCTAGCTTGCACTATCGTAAAACAGTCAGTCAACAATAACTGGCATTGTAGGGAGTAAGTTTCATACTCTATACTTGGACATCAGTGAAATTTGTTCCACAGAAAATAGCAACGTTTCAGAAAAATATTTGTCTCAGATGAGAGTAACAGGAATAACCTCTGAAACCATCCACTAGGCTGACTTCTCCCACCCCTTCACCTCCAGAATATTTTGCATGTACTGGTGATGGATCTAACACTGAAGCTTTCACACTACTCCATTTCCTTTACTAATATCTGTTGCTTTATGTACAGAATTATCTTGCTTGTAGGCACCCTTATCAATTTTTAAAATACAAACCCAGCTATAACTATCTATAGAATAGCTAAGTCCAATTTATAACCTAAAAACACATACAGTTCATTAAGTCCTATAGACAACACACCAAAATAAAAAGATGCCATCGGATGGTGATGGTGCAAGCTAACATACTTTTTGCTTAGGAGATATCTTCCCTGTCTTTGCTGCTTGCAGCTCCTGTACAGAAGATTCTGGCCCATTATTGTGCCTCTAGGCCATCACATTCACATCTCCTTTGCTGTACATCATAGCTGTGTATTTAGAACTCTAAGGATCTGAACAATGTTTTTCTGGAGGTGGAATATAGTGAGAAAGAAGCACTTGTGAAAGCAAACAGTTTTTATTTTGAATTATCTTTTATTAACTGTTTTTAACTAGATTAGATGGAGCATAAGAAATGAGACTGTGCAATTAAAGATCATTGACTCAGCTGCTTGAAAATGGGCAGACTTGTGTTAGCACTGCAGATGAGCAAAGAACAAAGAAATCAGAGTGTTTGGTTCCATGGTATCCTGTTAACATGTTCATGTGTAGAAATTTACACCTCAGCTTGGAACCAGGGATATCAAAATAAAGGAAACAAGCAAATACCTCAGTGGAGAGGGAACAATTTGTGATGTTGACTCTATATTGATTGGAAATTATTTGTTCTGCTTCTGTTTGGAGAACTGATGACTGAGAAAAGACAAATGTTTCTCTTGCCCTAGAAAGATACAAAGGTGGTGAATGTTGATACTCTATTGAATTGCCTCATTATACTGAAGATGAAAGAAGAGCTAACTTACTTCTGAAAACTTGCATTCTTCTGTAGCTTTCTGGTCAGCAGTACACACAAGAAATAGTGTTCACCCAATTCTGATTTGGAAAATACAGCATTTACTCACACTTCCCTGTATTCCAAGTGGCTAGGCTTGCATACCTTTTAATTTACTTTTATTAGAGTGGGTGAGAATTGATTTCTAAATGATTTCAAGGAGAATGTAACAAAGGAACTCTTACTAGTCATGCTAAAGGCTCCTCTGTTTGCTTCACAAGCAGGAAGCCTGAAATATTCTGAAATAGCTGCAACAAAAATGTCATCTCAGCTGACCAGCTGCATAAGAAAAATTTTTTTCTCCCCTTATGTTATTAGTGTGCGATATCTGTATTTCCACCTAAGCAAAGTATCATGTGCAGGTAATTTAGTGAGTATAATATATCTGACCATTATGTAGGTGACCACATCTGGAAGTGCACTAGTTGCCCCACTACCTTAACAGGTCTCCACTGATTGCAAAGAGGGCCAAGGTGGTTAACTCAGATATAGATGCCTGCACAGCAGACAACCACATCAGGCAGATAAATTGGCCTGGAAGGTAAATGGAGGCCCTGTGCTACTAGAAGGGGGAGGGACAGCAATACCTGTCCCACCAAGCCCCTCTTAATTCTTAAATTCCTTAAGACTTTAAATATCTGTATTTTGGGAGTGTCAGTTATTGAAGAGCTGCTGAAAGATGGTCATTTGTGTCTTTGTTCTGCAAGGACAAACCACATTTTGGGTCTGAGTGTTTAGAGGAGTTGGGCAGTTTGGGAGTTTGTAGTTCAGTAATGGGTGTGCTTTGCTGAGCAGTTAAGGAAGGAGATCCAGGTTTGAGATCTGACTTGAAAGGAGAGAAGAACAGACAAACTTGCTGCTTACAGAGTAATTGAGAGCCCTGACCTCTTGCTTGAAACATTGCAAAATTCAAAGATAAGTTCAGTTTTATTTTTACTTCAGCAACAACTAATTCTCCCAAACAGAATTATGTAGCACTCTTGGAAGAGTCTCTCCTTAGAGATCTCCAGAACTCCTGCCGTGGGGGCAATCTGCACTTTACAAATGCATAAGGTAAAGCGATGCCTGCTGTTTCACAGTTCATCTCACCAGACATTTCCCTATGAAACTCATATATGTCATCACAGATCCCCCTTTCCCCTCCTTTTCTGTTAGCATTTCTGGGATTTGCTCTTTTTTGTGTCTGGCTGATTCCAAAAATACAAACTGAAGTTGCCCTGCAAATTAACAATTACGAAAGTCAGCAGCAACTGCTGTGGCTGCTAAACAGTTCCAAAATTAAGGAGAGTTTGCCATCTAGAGGGCAATCAAGACAGGAATTTGGATATGTAGTGG
Organism: Nothura maculosa; assembly: GCA_032353885.1. Classification (NCBI taxonomy): domain Eukaryota; kingdom Metazoa; phylum Chordata; class Aves; order Tinamiformes; family Tinamidae; genus Nothura; species Nothura maculosa. The sequence continues at coordinate 1,625,299 of JAUBOD010000865.1, forward strand.
GGCACAACCTTCAGTTTGAGTAAAAACAGCTCAGTATTACAAATTAGGCAGTATAACAATGACAGTCTTGCACCAAACAAGGAAGAGGATTAGTAGTTTCTTTCTGACTGAGTTTGGGAGGAATAGACTTTTTATTTAAATTGTACAAACCGAAATAGCCAGACAGTTTAATTAAATAGCAAATCAATAGCAATCACATTTAGCAAAGAAAAACTCTGCTTGAATATAGTTTTTAGCCAGTCTGCTCCACTATGTCTTTAGGCAGAGCACTGATTATAACCAGAGATGATTAAAACTGTTTCCACTGTAACTAGGTCCTGGTTGTAAAATTCTGCTGAATCCTAAACCTCCGTCCCATGAGAATGGAAAGCTTCCATTTTGCAGACAGAAGCACAGAAAATCAGTTTTTTCTCTCCAGTTCTACTCCTCCTCTCTTTTCCCAGCTCACTATGTTTTCCATGCTAGATATTAAAACATCCTGTTTTATTATATTCTGGAAAAACTACAGAGGGCTTTTTTCCCCTCTTCCTGTGTTTCTTCATTAAAATGCTTCATTCTTGAAAGTCATGGGCTAGTTTCTCATTTATGCCATGCCTCTGCACTTTTGCTGGCATAGAAATAGTCCTGCTTCAAGAAGGAAGAAGGACTGTATGACCTCCAGAGATCCCATCCACACACCCCTTCTGTGATCCTGTGGACAGTGTCAAGATCAGTCCTTGCTCTGTGCAAGGCACTATTAGGCTAAAAACAACTAAGAAGCACAGAACTGCTGAATGAGCACTTTTGTACACTTACCCTACCCACACACCCCCAAGTGCTTTTGCATGACAGAAAGGACAAACACAAGGCAGAGATTAGTGAGCATTTCAAAAGTTTGACTGCTGTCGAAGTTTATACCAGTCATTTGGACCTCAGTGTGTTGGACAGACAGGTCTGCAAACCAGAAAATAACTAGTTCTGCATGCAGCTTTCAGTTGCTGCCATAGCTGTTTCTGTGAGCTTTACATACGCTGATTTTGCAAACTTGTCTTTCCCTATGTCTCCTGACACTCAGCTTTCAATATGCTTATGGGCTACGGCAGGCACCGCTGTCATGACCTGCGCAGTACTAATGAAACCATCTGCCAGGTCAACCTGTCACTTTACATGCCATTCCAGGCTCTGATCTCATGAGATCACACAGGCAAAGCCAGTACAGGCCTAACAGCAGGCCCTCATGGGATTTTAGGGGACCACTAAGCTACAAGAAGAGTTATTTTACTGGATGAGACATTAAGCTGCTGCTGTGAGTGCTTGTGACCTTTGAAGATCACACATTGCTCTTTGCAGTGAAAAAAATTTTGTTAGAAGTCCCACTTTTCATTGGCTAAATTTACATTTTGCCTGTGTTTGCCCTTCACTTTCAAGTAACACAGTAAACTGAATTCTGAAGAGCATCCAAGACCTCCTCTAGCTTATAAAATATGCTTAGGGACAGCCAAATGAGATAACAATATAGTTATTTAGAATTTTTCCACAAGCTTCTTTTGGGCTTGGGTGCATGAGTGAATTCTGACAGTTAATCAAGCTACTGATTGTCAGCTAAGCCACAGTAATGGTAGGTGCCTGACGGTGCATGTGTCCTTAGCATTATGCAGCTGCAGAGTAAATCATGGTAGCTTACATCCTAATGAAAATGAAATCCACTGCAGAGGCAGTTTAAACTAACACACTTCTCACTGGGTCAAGCTTAATGCATGCACATGGTCAGTAAGCAGGTTTCAAATGATAGGCATCTTCAGTAATTCAGTTATTTTCTATCACCTACTCAGGTCTAGGAATTTATCCATTTGAGATTCTGATGCAGGAGAGGGTTAAATGAGAGGAAACTGATCTGCATGGACTACTTGCACAGCTGTAATTATATCTCTGAGTAATCTCCACTAGAAATGGGGCAGATTCATTGAAAATCTTTAAATCTAGACTGATTTAGTCTCTTCAAAAATACAGAAACTCTCAAATTGAAACCCTGGACCTAATGTAGAAAGCTTGGGATGCATGTCTTTCACACAGGTGACACAGGAGGTCAGCCTAACAGCCACTACAGACTCTTCCTGACATTAAAATCAATAAAACTATGAAATTCTATGATTCAATAAGGTATAACTGTGACTGTGCCAACACTGTCTTCATGTCCCTTGGGTGTCTCGCTCACTCAGGCTACATTTCTATAAGAGAGCTCAGTTACTTTGGTCTAGGACCAATGAATGGGAAAACCCAACTCTTCATCAGAGCAAAGCTAAGACACCAACCTCCCCTCCCTGATAAACTGGTAAGTGTAGTATTAGAGGCATGTGAGGAGCTATGTCCTGTTAAACCAGCTTCTGTATCCCCTCTGGCAAACACAGCAACATTTCCCTGTCTTACTGTGTTGGCGTTGGGTACTGCTTGGCAGTAGCATGCTGAAGTTCCCTAAACTTACATAAAAGTAAGCCATCCATCCCTGCTCCAAGAACTCCCCAGGGTGAGTCCCAAGCCTCTCAACTGAGCCAATTCCCATGAGACAGCTGTTACTTGTCATAGAAATGCATCACAGAAATATACATTTTCAAAACAGTTAAATAAAAGAGATTATCTAGAAAAAACATTCTGATGTCTTGGATTTAAAGGAATATTGTCATTAATATTAGCATTAATTAGTAATCATTTATTTGTCCTTTATTAAGACTATGAAATGAACTGGATTTCTGAACCTCAGCTGACATTTTGCAATTTTACCCTCTAGCCTATTTTTTTCAATTGAAACTTCTAGAATATACACTTTCTGTTCAGCTTTTGCAACTTCCTGCATGAGTGAAATATCCCCTAACCCTGACCAGAAAACCCTTCCACATCTCTTTCAGAAATTCACTTCAGCAAATGTAACATCCTTACCAGAAGGAAACACAAGCTATAAAATATGCTGCAGCCTTCCTTTCTGTCTGACTTGCTTCAGACTTCATTCATAAAAAAAAAGCAAGGAGCGAATGAGGGAAAAAAAAGTGACAGTTAATCAGTTAATTCAGAAAGTTGTAAGATGTAAACATTCATCCACAGATGATGCATGGAGGTTTAGTGTTGCATATCTTTGGGGACAACATATGCCTGTCAAACTTATCATATTCTAACGGCCATTGTTATCAGCCTACAAAAGCTTCCAAATTCCTACCTGTCACTGAAATTCTTAGAAAATGAGAAACCATGACACTCTGAGAAAATATAACTGTGATTATTCCTATCCTGCCACTGCATGAGTTCCCAGCATTTGCTTGTGCGCAGTTCTCCCTCAAGAGAGCCATCTTATTGATCCCCTCAACACTTCTTGCTCCTTTAAGTGTTTCAACTGATCAGGTAGACAAGCAAAATTCTCACTCTTTACCATAGGTGTAGTCATTTGTGTGATATTTTTGTCTCTAAGTCTCCTTAGTGATACTGCAGTTGCAAATCTTAATCTCCCCTCAAAATTCAAGACCCCCCTGTACTAATGATCATCAAAACACTTCTGTGTGACAGAGGTAGCACCATTCTTATTGATTCTTCTGATTATCACTGTATTTTCAGCTTTACAGAGGAATGAGACAAGGGTAACTTTCCCTTTTGGTGATGCTCAAGGTTCACAGCGCCAGGCTTTGCCAAGCACCCAGTGCCAGGACTAGGATGAGGCTTTCCATCCACCCAAAAGAGCAAAAATTGTTACTTTGTCTTGAATTTTAAGGTCTTATGTAGCCTTGTCCACACTCAGGAGAGATATGTGGTGCCTTTTGTGCTGGGCTGGGCCAAAAGTGCAAAGATCTGATGCAGTCTGGTCTGTGCACTTCTCCTCCCAGCTGCCCCTCCATGTTGTTAGGAGAGGGCCCCACCTCCCACAAAGCCTTTCTAGATCCCCTGCTCCAAATGCCTCCATTTCATCCATCAGCAGGCATGGGGATTCTGCCCCCCCTGGGCAACATGGGGCTCCAGAAGTGGCCCTCCAGGCCATCTGTCCCCAAATGGAGAAGTCTGCCTGACATCCAGCATGGGAGCAGGATGGGAACCACACTGGCTGCCCCGATGAGACGGTGCAAAGGTTTCGCCGCTGCCTTTTCAATGGGCTCCGTGTCAGCGGGCGGCAGGAATTCAAGGAATGCGAAACTACCAGGCAGGCCACTTGGGAGGATTAAGCCACATGACTCGCAGACCCCAGCGATAGCCCTGGAGGCCCCACAAAGAGCAGCTTCTTCCCTGGCTCCTCAGATGAGCTGCTGCCTCGCAGGCCCGCACAGAGGAAGGAGGAATTGCCTGCCTTACATTTAGCACTTCCTACTTTTCATTCAGGAAAATACATAAATAAATAAATAACGAGAGTGACAGAGTGTGGTTGGTATCTGATAGATTATCTCTGCCCGTGCAGTAGCCTGGCTAGGGAGAAGGGTAGGGAGGGTGGGGAGGTATTTCTTCAATGAATTCAATTTCCCACTGCGTGTCAAGGTTACTTCCTCCCGTCACCTTGGTCGCTCCTGTCGCAAGCTTCCCACCCTGAATGAAAAGCAGAAACTGCCTTTTCTGAATGAAACCACTTCTTATTTTGTCGGCTCTGAAACGGCTAGATCTCGCCACATGCCCTGCTGCCACTTGTTTAAGCACCAAACTCCCATGTCTTTTTCACAGGTTTCTGCATGAAGATATTTGGGAGTTGTTTGTGCATATTCCAGCTAACAAAGACAGGGGAACATCACTGAAACCACCCAAGTCACAGTCACTCTTCCCTCATAAATCCCTGGCAATAACACCCAAGTTTTCCAGCAGGGAGGAAGCCCACTTTCCCCTGTTGCAGCTCCTGAGTTATTTGGCATGGTTGTGCTAGTGAGCAGGATGTTTCATGGGCCTGCCGTAGGTAATGGCCCTGTTTCAAATGTATTTGCAGAGCCAGGAGATAAAATCACCTGGGGCAGTGCAGAGAGAGAAGTCAAAAGCGACATAATAACTGTACTCTTTTTTCAGCTTCAAAAGGTTTGGACGGGGGAATCTTTTTTGTCTTTTCCTGTTACTTAAGAAGAGGCTTTGTTTCACAAAGCCACTGGGAAATATTAAGGACCTGATGCTCCTCTTTGTTACACTGCCTCAAATCCACTAACTGCAACCTACTCATGGCCATGCAAATAAAAGCCAATTCAAGTTTTTCCAAGTTTTTCTTGTAAACTTCCAGTTACAAATTATTGTTTCACAGTGGTATAAAAAATTAATTTTTTTTAAAGCTATATACTAAAGAAAGCAATTTTCACAATCCTGCTTTCCTCCTAAGTGCTCAGTATCTACAGCAAGATACCAGCTGGAGTAAACGCACCGGAAGTTTAGCATAGTTGGACTTATCTTTGTTGTGCAGAACTGGATAACTGCATGTTTATAAGCTAACACCCAGATCACATTCTGGTTTGGGGAATATATGGCCACACAGTTTGCAAGATAAGCTACTGCATTTGCAGAAGATAATTTACACAGAAAGTGTGACGATTCACATTCATGTGCTAAATTTCATTCATAGATTATTAAAAAGTTGTTTATGAAGCACAGGAATGACTGAGCTGGCTCAGACCAAAAGCCCCCTGTTTCATGTCCTTCACTTTATTCTATAGCAGATTTTTAAGGAAGACAATAGAGCAGGTTATGCCCAGAATGGTCTTTTTCATGTCCATTTACTAATAAAGGCCTTCCTGAGATCATGCTGTTTCAAAGTTCCTAGTGTAGCCCTTCTTCTAGGCTCACTGGTGCTTCTGGCACCTGTGACATCCTGTTGCAGTGAGGTCCACTACTCGGCTGGGCAGTGTGTGAGAAAAGGACTTCCTTCTCACTTTAAGAATGTGAGCAGGCAGCCCAGACAGTGAAAGGAGAAGAAGCAAAGGGAACTCACTAGAGGAGATACTGGAGCTGACTGAACCAAACTGACCAAGGCAGCATGGAAATATTAAGCCAGGCAGGAGTATTGCCAGGGGTGCTGATGGAATAGACCTTCCTTTGCAGCCCTTTATCTTAATGGAGTTGATGGCCTAGCACTGTGGAGCCAAGGCAAGTAGGAGGTTTGGGCTGTGCAGGGTGTGTAAATGGGTCTATTCTGCAGTTTCATGCTTTCTTTAAACCAGCACAAGACAGCAGAAGTGATAGTCTTCCTCTTGGATCCCTCAGCTCTAGTATCACCCTGCCTTGCTGCCAGTCCAAGTCTATCTGTGGCTGCTCAGTAAATCAGATCAGTTAAAAAGACTTTTGTTGTTGTTGTTGTTGCCCAGATAACTTTAGGTCACATCATTTCCAAGACCCTCTCTGATGGCTGAGCTGAGAAAAATCTAGTCCTAGCGATGGTTGCAGGAAGGGCAGGAAAGGACAAGGCTAATTCTTTTGGTGGTAGTGATAGTTCCTGCTAGTTTGCAGTGATCTTGGAAATCATAGCACTTGCCTCCTGGTCACCCTCTGCAAGGTGTCATGTCCTTTGATGTAGATCAGCTTAACTCAAAGCATTTTGGCCACCTCACTCAAATAAATGTGTCAGATGATAGGCAAGCTGGAAGCTGCTGCATCTGGACAGGTGTTTGTAGTGGAGAGACACACTGGTTTGTTACTTCTCGCTTGCTCTGACAGAGCTTTTCCTCAGATCTTCAGAACTGCATTTTGAGCAGTTAATATACTTATTAGGAAATAACTGCTCTTTATTGGCACTGAATGAACCTCTTAGCCTGGCTGAGACTTGGGAATGTAACATGTCATTTACAAAGCTATCCCCAGAGAGCACAGGCATATTACAAAAATATGCCTTGTGTTGAATCTATTTAAATGAGTAAGATGACAGCATGAGGATTATGCATTGGATTTACATGCTGAATGGCCACACTTAGAAACCTGACAAATTGCCTTGGAAAATGAAATAATATTACCTTAGAGCAGGGATGGTGCCTAGCACTCTCCATAGGAAGAACAGAAGAGTAAGAAGAAAACTGCAAATACTGATAACGTTATCTGCCTGAAATGAACTGCATAGTGTTGAGAATAGTGGTTTACAGGTATAGAGGGCACTGGTCAACCAACTCACAGCTTTAAGATACTAAAAGCAAAAAGACAAAGTCATTTCTATTTAAATTATATTCGCTGATCTGAGTTGGATTTAATAAGCACAAGCATCTAGTTACACAATTGTTCCTGTCTGTTAAAAAAAAACACAGCCCTCGTGATAGCTGAAATTTTTTATTCAAGCCATGTACATTTATAACCATATCCCATGTATTGCTTCATATAGCTAAAATATGCTCCTACACACTCAGTGTGTAACCCATGTTGGGTGTGTTGTAATTTAATCTACAACCCTGTTTGGTATGAATGTAACCTGTGATATAATCAGCCTGGAATAACATGAACAATTAGTCAATGACACTGTGTATCTAATCTCCACATGTCTGAGTTCAGAAAACAACACCTAACAACATGCCCCTCTGCAGTTAGGAAGAGAATCACTGGATGCTTGGAGAGAGGGTGCCCTGCACTGCCATTTCTTCCCAAGAAACATGGGTACAATTTAAAAGCAAAGGTTAACTACGAAGTCAAAGATGCTTGGCTTTGCTAAGAATTTGGTCTTAGGCCTTTGTCCTTTTCCACAAAAAGTCCAACTCTGATCTTATTCACAGCATTTTGCGCTCATGTACTTCCCTTGGATTGGTCTGAATTACTCTAGTTGTGATGGAAATGAGAGCAGGGTCAGACTAGGGGGAAAGAATGATGATTCTAAACAAAGGACTGGTGAAATAACAGAAGAAAATTACGTTTAAATTCTCCTCTATTTTTTTATAATATGGGTTAATGGAAGGTCTATAAGGGCTCCACATCTCCCCTAGCTGCAGTGGAAGATCAGTGCTGCCACAGTTCGGATATCCCTCTTACATTGCATATAGAGAGCCAAACAAATGAAAATGAAGATATTTATTTACAAAGCACTCTTAAGAGCTGACATGTTTGACAATGCTGTACAGAAAGGTGCCAATTCATGAATTAATTGAATTTTCTTGAAGCACAGTATTGTAGAGCAAGTCTGGAAAACACAGCAAAGGGAGACTGGGGCTTTCTGGAGCAACAGCTCCCCCTAATGATGCCTGGGAGTTATTCTGGAGTAAGGAAAGATCCTTCAGTTTAGGAAATGTGTCTGAAAGATCCAAATGAAGTAGCTCCCTTTCCAGTAATCTGGAACCCAGATGGAGCTGACATCTTTATTTACTGGTCACTCTTTATTGACAACCAGCAGTGAACAGTATTTTAACAGGAGGAATAGATTAGGGGTGGAATTACTCTAGTCACACATGTACACTTTTTTACATTGTCCCTAGCATCTTGGCCTGACATTCTTTCAGTCAATGATGAGCCCTTTTTACCCTTGCAGGGAAAATTGAACATGAATAGGTCCCAGTAACAAAGCTGCCAATGAAATGAAACAAAAGCTGTGTTGGTTGAATTAAAGGCCTGGCCATTATTTTGGAGAGGAACATTTCTGAAGATTCTAAGCTGTTTTTTCATCCAGCTGCCTAACATTGATCCAGATTCAGTAAATATATACTTTTTCTCTTGAGTTCTATTTTGGGTTACACCTTGAGGCTAATGACCTCTGAGAGAGCAGGGCTGATAACAGTTCCTGATCCTATAACCACGGAGGGGAATAACGTGTGTACAATGTGTACAGCCTGAAGTAGGACCCTGGCTGGGGAAGCCCACATAACTCCTCATACATAAGTTCATTGGTCTCTAGTCTTTGTCTCTAAACCTTTGGATTGACTTTCCTAAGAGATTTTTGAACTCTTACCTTCAATTGCTGTCACGGTTCCCAATCTCACAGTGCTGGAGTTATTACTATATATATCATTAAATGCTGTATGGTGACTATCAATCATGATCTGGAATCATCCCACCATATAGGAACTCGTTAAAGATGAGTTAGGATATTTATCTCCTTAAGTTTTAGATTTAGTCAGTCAGGAAACGTTGTCCTGCTAACTGCTCCATATATCACTCTCACTTCAATATTCCACCTCCTGAGTGACTTTTGCTTGATTTAAACACTCTTATTAAATGGGGAAAAAAAAGAAAAAAATAGTCTCCTGAAAACAGCATGACTTCCACCATGGAGCATATCTTCTCAATAGTAGTAGGACTTTTGACTTTGTAGACAGCAGGAGTAGGTATTTAATTAGAATCAGAAGGTTACCTAACGAAAAGTTAACTGGAGGTAGCTTATTTCTAAATGTGTAAACCTCTAGTTATTATATAAACTTTCCAAAATTACACATCATAAAATGAGGATTTCCATTGGCCCGTTTTTTTTTAAAAAAAAGTATTTAGTGTCAGGAAGCTGTAGTGAAAAAATGTCCATTTTTAAGGTATCTAAACAGGATATCCAAATATCCCAGCTAATTTTTCAAAATCAACCTTTAAATGCTATAGCAACTAAAAATCTTCTTGATTCTCTTGACTTCGAACTTCTTGTCTCCTACTAGAGCTTGTCTCTGGAAACTGGTGTGTGAGTATTAACCTTAAATATAGTACTGCCTAGTTCTGCAGGCCACAGAGGAGACTCTTTAATATTCTGTGCAAGAAATCCTTAAAACTGAAAGGTCAGACTACATGATAACAGTCCCTTCTGCTTTTAAAATCAACTAATCCTAGAAAATGTGATCATATCAGTCATGTAGTGCAGCTAATTGATTGCGTATTTATCTCACACAATCATCTCAGGGAATCGCATACAGTTGCATTCAGCATCACTGCACAGAAGATTCCTGGGGAGAAGGTTGTAGAGTCAACATCTTCTGGTTGCTCCTAGTAAATGACATGACTTTCAACAGACTCTTGTGCAGAAGCAGAATGAAAGTGAGAACAAACAATGTGCAGAGAATGTAAATATTAGGCAGACAAAGTGTAAAAGGTAGCAGGCTTCCACCAGCTGTATTTTGACTGGGGTTCTGGGAAGGAAGGCAACATGTACCTTGAAGCAATCCCATTATCACAAATAGTAACCAGAAAAACAACCCACAACTATTGCAAATATTTAGAATAATTGATTTCAGCAATTCAGCTCCCCTCTTTACAGGAGCAAAAATTTTATCTGGAAGTGACAACACTGCAAGGTTCATCTCTGACTTTAATGACAGCACTTGCTGCATCATATTGTACATATTTAGTATTGAGCAGTTTACTATCCTGATGAAATCATGTGTAGCGTTAGTGAACATGGCATTTACAGGTAATACCCTGCCTCATTGAGGGCAGATGTGCACTGGGCTCTGCACATTGTTCAAGAACCTCCTTACTTCTGTTTGAGCTAGGACCTCCAAGTGGGTCATATGATGCACTTCCCTGCGCACTGACCCCAAACCCCCAGGTCCTGAACACTTGCTAATATTAATATTCACTTTCCATTTTCAGACAGGGGGAAACACTCTGTGATCTGTTCATTTTGGAAGGAACTCCAATCAATGTTGGCTGATCAACAGAGAGGTCAGCACTGTTGAGGGCTGCAGTGAAAGCATTCTAGGTAAGCTAGAGAGCAAGGCTGTCTGCACTAATAATAGCTCCTCACATTTATGAGTGCTTTTAACAGCCGACCCAGCAATGCCAAATCATTTGTCCAGCTTCACTACAGACAAAATAAAATAGCTCTAGGAAGATAAGCATATCCTGGAAGGCTGGGATTTTCCAGCAGATAGGGCCAAGTCTCTGTTGGTGGCAATTGGCAGTGTTGTGCTCAGCTCCACAGACAGGTGCCAAATGGCCGTAGCAGAGATTTTGGCAGTAGAATAGCAGTCGTAACAAATGACTCTGTGAAGCCTTGTGCGCACTTCACCTAAAGTATTGCAGCTTCCCCTGCCCCTTGAAAGCACTCCAGAAATGTGGGCTTGTGCTTACCAGCACAATGAGCCAGCAAAAGACTCATCAGGAAAGTTCACTGCCGCCCTAAGCAGTGCTAAAACAGCAGCTGTCTCACTAGCAGCAAGGAGAAGGTCGAGCTACCTTTCCAGAAGACTCCCATCGCCCCAGTTCCTGAGCCACCAAGCCATGGGAAGGAACCGCAGCATCTGGAACAGGCTCTGTGTGAGGGGAGATTAGCACAATAAATGCAACCACAACTGAGAGCAGTAAAACTCCACTGGCTTTTGTTCTTACAGTTGCATGCTGAGAGGGCTCCCAGACATCCATTCTCTCCCCTCCATCTGGGAAATCAGTGTTCACAGAGACACAATGATCACCGTGATTCACCACCAAGCCCAGGCCTACCAAGGGATATTAAGGGGGTATGTGGCATGTGCTTGAGCTGACATGTTGAAGGAATAGTCACGCTGCTTTGCCCACTCATGGAGAGTGTGGTTTCTTCTTGATCCAGCATCATTCGGATGTCTCTCAGGCCCACATGTTGTCTAAGTCAAATTACCCCTTACATTAAATCCTCCTGGAGCTCAACTTTGAGTACTCTGTCAAACATCTGGTTACGAGTCCTGGATTGGCCCATCCCAAAGGCAAGAGTGATGCACATGCCCAGCTTGAATTTGACCCCAATGCTCCCCAGTGAATGATGAAAGCAGCCAGTTGCTATTAAATTTGCTTGGCAGAATAGGAAATGCTAAGGGGAGCAGAAGACAGTCTTGTCTCTATTTTGCTGTTTCATGTGCTCACCATGCTACATAGAATCTAAACTCGACCACACAAATATAGTGCAGAGCTGCACCCTTGGTGAAGCATGTGGCCATTCACCAGTTAGTCTCTGATGCTTTATGCAAAAAATATCTTATGTTCTGCAACTCAAATATACCCAACACCTAAATTATTATGCAAAGTCCTTGTGTGACTGGTGACATCTTCAGATGCCTGCCTCCTTCAGCAATCTGTCCCTAGCACCTTGTGGAATCTGAGCCTCCACACAGCAACTGCAAGGAGGATTTTATTGTATTTTGTTTAATTAACTGCGCAGAGCCAAAGGCCTTTCCTGTCTCTTTAACCAGATCATTAGCTGGCAACCCAGTCTTCACAGAAATAAGCATCGTTACAGTGGTAATGAAAACAAGACAAAAACAAAAATCTGTGAACATTTTTATTGCCCCGGAGCCATCAGCATCCACAGAGCATAAGCAGAGCTGTCAGCAATGCCTCTCCTTACTTGGGACTCAGTCAAAACAAAGCTCCAAGTCAAATTTCTTGCCTGACCATTACATCAAGTTTTAGTTCTATTCTCAGCTATGATCTGCCACTGATTAAGTTATGAAATTCATTAGGGAAGAGAAAATTGCAGTTCTTTGGTGGATAGAGCTGAGTGTTGCTATTGCAGAATAGCCAGGAGCAACCAGGGAAAACATGCCCATGAGAGGCTGGTGTAATTCTGCTGGGATCACAGACAGGCAGTCACAGGATAAAATTGCAATCTGCAATGCAAGAGATGCAGTGACAGATCACAGGATAACTTTTAAAAACGGCAGATGTTTTGCAAGCCCCAAATTTGGGGGTTAGATTGAGAAACATGCACATAAAAAACTCAAGGAAATGGAAAGGATGATAGACTAACTATGTTACAAAGGCTTTCCTGCTGGAACAAAGTGTTATAACAGAAGAAGCTTGTGGCACCTCTTATTACCAGTGGTTTAATTAGGAAACGTGTCATGTCACATTAGCCCATTCACTTCTCACCACTGTTATCTTATTGTTCTCACAGCACAGGTAGTATCAAAGCAATGACACAAGTGAACAGAGACTCTTCCGTTGTATTCAGAAGGTGTATGGAAAAAGGAACTACGATCTGCATCACAGCTATCTCACACATTAACTGAGAAAATAAAATAATATAAAATAATAAAATAAAATAAATAAAAATATCTCAAGGGCAATCTTGCTTCATTCCCACAGAGTGGCTGTGATTTAGCTCAGGTAGTTTTCATAAGCTAATAGTTGTCTTTGGGGGATTATTTTGAATGCTTTCCCACAGAACAGAGCTGCTGTGCCCGAAAGTTTGAAACCGTGGGCTGAGGACCCTGAATTCATGGGATGGAGGAGCACAAAGTGTGCACGGTCCTGCTTGCCTTGGATAAGGACGCAGTGCAATTCTCACAAACCACAACTGACAAGGTGCACTGGAAGATTGGAAGGAACTTGTTTCTTCTGTTAGTAACCACAGGAGTTTCTCTGAGTGTCTTGTGGTTGCTGGTTCTGAGAACAGGAAGCTGGACAAGCCATAGGTGCAGGAGATTCTCGCTGCTGCTTGTGTTACCCACCCAGCCAGAGTTCAACTGATTAGGAGGGTATCAGAGTTACATAATGGGTTTTCTGTGTTGTTTTACTGTAAAGATGGAGGAAGGGGGGTGGGGGTGCTCTTCAAGGCAGGGATGAGGGTTGTAAATAGCGAAACCACAAGGAATTGAATTTAAGTGGTGGAATAATTTAACAAATTAGGATAATTATAACATGTCACATACAATAAGCACATATATCTATGTGTAATAATACATAACAAATTAGTACTTAAATCCTGCTAAATTTATTAGTATATTTAGACTGGGTATTCTGCTACTGAAATGCTTACAAAATCACTTTGGATCCCTAAAGATCGATCTCTCTTAACATTAGACATCTGGAATATTAACATCTATCTTTGAGCTAATCTCAGAGAGCTCCAGAAAAAAAGAAGAGCTTAAAAATCTATTGAAAGAAATAAACACTTTTAAGATACTCATAGGATGACTATTTTGGAAATCTTTAGGATGGATTGAATTGTGTATTGGTCTCCAGTAGCTATCAAGAGTGCATGGTTACTAGCCCAGATGTGGATATCAGTGCTGCACACCACCATATTTACCCACAGGATTCTCATCACAGATGGTCTAACATATGTTTAATAATACAACAAAATAATGAGAAGTTCCAGCAATACTTTAATGGGAATTCATTCAGCTTCCTCTAGAAATTCCTCCTGAGGTTTTTGTCAGTATAGGAAGCATCTCCAAATTCCTCATCTAATGGATGCCTTGTGCAAGATGGATTCAACAGAGGACACCAATTTCCGATTTCACAGGGCAAACAGGTGTCAGAAAATATTGTCATCTTGCTCAGTGAAGTTACTGCATATCTTTTTCACAGAAATGCAGTGATGTAGCTTGTGTAGTTTTGTGAACCCAATGCTTTTCTGAGGGAAGAAATATGAGCAACTTCCTGCAAAAATGACCATGAGAGATCAGAATACCCAAACACAGGTCAGAGTAAAGTCAGTCTTCACAGTCATTCTTGCCTCCTGAGGCCAAATGTGGCACCAGTTTAAGCAAGATACTTTTAGGCTCTGTTCAAGTGTTGTTTTTTTCTTTTAATTCTTTAGGAATTTATGTTGAAACCTCACACAATTTCAAATGAGCCATCCAACTCTACAGGCAGAGCAAAAACTCCTCCTGTGTGCTTCATTCCTGGTAGGTCCTCCACTTGAAAGAAAAGTCAGGTGTTCCTGTTATTTGCTTCACACAACATTAAAACACATGTATATGGATTTCAGATAGATGGCAACATTCTTTAGATGCTATCAAGTCACATTGACACAGAGAAAGACTTTTTTCTGTAATCTCACTGGAAATGTAACAAAAAGCTGCAATTGTTTGGAGTTTTTGTGTGATAATACTTTGAGAGACAAAACATTTCTCCTCCCAGCTCAAAAGCTATTGAAGCAATTTTCCTGACACATTCAAAAATGATTTATTGTAGGTCAGAGGGCAATCAGAGGAGAAAAAGATCAATCACACAGGAAGAGATAAGTTTTTCTTTTGGTCTCTCTCTCTCTTTCTCTCTCTTATTTTTTTTTTTTTTTGAGTGACCAGCTTCAGTTATAGTGTTGTAAGAAATATTTCAGGATTCTAGCTGCTGAATTTCTTCAATGATCATACAACTTGGAGTTTGCCTATGGTTTAGCCATTTTATTTAAGAAGAGCTTAGTTTATTGCTCTGACCCTACAAAAGCAAAAATCCAACCCATAATCTGTAACGAATAGCTACGTAAGTTGTGAATGCAGTATTATTAGTGACTGAGAAAAGTTCTCTGTGGATCAAGATTAAAATATAAACTAGTATGCAGTACTCTGAAATGCAACCCCCTGGGATTCTTACAGAGCTATGTATTATGGCCACACAGATGCCACACCAATTCATCATGATTAATGTTATCACAGCCAGTCCCAAGGGTTGCAGTAATGATTGGCCACTTTTCATGAAGAGCTGTGAAATGGCTTTTTGGCTCTGCATGCTAAACACAGAAATCATTTAAGTGCGATAGATTGAGCAAAGCCGATTACACACACCTACAGAGCATGCAAATGTTTTCTTTCTCTCTGCTATTAAGGGAAGAACATTGTCCTTACATTTCTCAGGGAATTAGCCATGCAGATCCCATCACCTGTCAGGACAATATTACTGATTCCTCAGGTACTCAAAACATAGTCCTACCTGGTCATTCATATTTTTGCTGCTAGGAGATGACAGGCTTAGTGCCAATAGAGCACACAACAGTTTTGCCTTCATTGCAAAAAAAAAAAATTGGGATTGCTTTTATTAATCTGATATTATCTGCAAAGCTAGAGAGTCTGCAAGTCTCAACATGAGCAGAACTGTAAATGAGGACACATACTTGTTGCCTTCAGCATTGTATGGCATAGGATGAAGTCACATTGTTCTCAAAAGAAAGAGAAAAGCTATATAGGGTTGAGCGAAAAGTCATTACTGATCTTCAAATGTCTGTGATAAGATGGAAAAGGCATCTCATATTCCACAATTATGTTTACAAACAGTGTTCTGAGTATTTTATTTGTGATAAAATGTAGTAACTTTCCAGGAATGTTTCTTATTACTAGACTTGCTATGTATCTGCTGGAAAATAGCTGAGTAAATAATTTATCCTCTCAGATTTTCAGTAATGAAATAAATAATTGGTCATAAATGAGTAAAGACTTACCTTTGCAATCTTGTATAGCTCTCTTCTGAAAGCCATTGCTCTCCTAAACCCCACCTTGTGTCAATGACATGAGTTACCAAATATCCAGGTCCACTGACATTGGTCTTGCACTTGTACCTTTGCACTATTTTTTTTCCAGGCTGCCTCTATTCCAGTGACATATATAAGTGACCAATTAACTGATCTTTTCAGCAGAATATAACTATAACTATCTCTTCCTGTTTTGTTTTGTTTTGGTTTTTTTCCCCAGCAAGTGAAAAAAGCACCTGAGTCATTTGATCACCCCAGATATTTGTGACGCCCTATCACATGAACCACCTTGGTCATTTACATCACACATCGTATCTTACTCAATCTCTGCAGCTTCCAGTAGAGTGCAAAGTTCAGGTGCTGAGTCCAAATATCCTTGGACTCAGTTGAATTAACACTGAACAAATCTGTCAGCTCAGTATTTGTAAAGATAAAATACTTCATTAGAGAAGCTATCTGTGATTTTTTTTCTATTAGTCAGATCTGAAATCTAACGTGCATGTGTAATTTAACTTTAGCAAAGTTTGCTCCACATGAACTTTGCTTTATAATCATTCAGTGATCATAACCTCCCAGATTTGCTGCTGCTGCTCTTTGCATTGCATGGTTCTTGGAACACAGAATTTGTCCTTTCACAAATATCTATGTTGGTCCAACTGGACCACCTTGTAGATGATAAGGGAGAAACAGAGACAATTTCTGAATACAGAGTTGCATAAATGTTTTTCCTCAGGACTGCATGATAATTGTGTGTGGTGACATGATAACTTATTTACAGGTAACACATGTGGAAGTATCATGGACTGGTCGAAAGGAAACTGGAAAAGGAAGAAAGCAGAAAACCAAGTTAGTTATAGTGCAAGAGGAGCCCCTGCTGATCACTAGAGGGATTGCAGTGAGAGCAGAGACCAGAACTTGTGTTTGTTCACAGAATCACAGAAGAGCTGGGGTGGAAGGAACTTGTGGAAATCATTTGGTCCAATCCCTCTGCTCAGTCATGGTCAGTAATAGCAGATTGTCCAGGATCATTTCAGTTTGGGTTTTGAATATCTCCAGGGATGGAGACTCCACAGCCTCTCTGGGCAACTTGTTTCAATGCTTGACCACTCTCACATTGAAGAAGAATTTTCTTGTGTTCAGATGGGATTTTCTGTGTTTCAGTGTGTACTCATTGTCTCTCATTCTGTCACTGGGCATCTCTGAGAAGTCAAGTCTTATCTTTGTATCACTTATACACATTTATACATATCTCCCCAGTACAAGAGGGATGTGGAACTACTGGAGAGAGTCCAACACAGGGCTACAAGGGTGGTCAAGGACCTGAAACATCTGCCCTATGAGGAATAGCTGAGAGAGTTGGGCCTGTTCCTCCTGAAGAAGAGAAGGCTGAGAGGGGATCTGATCAGTGTCTATAAATACCTCAAGAGAGGGAGAGAAGAGGATGGGGTGGCCTCTTTTCAGTTGTGGCCATCAATAGGACTACAGGTAATGGCCACAAAAGCATCCACAGGAACTTAAGGAAAAAATTCTTGACAGTGACGGTGACAGAGCCCTGGAACAAGCTGCCAAGAGAGTTTGCAGAATCTCATTCTCCAGAGATCTTGAAAACCTGCTTGGACACAACCGTGTGCCACATGCTGT
Source organism: Nothura maculosa (assembly GCA_032353885.1). Taxonomy (NCBI): domain Eukaryota; kingdom Metazoa; phylum Chordata; class Aves; order Tinamiformes; family Tinamidae; genus Nothura; species Nothura maculosa. The sequence continues at coordinate 1,642,958 of JAUBOD010000865.1, forward strand.
AAGTGTGCAGCAGGGTTGGACTAGGCAATGTCTAAAGATCCTTTCCAAACTTAAAGATTCTATGATTCTATGATAAAATTGTCTTGGTATTTTCACCCAGACAGGCAAAGAAGTTGTATTACTGTGACTTGAAAATAAACAGAAAAAGAGGAAGGCTCAAAAACAGTTGGAGAATGAAAAACTAAAAAGGATTCAGTCAAATATGCTTTCAATTTCCATTGGTTTCACAATAAGTATTTTTACAATTTGAAATATTTGAAAATTATTTTGAACAGCATGTTCTTCAATAAGACATATATCTACTTCTGTGGTTTATATTTATTTATGTCCATTATAAATATAATAAAACCCTAAATAAATATCACTCATAAGACAGACACAATAGATTGAAAGATTGACATGAGGTTTGATGATTCATATTGCCTTGTTTAAGTTAGTTAAAGAAAACATCATTCGTGTACAATGATTTTATTTTCTTGTAACTTTACATATTGGTGGTTGAATACTCCTCTTCTTACTACTTCTAATTTTAAGATAGCCCTTGGATTTCATTACTATTCTTCATGAAGAGATCTGAATGCTCCTGGAAGCCAGATATTCCCTGTCTTGCAAGCTCGGAACTGGACCATTCCACTACCAGAACCACAAATTTTAAGTATAGGCAGCATGATCCTATTTGAATTTGCTTGGGTCTTGTACCATTCAGACTATGCAGATAAAATAGGTTGGTTACATAGTTATCCAAAGTCTACTTATATAAAGACAAAGGAAGGTCCAAATATGTTAGTATTTTAATGGTTTGCCCAAGATCAGCAAAGAAAACCATGTCCCACGAGAAGATAAAGCTTGTACCCCATATCACTAGGCTCAGCTTCTCCACAGGGTCACAAGCAACAAGTGACTGTCATACCTAAGAGACATGAGCATATCTGCACAGATCCTGAAGCGATGGACAGCCTGGAAGTACCAGTGTTCTCCAATCTCCTGTTCTCACATGGGTTTTCACCATATGTAAGTTTATAACCTACATGCGAAAGACCTCTTCTTGCTTATGCACTTTATTGCACACAACTGTTTCCACCTGAAATGGTCTTGTACAAATCAGACAGATAATGTCCTGTTTCCCTGTTACCAATAGGGAAAGCTCTTACAGCAACTAGCTTACAGCAAAGCACTGTGTTTTCAGTTAAAAGGACTGTATGATGTCTTCACTAAGTGAAAGAAAGATAGTAGGTCAAAGGAAAAGATAGTAGCTGTGCCATCAGCAAATAAAGGAATTGTACCTATTATACCTATACAAATGCAACATCACTATATCTTACATCTATTGTGATTCACCTTAATAAACAAAGTAGCAAAAGGTATCAAAACATAGATACAATATGTGACAGATTGAAATTCAAATTAATTCTATGATTCTATGATTTTGGTGTCCATAGGATGGCTAACAGCTCTAATGCTCATTATGCCCCTCACCTAGCGCTTGAAGATGTCTTGAGCTCGCTTGTGCATTGGCTTATGTGTGATCTACAGCAAAAAACTTCTGACACACACCACCATAGGACCTACTTTTTATGATGTGTGCCATGCTCTCACAGCCCACCACTAAAAAGGAGAATCTTTGCAGCTCACATCTTTATTTCTGTGCGTGTCCAGACTCAGAAGGTGACATATAAAGTGGCAGATGTGAAACAGAAAATTCTCGTCCTATTGAGAGAAAAGAGGTGCCTAAGAGAGAACAATAAAAATTACAAATTAGCCATGATGCAGAGACTTGACAAATCTATTCCTTTGCAAAAAGTCCAAGACATCTCTTAAAAACATGAATGATCAAGACTCTTCTTTCTCTCATACACTAGCAGGAAACTATCAGTTTTCTGCTTTAGATGTCAATTTGTGCAGAAAGAATTCTTCTTGCTAAATCCCTCTCTTACTTCTAGAGTCTGCTACATTACTTACTAGAAACGAAAGTCTTCACCTCACTTGACCTGACTTAGATTTATATCTCCTGATGGCTATATGAATGCAAACATATTAGGCTGATAAGGTTAATAGTAGGCAACATTTTTTTCCAAAATGGAATGATCAAATGGATGATTAAAATTCTACCATTTAACTGGCTGCTCATAAAACAAGAGTATTAAGATCCTCTAACTGTGAATGTACTGGGGCATTCTAAGTAATGGTACTGTCTACAGCAAATCTTTTCAGAATTTTACAGAGGTCACATTCGTTTTCTAAGATTAGAACATACTTGGAAAATGTTCATCAGAGTAGTCTGGATTTTGGAGCTTTACTGCAGCGAAGGGAAACTATAGAAAGTGGATTATATTAAAGAAATTTGCTTGAAAAATTACATGAAATTCAGATTTTTTTCCTGCAGACAAAATTAAAAATTAAATGTTTATTACAAGTAAAAGTTAAAAAGTTTTCAGAAGGAGAAAATGTTGAAATTTCACTAGATTTCATTTTGCAGAACAGTGTCCTTTATTACCATGGCTATATTGCCATATGACAAAGAGGCCAGAAGATATTATTATTTTTCAGTCGGGGCTTTCTGAACCATTAAAAGTGACTGAAAAAAAACTAATTTTCCCTTGCTCAGCATTATGTTTATGTTGTAATTATTTTTCTTCTATGTTATCTAATTTGAAATCAAAATGAATTTCATCCTTTGATGTGGGAATGGAAATTCCAAATTTCTTCTTATAAAGATACTATGTTGAGCATCTCTGCCAAGCCTGCTTCCTCCAGCTTCCTGTACCCTTTGTGGATGGGAAGAGCAGATAATTTTACTCAATGTCAGCTGACAATGACTTCCTTTGAGACAACTGAAGAATTAACTCCCTTGTGCAAACATTACAGTTGCAGAAAGGCACCTGCTAGAGTGGTGTATCATGGTAGTCCAAGATTAAGGCTAAGACAAGTGGACAAAAGGTCTAATAGGCCATTCTCTTATGGAGACAAGTAGGAACTAATTGAAGGGGCAACCCAGGGATATTTGAGCCCACATTCAGTCTGGCCAACACATTATCATAGCTACCTTCTTCTGAGATGGCCCGAAAACAGCAGCACACTCCCCATCTCCTTGGAGAGGAGATGTTCAACCCCATGCATCATCCAGAGTTTCAAGATAAATATCAGAGGACATCTGCTTTCAGTGAAACTTCTGTTCCAGAGCAGAGGACAGTACAGAGAACTAGAGAACAAATTACACAACCTCAAGCTCCCATGGCCAGAGTTTAGTGGGAAGAAAAAAGGCCAATTTCATGTAGAAACCTCTTTACATTCTTAAGCTTATCCATTGGACATACTGAATTGCACAAACTAAACACCAACCAGAGCAGGAATAGCTTATCCACCTGGCAGTGGATAGAGTCCTATGTTGTTACTAGTCCTGTAAAGATAGATAGATAGATAGATAGATAGATAGATAGATAGATAGATAGATAGATAGATAGATAGGAAGGAAGGAAGGAAGGA
>JAUBOD010000865.1:1654426-1693655 GCA_032353885.1 Nothura maculosa
CCCTGGGCAGCCTGTTCCACTGCTCTGTCACCCTCACTGTAAAGAAGTTCCTCCTCACCTGCAGATGGAACCTCCTGGGCTTCATCTTGCACCCATTATCCCTTGTCCTATCACTGACCACCACTGAAAAAAACTTGCCCCCCTCTTCCTTACAATCTCCCTTCATGTATTTATACATGTTAATCATATCCCCTTTCAGCCTTCTCTTCTCCAAGCTGAACAGTCCCAATTCATTCAGTCTCTTCCCGTACAAGAGATGCTCCAGCCCAATAAAAATTCCATTCAAGGACATATGCTAGCCAGCCTCTACTGCAGTGGAGATAAGCTCTGACTATGACAACTAGAAATTGTATCCCTCTTCTCAAAAAGCATGGATGAGATCTACATACCTTCCTCAAAACCACAGCTGTTCCCTGCAGCTTCCCAGAAAAGCCCCTCGAGGGTAGCTGAGCTTTTGTCTGTGCTCTGAGTGTCATTATAGTGGGGTTTTTTATTTGTTTTTGTTAGTGACTTAGAGTCAAAGGTTTTTATATCACGGTCAAGTGCAAAGTGGCAAACTATGGCACTGCTCTTAGTACATGGACCTGAGGACCAACATAATGTACTTAGTCCAACCACTGCATTCCTGGGAAATATCACTGCCTTCATATCTGCCTCTTGAAAATTAAGTTTCTAGATCTAGCTCAGAGAATTGAGAGTAATTCAGTACAACTCTCTTTCCATTATACAATTGACTAAAAGTGCTGCCTAGGTGAAAAAAAAATGTCATTAAACTATTAAAGCTCTATCAAAGAGAGTACAGATGAGTTAGAATTTAAATTGCAAAAGAGAACTATAAAAGTGTAATTTGGAGGAGTCCTTACAGAGACATTTTCTCAGCCCTACTTTTCTCCAGGTCTCTGCCTTCCACCCATTGCTCTAAGCATCACTGTGTTAAGAGCAGATGTTACCCATGGAGCAGGGGCTATAACTCAGGGGTCCCCACCCTATGCTGTAAACACGGCACTGCAGAGCCTCACTCACTGTCCTTGCATTCCTTAGGGAGCTGTAAATCTTGCGTTCCTAGTGACAGATTCAAAATACAACTCATACCTTAGTACTGCTACAAATGCCCTCAAGACTTGCTGGGTAGGATGCTCCCCTGAGATGTGACAATAGCAGGTTCACATAGTCAGGGCTGGCAAAGGCCACAGCATAAGTGTGACCTCCAGTAAGTCAGTCCCAGCCATTTGTTCTCGTGTGAATGAGGGAGAAAGACATCAACTGATGAAATAGCTCCATATCCAGCCACAGTCAGTACTGTGTGAACCGTGAAATGACACAATTCTGCATGTGTTCTCAGCATATTTTATCTACTTATCACACAAAGCTTTTTATATCGGTGAAAATCTACTCTGATCTCACTCTCACCAGTTTAAAAAGGGACAAGGAAGATCCTACTGCTTTTGTGGAGTGACTCTCTTGCAGTTTCAGAGATGACACCCTTATTGTCAGCTTCCCACTCAACCAAGATCACTGCAGCAAGAGTGTTCAACAGGCATGCAGCAATGGCCAAGCAATCGAGCAGCTCTCCTGGGCTCAAGCTTTCGGCCTCTGTGCAATTCCATGCTCAGACACTGATCTTGCTTCCATTAAAATAGATGGAAAAAGTCCAAGTGCATTTGGTGGGAGCAAAAGCCTGCTTCTACACACTCCAGCCTCCTGGGGTGTATATATTGTAGACTGTAGTCAGACTACGTGTCTGTATGTATTTCCTATGCAGTTTCAGTTTTTATAAACCACTGGAGTTTGCAGCTTTGTCAGCAATGACAATGAAGAGTTTCATTCCAAGTGGTGTGTTCTTGGGGAAAGTTTTGATTCTAAAGAAATGCCATTTCTCAGTGAAAAAAAAACTGTTGAAAAATTCTTTACCAGTTCTATGTTTTGAGCTAATTCAAAGACTCTCCTTGCTTTCAGTCAAAGATCTACTTGCTCAGGAACTGCTGAATCAAAGCACCTGAATATACCACTATGGTCTTGCTTTTCAGTTTGCTGTCTGCAGGAGTTAAAATACACCACTGTGGATCCCCATACCAGTTAAAGAGGGTATTCAATTCCCTTCCTGGCTTTTTTTTGGGAATAGAAGTAGAGAACTTTGGTAGGTCTTCTGCATATAGTTCTTCAGCCCTGTCAGTGTCCTCACTATCATTAGAAACCGTCAATAAATGTCCTTTGAAATTTAATGACTCCTTCTAACTTTGCATATATTGCTGATTTTGATTCCTTCTACTCATCCTCCTCTCGCCTCGATGCATTTCCCAGCCTCTGCATCCTAAAGCATTGCATATGTTCCCCATTTAGGTCTTCCTTAATTGTTCTTGGCATCACATTTGTGACAAAGAGAGAGCAAAGAAAGTTGATTTGAAAGAAAATATTTGTTTGCAAAGCAATCTTTTTTTTATGTTTGCATGGGAATACACTCAAAGTCTTGTTTCATTTTTTGAGCTAGATTGATGTACAGGAAGAATATCTTTCATGATCATTCAAGATACAAAGCAAAATTCTAGTTTTGATTGAGTTTACCTAATAAAAATCAGGTGAAAGACCTAAAGCATAATTGTTGTTACATAATATCTGTGTACAGAATCCATGTGTACAGAATCAGTAGAAATCTGAAATGTCAATTGTCCCTGGGTAAAGTAGATGTTAAAAGGGTAAAAACTGGCAGAGGTGATGGACAGTTATAAAACTGGACATGAAAAATTTGGAGCAATTCTTCTCCATGGCTATATCTTTTTGAAGTTAACAGTGATGTTTGTGAGGTTTTGCCATATCCTAAAATGAAAACTGATTCAGGTCAGCTCTGGGGTATTTTTAATAAAGTCCCATGAGTCACAGGTGCTCTGCTGATTCACACATTTTGTCTAAAAATCCTAACATCCTCTCGCTTTGGATTTGGAGGGAATTTGTGCTGATGAATATACAAAGGAAGCATCAAATGCACAAATATATGAGTTGCCTTCTTTCCCAGGATTAGGAAGCACCCTGGAAATCTCATGTTTTAGGCTCTCACAGAAATCCCAGTGGATTAGACCTCTTTGTAGGCGGTGCTGGCCTGGAAAGAGGCCTGAGAGTTACTATCATTTCAACCCTTCATGCCCTCTTGTCTTGACCAATACTTCTTGATGCCAAGTCAAAGGGTGGCAGTGGCAGCGAAGGGGTGTGTGGGGTGGTCTCCCCAGGGGAATGAAGGGGAGAGCAAGCTCTTAATTCAGTTAACGATTGCAGGAAGTGGTTTGTCAGTTTAGAGGTAGTCCCTGCTCAAAGCCAGTGCCCTTCTCAGAAATGAACTTGCAGTTCTCTAAAGATAGATTGCGCAAAACACCAGGGGGCCCTCGGGAACCTGCAGCCACAATTCCCTAGGCAGGGAGCCCCAAAAAAAGCACTGAAATGCCCTGTTTCACACAGCTGCTCTGTGGACTAAAACAACGCTCAGTGGAGCGGATCTCTTGTGCAAGTTATCAGGTTTCATATCCACAGTGACCAAATTTTGTTAAAAAATATGACAGCTGCTCCTGACTTTTTTTTTTCTGTGCGATTTTAACTGTAACTTCAAACTGCACATGCATTTTCTGCCCTTCAGGGATGTTGCTGGGAGGTCTGCGTAGAGCAGAGGACTTCTCAGAAGTTGTCAACCTTGGCATTAAAGGATCAGGTATCCTTGACATACCTGACAGGTCAGGTAGGAGAGTTTGCAAGTGATGATCCACTGCAGGATGTTCAGAGCAGCCTGTTCATGCCTACTATGGCTAGGTAGAATTCAGTTGGGTATAAAACAATGAAATAGGTAACTGGTAAGAAAATAAGATGACACTATAAGGAATAACTCCCAAATTGTCCTGGAACAACAGTGAGGATATAGCCAATATTTCTACATCTTACTAGGGCTTCCCATCTACATTCACAGGTACCACACAATAATTCCCTTCGTTGGAGCCTCCAATATGCCTTACAAAAGACAGTAAGCAGCCATTCTAGTTAATCCTTTTAGAAGGCAATGTCTTGCACTGGGCTAAATTTAGTTTATCACTGGAGATGTCAATAGATTGACTCAGAGCTTGATATCCTTGCAATTAGAGTACAGAACCTTTATATTATTTCCAACTTTGTGGCCCTTAATTAATATATACTCCTGTTGTTAACTCAAACAACAGAAACTCATGAAGAAGTTATATGAGTGCCCCATAATGCAGTCTCTCATCAGAAATACTTCATGAGAATACATTTCATAGTCCATCCTTGCCCATGACCTCAAGCCAGGCCTGGCAATACATCACACAACATAACAGTGTTATTGGGAGCATTATTGCCCCTTTTCCATCCTTACTCCAGCCTCAGCAAGTACATACTTCAGGCAAAATCAAAACAGCTTTGTAGGTTCCTTTCTGCTCAAGTTTGAGTTTTCATTTAACTCTTTGTTTCTTGACAGCTTTAAATGTTTCAAGGCAGAGATAGTGGGGTTATTTTAGGATATAAAACACAAGGGTCCCAAAGCATGACACTAACCATTCCTCACACAGCTCAGGCCAGAGAACAGCAAACCCATTTTGCTGCACAGACACACTTCCTCTTATAGTGGTGCAAATCCAGAGCTGTCTTCAATAGGCTACTCTAGGTTCATGCTGAAGGTGGAATATGTCTGATAAACTGTTGAGCAAAGGACAGAGACTTCTGAGAAAAAATCTTGTTTCAAGTTGGTGAGAACATGATTTGGATCTTCGTGTTTCATTTCTAAATGTCAAGTGCCTTCCTACTGGCTCTCTGTTCTTTCACGTTTTATATGGAGACCATCTTCCTTTGATTTTAGCTGTTTTTTATTTTTGTTTTGCAGCTGCAGCTACTTTGCTCTAATCTCCAGCAGCTCCATGGGCTCCATAGGCTCTCCTCTCCTAAAATCTGCTAAGACTGGTAGAAACACCTGAGAGAAATGCCTTGGCATTTTGCAAAGAGATGAAGACATGCAAATAAAGGTTTTAAACAGAATGTTTAATGAAACAAATTATCAACCTAATTTAACTGTCCAGTTGTCTTATTCTTTTCTCTGTGGGAAGCAGGTATTAGCATGCTATCTCTGGCTTATGGCACCTCCAGAGCCCATATTAGAACTTTTCTCTTTTCACATCTCTCCTTCTGCAATAGTTACTCTTAGCTTAAGGCTTCTTCCTCAATTGAAGGTCATTTTCTCTGCCTCTCTGCTTGTTTTCTCATAAACCAGTTATGCAGACCAAGAATCTTTTAAGTCCTCTGCCAAAGACACCTGCTCTATCTTCCCTATCCTCTTCCCACATGTGGAGGAGCTGTTAGACCTCTCCTATTTCATATTGTGAGCAGTGGCTCCAGATCTCTGCGGGATCCCCAAGATCTCCCCTGCATGAGATATACTTAGCACATGGGATCACAAAGCAGAAGAGATGCTACTTCTCCTTCCCACCTAGAGGAAACCCCCTGGTGAAAAGTCTTTGCACAGATGCCATAACATCTCAACAGTTGGAAATGCTGCTGGCATCCCCAGGACCACAAGCACCCACATCAGTTCTCTGTGGGAAGCAGCACATCACACTGCCTCTGTGATCCCGTCCCCGAATGTTGTTGCTCAAAGACTATACATATACATGTGAGTAAGCGCTGCACAAACCGAGCTGACACAGTGCACAATGCAGCTGGCAGATGTGTCCTTGAGTCATTGGCTTGTTTGCTACTGAACCCTCCCCATGTACCTCCCGCATCCTTTTAATGGAAAACATTAGCTTTCAGGAGAACTCATAGGATGATCATGTATCGACCCATGGGGGAAGGGAGTCTGTTGGGCTCCCCTGCAAATGAATCAGATTAGCAAATGAGCAATCTCTGCCTTTCCAGCTTCCACTTTCCCAGTCATGTCCTGTTCTTGTGTTCCTTGCTTATGTTAAAATTCCCACACTGGGCCCTTCTTGTGTAATTTAGACTCAGATTTTCTCCCCTTTCTTTTCCCTCCCTCCCCTCCACCCCCCGCATCCTCTGTACAACAGAGCTGGCCACACAGCAACAGAGGAAATGAACAACATCTGGTGAGATTGATTCCTCGTTCTTGTAAGCAGTGTGAGCTAACAGCTGTGTCAGGCATTTTGGCTAGCTCTGGAGTAGAAAAGAAATCAATCATACATTCTCTTTTACCACACCTCCTCGTTCTGGCATCAGCACTGGTCCTGCAAGATAATTGCCTGGTTTACTTTCCTGAAAATATACTGGAATTCCACTCTTAGTACAGAGGATGCTTCTTGATGCAAATATAATGATTACTTTAAAGTAGGGGAGTTTTTTTTTTAAAAAGTAGAGCAAAGCACTTAAGCACATGCCCAACTTAAAGCAGAGCAACTCACTACAGGGTTACTAGGAAGGGTTACTAAAACTATGCATGAGCTTTAAGTTATGTGTGGATAAGAAACAGGCTTTTTTTTCTTTTTCCTTTATTCAAATAACTAATCATTATTGTATCCTATTGCTCTTGGTAGTACTAAGGCATTTTGAAAAAACAGCTCTTACACATGCACATATAAGTTCTTCTATAATGTGCAAATCATGGCGCAATGGTGGTAACATATTTTGTTGTATTGAAACCTTAACAATGACAGCTCTAAAAATCAAGACCATGGTGACATAAAAGATCCAAGACAGTAGTAGTCACAGGATGAGCAGTAGCAATAGCAACAGAAGGGCAATTTTCTTATAACGTAGAGGTCCTGAGCCAGCTCCTGAGTTAAAGATTAATCTGTTCTCTGTGAGTATTTCTACTGACACTACTAAGGAGCTTCCAAATAACCTCAGCTGTTTCAGCAGGTTATGAGGTGTAGATGTCCGGCCACTAAGAACCAGGTGAAGATCCACAACCAGGTCTCTTGGTAATTACTACTGTCCCACAGCCTCATCTGTGACCACAGAAAGAGCAATGCAGCTTAGGAAGGTTCAAAGGTAGCTTTTAAAAAAGTCTGGGACAGCTGAGCATTGGGCAGCCTGCCCTGCTTGTCCCACAGCTGCTCGTATTGCTGCTCTCACAGATAAACCAGCTGCAAAGAGCTCCAGGCGGGGAGCATCTTCTCATCCTTCCCCTTGGGGAGCCATTCACAGGCATGCTGGCTTTAGGACTCTGTTTCACTGCTGCACTCTAGGAAGAAAAGTCCGATTATCATCAATCTGCACATATATTTGGTTTATAATCAAACACGGAGACAAATCTTGGACTCTGCTGGCTGATTAATTGCCCAGTCTGTATGCTGGGAGTTTTCTGCAGACACTGAAGTAGTCTGTTGTCGCTATCAAGCTGCTTTCCTACGAGAGCTTCCTGAGGAACCTACAGCATTAGTCATGACTGTAAGTGAAAAGTAAACAGTTTGCAGAGAAGCCTCCTGCCTCCTGCCCTGCACAGTTGCTTGCAGCCTCCTACTCTGCACGGTTTTGATAATACTGGAAACAGATATCTTAAGAAAATACGAAAGTAAGAAGAGCACATTCAGTCTTCCCCTTACTCCCAGATATCGTCCCAGGTGTCTCACAGCCTCAAGTCAGGTCAGTGGACAGTAAATTTTTCTGTGCCACTGAATTGACCTCTGTCAAGTACTCTGAAAGTACTAAGTAGTAGTAAGCAAAAAAAAAAAAAAAAAGAAAGAAAGAAGGGAAGGGGAGGGGAGGGGAGGAAAAGAAAAGAAAAGAAGAGAAAAGAAGAGAAAAGAAAAGAACACCCTGAAGTGAAATGCAGGAAATACTATCTCTATATATCTTCCCTTTTTTTTCTGGCTATATGAACATAAACAAAGCCTTCTTCTCAAAACAGTGAAATTTGCTACTGTAAAATAGCATGGGGAATTTCAAACCCAAGGAAGGAACAACCTAAGAGAAAGTGGGAAACAGCCAGTAAAAGACATATGTAATCAGGGGAAGCAAGCTATAGTGTGAAGGATTTGCTTGGGGTTGAAGATTTTCCAATAAGCAGTGTAACAGAACAGATTTATGATTTCACCATAAAGTTGCATGATACCATTTAATGAATTAAACATTCATATACGAGTTCAAAGAAAATATTACTGAGAGAGCATAAAAGCATTGGGACATTCTTCACGTTTATTACTCATGAGAAGCTAAAGAAAGAAAGCAATCACAATAGCAGTGAAACATACTTTTCCACCCACATAGCATCTGATCAAATATTCACAGATGGAATTTATATAGGAGCTGATGGTAGTTTTTTTACATTGCTGTTAGAACCTAGGTTCTGCTAAAACCCAAATATACAGATACATTTTAGATATTTATAGGACTCCTATTACCATAATAATTGGGCACCTCACCCTTTTAATGTATTTATCTTCGTGACATGCCTAGAAGGGAGAATGGGCTGCCATTCCAAATGCTGAGGTGGGAACTAAGACACAAAGAGGCTCTGGATGATGAAGTATGTTAGCGGCCTTCAATCTAGATATTGCAATACCTACAAATTAGACATTTGGCCACATCAGAAAGTCTAAAAGAGGCAGATCTAGACTGCTTCCTAATCAATCAATAGAAAATACTATGTGCGAGCAAAGGAGGAGAGCTATCTCCTGTCAATAGAGCAATGCTCTAGGACAGTCACACTGCCTTGGTTCTTCTGTCAGGGCTGCTTTTGAAACCCTGAACCTTGTGAGATGGAGTCTTCTCTTAGTCAAGTAGGGCATGTTCTTATTTAAAAACATGTGCTCTTTGGGGCATAACTCGCCCAGCATTATCAACACTCAGGTGGGAAGCAGGAGTCCTGTAGCAGCACCACCACCAGTCTTGATACAAAGGAAACTCAAATGTTCACTGCACTGTGTGGCTTGTCCACCTGGCTGTGAAAGGTTTGTGTAGGAACCAGGGCTGACATCACCCTTCCTGTGGAAACTGTCCACTGTAAAGGAAGGAAAACAGTATTAACTGAGCCAGAAGGACACTGTGAGGGCACAACAGACTAGTGAGAGACTTTGCAGTGATGGGCGATCCCTGCCATCAGGCAAAACCCAAGCAAAATACAGTTGATGGATTTATAGATACAGAGAGCAACTGATTTTTTTTTTTAGCACTTGATCAGATAACAGAGATCTCTAAGAGTCCTAAATTGTACCTAAGTAACCTTGAATTTCTGCCTTAAAAGTTTCACTTCAGGTGAATGAGGAAGCTTGTGATGAACTCAGAGTCCCCCAGGAGCAGCAACGGACCCATCAGCTAGAAAGGAAAATGCTCGGAGGTTGCTATCACGCACCATCGCCTTCAGTTCCACACCATCACACCACTGCCTGCATCCCACAAGCATTCATCTGTGCACTGAACAGCTCGTCTGAGTAACCCAACTCAGTTCAATCACATAGCTATGTGTTTTCCACTCTGACATTCAGACCGAAGAGGCCCCTGATGAAATATATTTATAGAAACTGCAAGACCAATATTTCTGAGGTTGCTGCATAGGAGTAAATAACTCTCTTTTTACTGCTTCCAAACATTTGTTCCTTGCTTGGACTCATGACACAGACATGGAAACATATCATCTGAGTATGTGTGTTATGACAGGAAGTGAGGGAAATCTTGCATAAGGTTTTTAAGGGCACAAATCACCAAAGAAATGAGGTTGAATGAGACTGAGAACCAGGAGTCATTCGGTTGGGTTCACACAAAGGTAAGATCCAATGCTCTGGCACATTGCCAAAGACTTTGTGTCTAGGAATTTTGTTGAGAACTGAAGTAACTTATAAATTCACATAGAAAAGTGGTCCAAAGAATAAAAAGCAGTAACTGACTCAAAGCACCAGGGAAATAGGCCAGAGATGCCTTTGCTTCAGGCATAGTGGGAAATCATTCAAATCATACTATTGATGTTCTAATTGGTTTGGAAATTTTTGTAAATTTGAAGCAACTACTGTGTTAAAAACAAACAAACAAAAAAGATTTTTCACGCTTATTCTCCCTTGTCTCCTGTAAAGGATGAACTTAGGATGCTTCATCCTCCAGCACTTAAGAGGGAAATATATTACCTAAATCTGCTTGGGTGAACAGAGATTAAAGTTCATCTCCATAAGCAAATAAGCTCCTTCCAGCTCTCAGTTACAAAGCTTAAAAGTATGATGTACAATAAAATCCTCCAGGCAGATGTCTTGAGCATGGCATTCATTCCTCCCAGAACTCACAGAGATGTCTTATTTGATCGCTGATCAACACATAGTACAAAAGAATAAATATTCACATATGAGGAGGATGCAGAGCTTCAGTCTTGTAGGGTACTGATGTCACTGAGTTCAGCAAGAGGTAACATTGGCCATATATGATTTCAGATGTTAAATTCTACAGGACAGAGACTGCCTGACCTTTTCCAGGATCATATACTCTACAAAACCCTAGGATCTAGAGGCTTTTGATTCAGGGGAACTCACAGTTTAAACACATACAGTTAAAGGAGAGACCTCCCTGAACTGCCCATGCAGCATCTTTTCCAGAGATTGCTGCACTGCAGTAGATACAGTCAAACTATCTGATGAAGTTCCCTAACTGCAGTTCCCAAGCTATCATCTACAACCTAGATTATTTTAGCATAGCAAGTTGCAGATGGCCATAGTCCAAAAGCTATTTCATAGGCAATTTCGCTACCCTGCAACGGAAAGGAGCAACTCTGGAAGAGGGAAGGAAGGAAGGAAGGAAATATTGGCGAAGGCAATTATCTCATCCATCTAGGCTTAATTTTCACCATGCTGGTGAAACAACATCCTTAGGAAAAAATCTATTTGGGACTTCAAACTATCCTACTAAAAATTATCCCATGTGTTATTTTTTTAGCAGCATTATGGTGTCATCTTATTTGCTATTCTAGTTTTAAAAAGCATTTCATTGAAATGAGTGAAAAAGAAAAACCTCAGGCTCTCTTTTCTTTTTTTCTCTGCTCATTGTTTGTAGCCTAAAGTTACTATATACAAAAATCAGTTCAGCTGTTTTTTGTCATTACTAGAAATAAAATAATGACTTACTGACTTACTATCACATGGCATTCAGATTACAAAAGCAGCACTACATAAAAACCAGTGCAGCACATATTAAATACATTAAAATTTAGCTAGATTTCTAATAGAGATTGTATGATGTGGTTGCTTCAAATAGCTGGGGATTAGACTAAGTGGCCCAGGAGGTCTCTTCCAGAACTGCACTCCTAAAAAGCAATTGTTAATGAGAAATCATCATCAAAGAGGGGTATTTTCTGTGGGTCCTACAGAGATCTCCTTTAGTCCAATATTTTTCAACATCTTTAGCCAGGATGTTAAAGTTTCTAGAGGATACAGACATTTGGAGAACAGTAAACAATAATGGGAACGGGTCAATTTTACTTACAACTTGGTAAACTGTGCTATTTTGCACATCACTCTGCAGCCTAACCAAGTATTCCTGCATCAAATAGCAAAGCGACTCACAGAGCATCTATGTAGGTGAAGTAATTCCAGAGGCAGACAATTCCAAAAACCTGATATATTATCCTGTAAAACAGAAAATACATTCTTGGTTATATAACAAACATATTTTGTCAAAGTGAAATGTTACTGCTATCTCTGCATATAGCACTGGTGAAACCATTACTGGAATAATATGTACATTTCAAGGAAGTAGCTGAAACACTGTAAAGGGATCAGAGAAAAGCTGAATGACTTGATGTCTGGAAAGTCTATCTAAGAACAAAAGACTTAAGGAGCTCAATATCTTTAACTTCTCTGAGAAAAATCTAAGAGGCATAGGATCATAGTTTGTATTTGGGGAACGGAAAATATTTCTGATAATAAAAAGTTCCTTTGTTTAACAGTCAAAGGCACCCAATGTCTGAGCAGCCATAATTTGAAGTTAGCTTCAACTGAGGTAAGATACACCTTTTTAATCATGAGTTCAAATAATTACTGAAGCAACGTATTCGGAAAGAAGTGGATATCCAAATCCTGTAAAATCTGAGAGACTACCCTCTATAATGGCATAATTTGGCTGAAGCAAGTGTTCACTTTAACACAGGAATGGCAAGGACTCTTTGCTGAGAAGGAATCATCGTGAAAGCCCTTTTACTGACTTCAAAAGCTATGGACAAATTAATCTATCCAAATTTATGGACCACTGCATATATCCCTGAGTCACAACATGGAGTCTCATAATAATGTCTGCATCCAAAGAGCATACTTATTTTGAGTTCAGTGAGCCCTGTATTAGGTTTTTATTTTTCCTAAATCTTTGCATTCCTTGAGTTCTGTTTTCATATCTTTATTTAATACAACGATTCCTTCTTATACCCCTAAAAGTTGTCATTTCTTTCAGATATTCAGGCTGGTGTAAGAATGATACTGAAATAAAAGTTAAATGAGGTGAAAATATATCCCATAAAAATCTCATCATGGAATTTACAGAGAGATTTCCTATTCCTCTGACTGAGATCACCATATTTTTTCCTTCCAGGAAACAACAACAAAAAAACCTTAATCTTGTAAGAATGTAAATAGAATCAAAGAGCAAGAAGATGTATTCGGCTGCAAATCAGTAGGCAAAAGAAACATGAATTTTGCATTCAGCATTTACAAAATAGCTACAATGGATGAGCTTTTACTGCACATGCTGACACCAAGCAGAGTAGATCAGGGAGAGCAGGGAGACTAATATCATAAACTGGAAATCCGTGGGTTAACATAATATAATAGCCAATAAAGCGCCTGATGAGCCAGATCCTGTTAAAAAATATGTGCATAAAAGGAACAAAAAAAAGTCTGAAATAAGAAATACATTAATTGCTTTTGTTCAGTCATGACTGATTAAGAAATTGAGAGGAATAGTAGATTTGATCATTTCTCCTCCCTTGGAAATGAGGTTTGATTCCTCTTCAGAGCAAAATACAATCAGTCCCCAACCACTTTCCAGGTTACTCTTTCACCCACCTTTTTTTTGTTTCTTTTTTTTTTTTTTGTTTGAATCTTTTTTTATTTACCTTTGAGACAGAGGAGTGTCTGTCTCTGTGTTTATGCTTTTCTACTATGTGCCTGCAAGAATGCAGTATAATATCTAACATTATGGAAAACTGATATTTTGTGAAAGGTACCTAGTATAAATGTCACATCCTTTATCTACTCAAACAGTAACAAGGTTTTGTGAGCACAGTTATTTAATTTCCATTTTTGAATGAAGTATCTTCAGGTTGTTGTAATTTTTTATACATAAATTTGGATGAGATAAATCAAAATTTTGTACTTGTTGTTTTCAGGTGTTCCCAAGTAAGGAATGGAGAGGTAATCCATGTCTGCAGTTTAGTGTATCATCTATATGTCACTATATGACACATTCAGCTTTTTCTCAATGTATTTTTTTTAGCTTTCTGGGCCAAATCCTACCTAAATCTCTGGCAACTCCTGTTGAAGTCAAGTGACAGACCATATATAGAAAAAACAGCATCACTCGTTATTTAGACTTGTATCATTTCAATTACTTCTCCAGAAGGAATCTTCATTATTTTTTGCATTTTTTTCTCGTCTTCATTGTTGTCAAATTGCTTCTAAGAGACAAACACATGGAATTCATTGAGCATAAAACAAAACCCACATTCAATTAGATATTGACTGTCCTGAAGGATAATAGCAATAAAATATGCACAAGGGAAAAAAATATCATGGGTTATGATACACTGACCCAAGCGTTGTGGGCTAAGGGGAATGTTACATAATCAAAATAACAATAAGACGAGTGTGCAGAATGACATTTGTCTCCTCCACGCCCTGTGATGACACCACTATTCCTGGAATCGGCCCTGTGATGTGCGAGAAAGACTCTTTGAAATTATTCCCTCCACATTTGCAAATTGCCTTTGGCCCTATCAACCACAAATTTACCTGAGTTTAGTCTAGCTAGTTCTCTGCCATGAGTACAACACATTTTCTCACTCCAGCATCCACACCCACACCACCACTGAAAGGCCAACAGAAAAAAAATCGTCAAACTCTCAGTTCTGTTTCTATAAAAATGCATGCATTTTGCTCATGGTATGGACTAATCCAGAGTAGATCATCATACCAGGATCCACACACAACTCTAACATATAGAACGCTCTTCATGTCATCTCTCTTTAGTTGCTTACATGCAAGGGGCCCAGTCTAAGCTCTATCTGGTCTCCATCTAGTCCAAGGAAAGTGATGGATCTCAGAGTAACTCATCTTAATAGAGATGTGTCAAAGAGATGCTTGTCTTCACATATCATCAAAGTGATGACAGATGGGGACCTTGTGTGCAGATAGCTGTGTTACATAGACTGAATTACCTTCTTACTTTCTCACTTTGAAGGTCAAGTTTCAGTGGATGTGGCAGAAAGCCTATTGAAATACACTTATTGACTTGACTTGACTTTACTGATTTGAACCCTTATCCCCTGGATAACCAACAAATCTGAATCTTTCTCTATCTATCTCAGCTGCTTTCCAAAAGAGTCTAAAGTAACGAGGATCCTAAATGAGAGCACCTGAAAAGTGGTGGGCTAAATCTCTGCTTTCCTGACATCTTTGAAATCTATTTCCTTGCAGTATCAAGATCTGTCAGCTGTACAAATTCTATAATAAAGTGATCAAAATTCCACCTTTTTGCCAAAATATATCCTCCTATTAGGGACATGTAATAACATGATCTTGTAGGGACTGTAATAACTGCACACCTTAAAACTCTAACTATGCTGTTTTTCTGTATTTTCTTATTCCAAATCATTCAGTTCTCTTCCTTTCCTCTGACACTTTCTAAATTGAAAGTGAAGTTCCTATGCCACACTCTCTCCTCTCTCTTCTTTACCATTCCTATAGGAGTTTGTCTTAAACATTTCAGCCCTGTTATATTGTGGCCTAAACCACAAGGAAGTCATAAGGAATGTTCTGTACAAAAGAGTCACACTTCCTAGAATTCACTCCCACTTTCAGTATTTGTTTGCAAAGAATTTTCTGTGGGAAGACATAAATAATTTTCTTTTCTCCTTCCTGTCTTAATACCATGGTTGATAAAACCTTGCAATAATTCCCTTTCATCCCTTTCATTATATCTCAGATCTGGACCAAACTAACAGCAGCAAAAGCAAAGTTCTCTTTTGGAAACAGCTGAAAACACCCTAAATAGCAAATCTGCCAGTTTTCATGGTTTTCTTCAGCAACTATTCTGTCCCAAGGTTTTGGGGGAGAACATTATTTTTATCTCTTGGAAATGAGAGGATGACCCAATTACAATGATGATGAGTCTCATTCAAATGTGCATCTACTCACAAGCTTGTGTGATCAGACCTGGTCTTTGGGAGTTTTGAATATGTCCATATCTGGAGCTCAGTACTCCATCACCCAGCTCCAAAACTAAGGACTCAGGTGGAAGCTGTCATCTACTGGAGAAGAATTTTACATTCCCACACACTTTCACAGAGATTTTGCAGGATGGGGATACACTTTTCAATGACGTTCTGATCTCATTCACATCTCCATTGTGCAGCCTCCCTAGAGTCATACAGCTGAAAAACTTTGAAGATGTTAGCATGAAGTAGGCGAGTCAAATCCCTCTTCCTGCTGCAGATTCACCACTGCAATCAGCAACGCCTTCCCATCCTGTTTCCCAAAGGGAAGTTATGATCTCTGCATCATCCCACTCCACAAACCTGGGACATTGCCAAGGATATATGCAGCCAAAGGAAGGGAAGGCAGTTTCCTACCACAAGAAACAGATTTGCTCATGCAGATGTTTAATGCGTACTCTCCTTGGCAGATTTTTGCTGACTAGGGATCCACAACCCAGTTTCTATCAAAGAATTGATGTGAACTTTCATCCTCAATTCAAACCATCTATATACTATCCTGAAGAACATGGGGAAATGTGGATCCAAAGCAAATACCTGGGTCTTAGACACAGCTCCACTTTATTCCAGTGCTAACATTACTTACTACTTATGTCATACTGTAAAGCCATTTAAAGGAGTGCCTTAAAACTAATGCTAAATCACCACAGAACAGCAGTGGAATGGGGACATAATTCAACTATGTTGTAGATTAGCTTAATTCCACCAATATAAATACAAGCCAATGCCAGTGGATAGCTCATATGAGCAAGTTACTCACTACATTGGCAGGGCTAAGGCATTAATGTGCACCGTGTGCTTTGTGATTCAGACTCTTCCTCTTTAAAAATCTAACACAGAGATAGGCATTGCTCACAGTTTGCAGCACATATTTCTGATTTTAATTTGCATTCACCCATTGCAATGCATGGCTGCTTATTTTAGTTGAACATTATTTCTGTAACTTCATATAACACCTGCAGCTTTACAAGTAACGCTTTCTAAGCTGTTGTGGCATTCATGTACTACTTGGGTCTAAACAACCTCTGTTGACTTACTGATAAAAATTTCAGTTTGGGGCTCCAAAATTCTGGCTTTTTGTTTTGTTCTCAGCTATCAGACTGTGCTCTGCTGTATACTGTGCTCTGTTTTCATATATCCAGGATCATTTGCTGTGAGAGATAGAACCTTCTCTGACAATTTTAGCTGACATATGTATTACCCTGTGACCAGCACACTTGTTGCCTTCTGCTGGAAGCTTGAGCCCTAACGAGAACAAGGAGAAAATGTCTTAAAATATCATATCTAGATCCTCTGGAGGTTCTTTCATCAAGGCTTTTTTCCCCCCATAGAAGTAAATTCTCTGAAGCAAATGGAAATCCACCTATTAATATCAGTTTTGTCTGAATGGGTTTTAGAAATCATTATTTTTTGGCTCACTTTATCACTGTCTCTAACAAAACATAAAGGATTCTGGGGTCTGATGATGCTGGGGAATCAGCTCTTGTTTAGGTACCTTCTCATTCCTTTGGTTTATTTTACATCATGCATCAAGGTTTACAGACTGATTCCTCACCATCACACTCTGCTCACAGTCATCTATATACATGCTGAGCTGGTATAAAATTGAACGGAAATGTAGCAATTGTCCTTCTCTCATCCCTCCCCCATTCTCTTCCCACCAGGACTGGATGCAAACCACCATGCAAATAATTAACACATTTGCCTCCCTTTAGATTGACTGATAAAATAGAATCAGACAAACGAATTTTTGGTCCCCACTGATCTTTGAGTGCACTGTGTTATGACAGGGTGTGAGGTGACATGCCAGATAATGTATTGTGTCACACTCCATGACTATTTGATGCCATTTAATGTAATGCCTCCTGGCATGCCATGATGGGATGACACAAAATGAGAAAGAAGCTGAACTGGAAATACCAATTACCCACTCTTAACCCTGAGGCATTAGGGAAAAATATGCCTGCTCCTGGCTGACCCTTCCTCTGCTTATTGCCTGAGCTCCTGAGTTCAGGGACTTTGTTTCAGATACTCTTCATCCCGATGTCATTACCAACTGTTTGGATGGCCAGAATGTCTGTAACCCTTTGACTTCATCAGAAATCTGGGAGAGGCAGTGGAGAAATCAACTGGAAAAAATGTAAATCATCGTTCCCAGAGTGTCAAGTTTAGCTGAAGTGTTGTGTCTAATGAGCTGCAAAGCCACAGGGTACAAGGAATAAAGAAAAGGCAGGAGAGAACAGGAAGAATGGAGACTGCGCTGGCACCACAGTGAAGCCCAACAACCAGGGACATCTACAGGCTGCATGGACCAAAAGCACAGGGGTTCATGACTTGTTGAGCAGAGTCCCCAAGACATGTTTCTAAAACCAACAATTTCCAACCCCATGCCTTGACCCCAAATTCCAGATACGTAGTTGCACAGATGAGTGATTCAGGATACTGCTTATGTTTGAGCCAAATCCAACATGCTCTACTTCTCATCATACTAAATTGCATGAGTTTGTACTCTCCAAATACTTGTGTGTCAGTCTCAATGACCAGTCCTTTCTCGTCCCAGTATTCTTTTCTTTTTTCCTGTCATTACTAATAACCTGGAAAAAAATAACCATGCAGTCCCATTGTCTCCATCTTCATGCATGTGTCAGTATGAGGTATCTGTGTGTGTTTGCATTTGCCTTGCCGTTATTTTGTCCCTTGCTTTCCCTAAACACATTATGAAAGGTTGGTTGAAGACACTTGATTCTTTAGATCTGGGGAATATTTTTGATGGGAAAAGAAGTCTAGCTTTTAAGTGAAATGCAGAACACACATCATATAAATCCTATAAATGAACATGCATTTTGCAGAGATTGCTAAAGGAAAACATGTATTTGAAAGCTTATTCATAATTTTCTTTCTGAAAAACACCATTATTCAACAAAAATTATACCTTTGTGAATAATGCCATAAAGAACTGAGATCTGCAGGCAGAATATATGTCTGAGGCTGCCTTTGCCTGTTCCCACGCAGGCTTGCAGCACTCTGGAAACAAACTGTGTTTAATGGTATATTTTCTTTAACTGCCTCCACGGTTGGAGAAACATTACCCTAGCTATAGAAAAATGTTTCACTGATATTGTGGGAAATATGGAGAAATGTGCTGGAGTGTTTTCCATTAAAAATGACAAGAGCATATCTTGTTATACCATTTAACAGCTGGTAACTATGAATATGATATGGCAGATCATTGCATTGGACCTACATATGGACTAACAAAGTCCATGTTGTTCAGGGGTAGGCAAAAAAAGGGAGATGTCTTATGGCAAAAGCAGAGGGAAACACAGATTTACCTAAAGGAAATTCTACTTTGTTTGGCTGCATACTGTAATTATTCTCTCTCTTTTATATTATCCTCTTTTTTTTTTGTAAACAGTTTCTCATATTTCAGAGAAAGAAAAAGAAAAAAAGAAAAAAAAAAGATTAGCCAGTCTCCTACAGAATTACAGAACTCAAAGAAATGTGCTAAAATGATGCAATCAAATTCCAACCGGATGGAATATTAATAAAGAAAAAAAATCTGACAACTGAAACTGTTGCACCAAATCAATGTGGCAACTGCAGGATTTAGCATTAAATCTCTGTGTCAGGTCCTGAGCAAACGAGTGTGAACATGAAATATTTTCAATTCGGATAGTGACATAGTTTTAACCCAGTGAGCTACATAGCTCAAAGCTGCAGGAGTTTTCAGACCTGGTGTTGACAGGATTTTTGTTGTTGTTGTTGTGTGAAAACTGCTGTATACAATCTTTGTTTAGTTCTTGAGATGGCCCTGTCCTAAGCTAAATAAACTTTAAGACTGCAATTCAAGCTTAGATAGAGAAATAAGCTTTCAAGGGATGACAAATCAGAAAGCTATAGGATAGTCAGAAAAATCCTCCTTTATTCAAAACCAGGTGCACAGAGCTGTGCTGGTCCTGTTGGTCTCCACTAAGCCACCCCTTTACATCAAGGTAATAAATCCATTCACCACCACTACATTTCTGGCTAGTCATCCTGTAGCCCCTCTCTGAAAAATGACAGCATGGTGGTAGGAATCATCCATTCAGCATGCTTTTCTGTCACAGTGTATGCAAGTGTATTAAAGATGGGGTTATATTATACACACACACAAAGTTCTTTATAAATACAGGAAATTGGTGAAGCAAGTCTCACCTACCCCTGTGTCCCCCACAAAGCATGTTTAATGTATTTATATTTCCAGTTCATTTTTACTTTTGGCTCAAGACCTCCCTATGCTGTGATTTTCCTACAGTTTAAGGAGAAAAACTCTCATGTTCAGTACTGAAATTTTAATGCTTTCTAGACTATATGAAATATTGTCAAGTCTTAATGAATGGTCACTATAAAAACAAGAACATCATAAAGTTTCCACAAGAGTCGCTTGATTGTCTTGATTTCTTATTTTATTGCAATGAAACTTTGCCTACGATTTGCCTATAGGAGCCCTATAATTTGTGGGTGAACTGGAGCACACCATTAGAAATATCTTTGTTTTACAACTTTAAATAACCCGTCTTCACCTAAGTAATTTTCACTGCAAGAACAACTAAATTAAGAAGCTGTAGATACAAAGTATCATTATTCAAGGCAAGACTTCTTTAGGTAATCATACCTGAATAATTAGTAGGACCATTAGTGGGACCAGTTGGACTCAAAGGTTTTAATGCATAAGTATGTTTAAGAGCACATGTTCCCTTTGATCCTGTTTTGTATATGCTACATTGTGTTGTTGTAGTTGCACAAAAGTAGTGACCCAACAAACACACTGATGAACATCTAGGAGGCTCTGGGGAAAACACTGAAGCACCAAGTCAGGAAGAGCCTTTAATACTTATAATTCTCTAATTATAAGTCTCCAAAGAGGTTAGTTTTCCCTACACCCAGAAGGGTTTACTTCACCACTGAGATGCTCAGATATTCATTATGCAGGGTTATTTGATGATGGATTTTGTTTTTGGCTTATTGTCTTCACTTTCACCTCACTATAGGAGCCAGCCTGGCAAATGATGCTGAAATATTCCAAAAAGAAACTGTGAAAAGTGAGGAGTCCTTCTCTTTTCACTCCTGGCAGAGCATCTCCCAGATCATTTTGAAGGATTTTCCTGAAGTTCTGGGGACCTGCAAGCAACCTTGGCAGGCACCTTCCTGCTTGAAGAGTGCCAACTCCTCTTGCTCACCTGCAATTTTCTCCTACAGAGATTGTGGCAGTATTTTGAGAAATCAGCAAAAATATTATGCTTCCTGGATCTGTTACAGCCTGCTATTAAAGCATGCCTTGAAAAGCGCAGGAGAAATAGCTGAGAGGAACCATGACCTGATGGAGCACATCTATAAATCCAAATGGATCAGCCAGGCAGTTTTCTTCTCTTTCACTAAGGCACCTCTAGAAGAAGGATTTGTAGAGGGGGTGATTAAAAGTATTCTTATACAATGACCCTCCTGCTATACTTGGAAACAAAGACACAGATAGGAATTGAGGAGGCCTCCTGGAGCAATGACTATTCAGATGTGAAAGGAAGAAAAATCCTATATCAAAAAAAAATCTCTGTTTTAAAATGACCCCTCTATCAGAACCAGCTAAGTACTAGCACAGCACAATGCTCTATTTATTATTTGTACAAAAGTAGGACATAGAAGTCTCCAAGAACAAGGTCCTTTACATTAGGTTCCTTATGCAGGTATTGTAAGAGATACTACCTGCCAAAAATAAGTTCTAAATAGACAAGACAAACAAGGGCCATGGGGAGAAAGAAAGTGTTGTAATTTTCCAGACAAAGAACTGAAGAGAAATTAAGAAACATGTTCAAAAGCTTTGCAGAAATCACTAGCAAGGTATGGATATAAATCCAATTTTTTAGTCATTCTCACTAGCAGATGACTATTGATAGAATAATCACTCAGCCTAAGATATTAATGGCATGTTAACAGCTCCTGACTACCTCTCACTCACTGTGTTGCATAGATCTGTAACATTTGCAAAAGTGACGAAGTAAATAAAGTTTCAGTATATTCCAAGGTATTTCCAAATGAAAGATTCATTGGATGCATTGCATTTTTTTTAATTATGAACATTGTAAAAAAAAAAAAAAAGGAAAAATAGCCACTTAGTCCTAAACAATTCCTAAACTTTTGCATGTTCTCAAAGACCTTCTTAATTCCTACTCCTAAAAGTCCAGCTTCTCTAGAACCAAAGTTACTTAAGGTACTCACCAAATACTCCCGATTATTTGTTGTGTTACTCCAAACATTTATTTCCCCTTACCTAAAATCTTACTCATATAATTATTAGCAATGTTGATCTAAGAAAAACAAGCAAAATCAGGCCTAGAAATATAACTGCTAGAAGACAGTGATAGATAACCATAATGACAGTCTAACATTTGTTTCAGGTTGAGGTTTTCAAGACCCAACTAGAAAAAGCAGTGAACCAGATGGTCTGATCTCATGTCTGACCCTGCCTCAAGCGGGAGTTGGAACGAGATGAACGTCCAACCTGAACTTACCTCATGATCATATAATATTTTCTGCCTATGTGAGGCAGATTCTGAGCCCTACAGGGAGTTAATTCTTATTTTAAAACTGATAAAAAAGCATAAGGGTACCAAATTTCTGTAATATGATTCAATTTACACTATGTCTCACTAGAAGTGACATAAAAAATACTATTCTGCCTACTTGAATTGCGGATTAGGCACCAAAACATCCTCTGTGTTATTGATTCTTTAAGTGGTGTTTCCAATAGTGGTTAAACAAGGTAATAGCCTTGATCTCAGATATATAATTCCCAGCAGGAATTTTGATAACAGTTAAGTAAAGGCTAGGTTGAAATCTCCTGTCCAATACAAGGTTCTGTGCTCCCTTTTCTGCTTACCCACTGTTTATCAACATGCTCCACCCAGCAGGGCCACCTGAAGCCTCACTTATCCCTAAGGGCATACAAACATGTGCATGTCTCAGACTGCACACACACTGAATCTTGTTTTGCCATATGCACAAGGCAGATTCCTTTGCATGAAGGTACCAGTCCAACATGTTGGATTAGCTGCACAAACCTGACAAACCACAGTGCATGTGAGCAGTAGGAGCAGAACTACATCTTCACAGCAGCATGTCAGGGGCTTGACAAGGAAATAGGCCGTAAGTCCATAGCAGGCTATGATGCTGGTGTCCAGCCTTACTCATACTATTTAAGACAGACAGTCTTTGTCCTCTCTATTCAATTTGTAAGATACCTCCTATAGGAGTCTTGAACTTTGGCTAGGTTAATTTGTTAATATGCACCTCCGCTCAAGAACAACTAACATTTCCTAATTAGCAAAATGATTTTTCTTGGTTATTATAGGACAATCATGTATTTTATTTCTTCACATACAGAATGTTATTTGTCTCTGAAAACTTTAAATTTCCCAAAATGACATATGCTAGTTGCATGACAATCTGTCTGATGAGGGTTTTCTGAATGAAATGCCATGAGCTATAGACAAGCGCATATTGAATTGAATTTGTCTGAGCGCATGATTTACACTGGAGGTTGACTACTTCAAAGCTAACTCAGATCTAGCCATGTGATTCTGATTTTGATTTGCTGAAATGTGAAGCTATCACATTCACCACTGACACAGTTTAGTTCAATGCTGCATTATAATCATTATGCAATATTTTAAAAGAGCAAGTGGGCTGCCACCAGGACATTTTCTACATTACACCACTTCGCAGCAGCCAGTAGCCCTATCATGTACATACATCGCCAAGGACTAGATAGACACAGCTGAGAAACTGGCTTCACTAGTTATCTCTGATCAGCTGAAATGTAGGGGATTGTCCATATTGTTGCATATCAACAGATGTGTGGGGATGTAATTTAACTTCAATATTCTTTATCACTTTTTCAGATAAGAGACACAACCTCCTAGTCTTGCTAAATGTATGCACATAAAAGGTTATGGATAGTGACTGCAGCTCAGATCACACACTTCAGTGGGCTGAGCTGCTGTCTTCATCGCTCATTCACCACTGGGACTACATACACTTAATGGAAGCTGCTTGAACCCATTGCCTGAGTTCCTAAAGCAACATGGAGGTCTAGGTGTAGGTATCAACATTTTCCATGCTCCAGTGTTCCAATCATGAATGTATAAATAACTAGCTTTGATTTTATAGAGACTGTAAAGGAACTGTAAAGATAATTCAAGAAAAAAAAAAGAAAAGAAAAGAAAAAAAAAATGTTTAAATGTTTTCCCCAAGGAAATCATGTTGTGCAATTCCTAAGAGCTAATGATGGTCTACAGTCAAGGGTCTGCACAAAATGTAACAGCAATTAGAGCCATGGCTCTTTCTGTTCCCCTGAGTATCAGAAGACATATCAGATACGCAGCAACAGTTATGTAATAGGAAGCAATAATTTCCGGTAATTTCCACATCAGCATATTATATAATGAACACATTGATGTGGAACTGACCAACGACTAAGCCACAGAAGGATGTAACTTTGGCAAGTAGATTTATAACCCTTTAAAAAATAGAAGAACAACAACAAAAAAAAGGTGTTAGTTTCAATATCATGATTTTTCAGATAGAAATCTTCCAAGCATTCTGCAAACATTGTGCAATGTATTTCTGCAGAACTCGGTCAAGGGTGCAGAACGGGTAAAAATGACTCTATTTCTTATTTGTGTAAAGCAAAGGGAGAATGGGAAGTTGTAACGTACTGGAATGAGACTGTAGAAATTTGTGTTCATATGCCAGTCCCGTCAGAAATGCCCAGTACAGAAATAGGAAAGCTACTTTAATTCAGAAATCAAAGGTATTTGACAACCTTTGATTATCCAATGAGATTTTCATAAGCTCCATAGCAAGTCTTTATAGATTTTAGAGGAAGTTAGCATAAAGTCTTTACAGGGACAATTGAAAAAAAAAATTGTCATCTACTCTTATCTGAATCAGATACTGGTGATTAACTCGAGAAAATATATGTGCCTTTCAAACTATACGTATGCCAACCATACTATATTCCAGGATACCAACTGAAATCTTATTATGTTTGTATTTAGATCTCTCTTTCTAAATTAGATTTGCTAGTTTTTTTTGACTTATCTGTTTAGGAGTTAAGTTTTTTGGAGCAATGACCTACATCTTTAATCCATGCCTAAAACAAACTCATAAAGGAGTGACTGTGATACAAATCACTAACAGATAATAACTATTGGCAATCATACAAAGACAAGACCTGTTGTTAATTATTTTAACACTAACTGTGTTAACAATAACTATTTTCTGAGTAAGATTATTGCAACTGTTCCTGAGTGAAAACTGGCCTGATTCATGCAACTGTGTAAAGTCAAATGGAGCAATTGGGTAAATGGAGCATATATATTCCCTTATCTCTCTAGGAAATGAAGACTTCCCAGGACAAAGCATATGAAGCTGCAATCTTTGTGACTATAATCCTGCATAAAGTACAGTCTAATGTGAGCACTGAATATGTGCTAGAGTTCTATTACATCTTCTAAGAAACACAACAGAAGCTTTGCCATTAATGCCAGTAGAAGTCACCTTTGGCCAAAGTAAAATATCATTTATTTCCTTTTTTTCTTTTTCTTCTTTTTTTTTCAGTGATGATCACTACAGAAGTGTATGCTAAATGAGAAATATCAGTGTGTTGGTATTTATCCTGAAATGAGAGCGTCAGGTTTGACAAGTGACAGACTGAACACAACAAGTCTTTGATTCTGGAAGGCAGTTTCTTTCAGGAGTCCCAAATGTTATGTAAAATACGAGGCAACTATTTTTATATTCAGTCTGCAGAGTCAGGATTCCAGGAAATTGTTTTGTTTTACTTTAAAGTCTCTGGAACATTAAATTTTACAGACATACATTCACATCTGCTCCCACACTTCTGAGACATTTACAGGTGATCTGACCTCTTTTCAGCCTCATTAGACTTACCAAATAATTGCAACCAAACAACCAGACCCCTCTGAAGAAGAAAAGCCTCCAGACAGTGCCAGTAGGATGTATTCTTAATTGGCATATGCACGCACCACTGAGTATTGCTCGGGCTCATTGCCGCTGTGTGATTTAACACAGTACTCTGCACTTCCCTCTGTGTCTGATAGTAACGTGACGAGGGAATTGAAAATGTATGTGTCTGGGAAACATAATAAAGTTAAAATATGGGGGAGAATGCAAGGAAACTGCTGTATATTTATAGTAGCTTTAGCATAAACACAGCAAAATCACAGTTCTACCAAAGTTCGGAGTTGAACAGAACATGCTGCAAAGGGAGGATTTGGGTAACGGCACTTGGCTAAGCAATGATAAGATCTGTGGGTGCCTGGACCTACTGAAAATCAAGCTGAAATATCTCTGATGGCAAACTTAAAATAGAGGAATCCAAAAAAAAAAAGGAGACTCCTTAAACAAAGAGAGTTTGT
The DNA here is from genome assembly GCA_032353885.1 of Nothura maculosa. Lineage (NCBI taxonomy): Eukaryota > Metazoa > Chordata > Aves > Tinamiformes > Tinamidae > Nothura > Nothura maculosa. Next base: position 1,680,296 of record JAUBOD010000865.1, read on the forward strand.
TGTTTGGGACTCTACATAGCCTCGAGGATTTGTATGAAGAGGAACGCAAAGCTATATAAATGCTCCTAGTTTAAATCAGTGAAGGTCCTACATTCAGTTTTTACTCCCATGTCAAGCACAGCTCAGGAGATGACGCTAGCAAAGGTGGCAACAAGCCAGTTCTTGATTTTTTCTGGTCTCCAAAGCAGCCACCCCATCCATAGAAGGAATAGGAAGGAGACTGAAAGAGAGAGGATGCCTGGACAGTCAGGAAAGGAAGTCCGAGCAATGCCTCTTCCTTCACCATAACTCATGCCCATATTGATCCTGCAAAAAAATCTGCGCAGGTTACTTCAGGTTTTTTTTTCCTTCACCTGAGAAGATTTTTCCATCAAGATTTTTTCCATCAATCCATTAAGTAAGCGCTGATGGCAGTGATGAACAAAATGTTTGATGAACAAATGTTTAATATGACCTTTAGTAGGCATGGTGGTGATCGGTTCACATTTGGACTTGATGATCTTGTATGTCTTTTGCAACCATAATGATTCTATGTTTCTCTGATAGCACATAACAGTAAAATAATAACAATAAAACAATAAAATTCTGGACAGCCTACACTCAGCAAACCAAATATAGCAACTTCCAATGTGGTGCAGCAAGAAGAAATAAAGGACTTTCTTTCACACATTGGTCGGGAGATTAGAGACATTTAATCCAGTGCAAGAGCTCCTGTCCCATCCTGGACAGGAGCCTGTGTCTGGAAACTGAGGAGCAGGCACCAGGGCCAGGCTGCTCAGTGGATGTGGAGAAATGTGCTGCCCACAGACTGTGTTGTGCTTTTCTTTCTAATAGCAAACACATCCATGAGACTCAAACATTTCCTCGGTACCTAGACCAGCATTCCTTGTTCTTGTATGAACTACAGCTATTTTACAGATATTTAAAATTCTTCAGGTGATTTGGAGAAGAGCGAATCTTTTTTTTTCTTTCTTTCTGAAAGCAAAATATCTAAATACCACTGAAGTCAAAATGACTTTTTAGCTGCTGATGGCATTTTTGGATGAGGGTAGCAAGCAGCAGAACAAGGCTCTGTTTCAGGGGAGACCCAATAGACACTCGCTGACAGTGATCAATGGGCCCTGAAGCAGGAAAAGGGGAAGATCAGGAATCCTGATCTCATTTGGCATGCAGACTGCATCTCCGGTTCACTGCATGTCCAGCTCAGTGGCAGAGCAATGAGTAAAGGTCACGTTGGTGACCCTGCTCTCCGTAACGTGCCCATATGCTGCACTGACACACAGACCTGTGCAATGAGCTGTCAAGGGAGCAAAGACTGCACACTTCTTCACATTCAAATCATGCTGTCAAATATTTCAGACAGAAACATTTTCAATCTTAAATCGCACTGCTCAGAACAGACAAAGAGAAGCTGGCATTTGGAAGGTTTTTCAGGATCTTCTCTTAAAAAAAAAAAAAAAAAAAAAAAACCACAACTCTGCAACAGTTCCCCAAAGGAAAAAAATAAAAAGTCATAGCTGGTACAATAAGAATAAATGAATGTAATTATGCAGGTACAGAGCATCATTTATAGAGATTACTCTTAACAATCACAGAATTAATTCAACAACTAGATATTTTATGTAGCTTGCCAAAATCATTGTGCAGAAATCAATAAAAATACAGATATTAATACTTCAGTCAGATAACACAGACTGAAAGCACTGTTGACACAAAAAGTTCCTTCCTTGCTCACTGGAGCAGGCTCCAAATCCTTTGGTGAGTCTTTCATGATCATTCCAATCCTGTATGTCAGATCTGAGAGAGACCCAAGGGACTTTGCAATCTGTCCATACGTGCTCTGAGCACCAGACAGTGCTTTGTGATCATCACATTCCCCATTGAGTCCCTCAATTCATCATTGAGTTCCAGGCTGGATGCTGATAAAGTGACTGGTCCCAGACTTCAGCACTGGCAGTTCAGACCCATTCCTATCTCTGTCACCATATTCTCACAACAAACCCAGCATCATTTCGACCACCATTGCCTGACACCAGTGAAACATTTTAGCAAAAGGAAGATTTAAGCACATGCATAGATTCTCTCTGAACAAGCTCTCTTCAAAACATTTTTACCTACTATTAATCACTGCCATAGAGAGTGGCCGCTGGGCTCAGGTGCCAGAGGATGAATCACTGCAAATTGCATGGACGCCTGATGCAGACCTTCTGCACAAAGGCTCCCTGATCATGCGTGCAGAGAAGAACCTAAGGGTGTCCCCTTTTCTGACACCCTATAGCAAGGCTTCCAAGGATAGACACATGCCTTGTTATATCATCTAAGGACAGGCAGCCTGGTGGGTTGTACTACTGTTCATAGGATTTCCGGTCCATGGTAAAAAGGAGAGGAATAACTGGGGATTCTGGGTGCTTAGAAAACCTTTTGGAGGTGAACCTAGATGAAATTAGCAGCCATTTCTTCCAGAGAACCTAGACTCACCAGCAAGCCCTGCTTGGCAGACACAGGGCACTTGGTGCACTGCAGCTGGGAAGTGCTAATGCATAAGCAGCATTTATTAGCCTGGCATACACAGGTTCCCAAAGTGTCCTATAAAACGTGACCTATTTGGGTCAAATCCAACCAACCAAGGAAGATCCAGCTCCCTTCTGTGCCTTTCTGAAGCAGAGACAGAGGCTCCCTGTGAACTAGCCTGCCGTATGCTCTGTGGAAGGGCAGATAAGAGCCGCTCATGCTACATGTTCACTGTTCGTTATGATTAACTCTTCCATCACAGGGAGGGACAAGGGCATCCATCTCAGCATGGCCAACTGGAATCAGTGACCAGTACACCCGCTACCATCCATCAGCAGCACTTACGTGAGAGAAACCGACAGCAGGTGCTATTTGTGTCAATGTCACTGCGTGAGCTGACTGATTAATTCAAGTCACGTGGCCTTCAGGCTGCTGAGAGGGCAAGGAGGAGCACGAGGAATCGTTTGTTAGCTTCCCGTTAACACTCTCTGTCTCCTTCAAAGGCCCTTTCAGAGGAATCACATGAATCCCAAGGCGATTTTGGGCCACAGAGATGGGCAGGCAACAGCCTTTGGAGACTGCTCTTAGTAGTACACGACCCAGGGGAAAGCCTAGGGGCTCCAGGCGCTCACCCCAATCCCACAGCAGAGCTGGGGCTGCAGTGAAGTTGCTATCAGAGCTACTCAGCCTGTATGTGGCCTCTTGCCTCCTAATAGAAATCTGAGGAGTAGAAATCTGGCAAAGTAAAATATATATATTACAGGAAATATCAAGATAATTTTTGATAATTCATAACCTGAAAATCAGGATTCCCTACTATTCACGGGCTGGAGCTAAATGAATGCAATTCCATTTCCTTTGGTTTTCATATTAAAGTTGCATCCATCTAATTTCAACCACCATTCACATCATCCCCAGTTCAAAGGACTGATATCAATGCAAGTGAGACTCCCATTAGGCTCTTCCACTAATCTTCCCAGGATGCTTGAGAATGGTTGGAACAGCAGTCCCCAAAGAGCTTTTCACCCTTTTTCAGCTAATCTGATTTTTGTAACTGCATGAGCCTCAATGATATGAGGTGTTTCATAAGCGTTGCCCAAGTCAAGTGTCTTGGGTATGCAACAGGGGTAGATATGACTCGCAAAGGATGAGGGTACACATTGACCTGGAACATCTATTCTGGATTTACACCCATTCCAGCACAGAGGAGACTGCTGCTTCCTACAGCATCATCTTTGTGCTTTCACTCAGAGCCAAGCAGTTTTCCTCGCTGCTCTGGGATGAAAACGTCTTTCTGATCCTGATCACTGGCCAAAATCCTTTCCCACACTTAGAGACTGGGAAGTAGAAGATGCATTACACTGTGAAGAGAGATCAGCCAGGACTCAAATACTTCTCAAGACATCCTGATATTATGTTGGATTAAAGGGCACTCATTTCTTGAAAATATATGTGCAAAACAAAACAAAGAGAATTCCTGACCTTTTGGAGCCCTGGATCCTGGAGGTACTGCCTGTTTGCCATTCTCAAATTAGCCAGTTGGCACAGTTCAGATGTGGTTGAACTCAGAATTTTAGTCTGCCAAATAATACATTATTTCAGCCATCAGCACTGCGGTGTTCCCTCCTTAGCACTTGTGCACCTCCACTGTCCTAGTCTAGATTACATTACACAGCTATAAAGAGTCTAATGGAAAAAAAATCAAAGAGATTTTGATAAGGATTGGATGTGGACCCTTCATTGGATTGTTTAATGAGGAAATAGTTTTCCCATTTTTTGTAGCTACTATTAGCAAATTCACCTCTTCCTTGTTAAGTTTCCTAAGGCATTAAAAGTCTGCAAAGTGGGTAAATTCCCTCTGATATCCAGCACCACATTCAGGATCAGGATGAAATGCCAAGATCTGAGATTCCTGAATAGCCCTTACCTCAGCTTATTCTCCTGGGCATTCACTTACTTGCCCTGTGGGACTTAGAGGGTCAGATTGCTCCGAGCTTGATTAATTTACAGGAGATGGAGTAGCACAGGGTCAACAGGCTGAAGTTGCACCATCAGTCAAGGGTGGAAACCGCTAACTTCTTGCAGACATGTCCAGCCTCACACTCTGCATGTACAAGACCCATGGCCAGCCCCAATGTTATCAGGAGCCTCATCGTTCCTATCAGGCAGCTCACTCCAGAGCCCTGTGTCGATGGGTGCATCGACTCCATGTGTCTAGCTGAGGAGAAGGGTCAATTGGCAAGGGAGGCTGAGGCACTGCAGAGGCAGACTGGGGGGAGACCCTGATCCTGCAGCCAGAACCAAAGGATGCCTGATATCTGCATAGACTTCAATGCATCATTTTCTACTCCCTGCCAAGTCTCTCTGATGGGCAGTATTGATTATGCAGAGGGAAAGTAACTCAGGAAACATCAAAAACAGAACAATGAGAGAACTGGTGACCTCCCTTCCCCAACCCCCACCTTGAGGTGATGCCCCTCTCGGTGGTGGGGATGTCGTCCTGTCCTTGGATGAGTAGAGGTGGCCAGGCAGCAAAGACACATGGAGCATTTGCTTATCTGGATGGGGCAGGGGGGCATCCAGAAGAATACAGGCTTAAATGCACATGAACACACACAGTGCTGTTCTCTCCTCGCTCACCTCAGTCCTGCCTGGAGGAGACATCCTCTCTGCTTTCTCTCAGCTCAGTGTTGTGCATGCTAAACCTGCCTGCCTTTCCACACGATTTTCCAGGACTCAGGCCAGAGCTGGAGTCCCCTGGAGCTCCCCAGTGAGGCCAGCTCTCCTGAGAGGTGGGAAAACAAGCACTGCCTCTTTGCATTCCCATCTGAGAGCCTTTGCTGCCATCTACAGCCCCACACGCCCCGGGGGGACAGGGACAGATCCCATGTGCCTGCAGAGCCAAACAAGGGCTGCCTGGTGGCTCATGTTCATCCCCAGCTGATGGCCCTCGACAGCCGCCAGGAGAGCTCCCCATGGCTGGCTGAATAATTCATGACCAGTCACTTAGATCAGGCAAGTCGCCCTTTTTTTGTCTGCAAGTTTAATCGTTTGGAGATAAATCGCCCAAGCTGTTGGCTTCCCGGACTAGGAATCGTTAGGGGCCAGACCTGCAATTTATTATGTTTCAGCAGAGTGAAGGTTTAACTGCTCTGCGGATAGAAGGCAAGGAAGGAAGGAGCTCTCAGCAAGAGGGGAACTTAGAGGATTGCAGATTCCTGCTGCTAATGCCCACCTCCTACTCCATGCCTTTGTGGGAGGAATGACCACTGGCATTTGGAAACACAGGGAAAGTTAGGATGCAGGACACTTGTGCCAGACCCTGTATGTCCAAAACAGTGTGTTTGTCCCCACTAAAGCAGCAGAGCCTTAGCCAGGCTCCCCAACTGAAATTATCTGAATTATCTCACGCTGCAAACTGAGTTTTCTGACATCAGACCTCCCTTCCCTCAGAACCTACCTGATATACAAAATAATACCAACCATTAACTCCTACAGAAAGGATTTTACCAGCAGACCTCCACTTCTCCCAGAGTACTACAAATATTGCCCTATCTGGATATAAAGGGGGACAAGTCTCTTTACAGAACTCCCCATAATTAAGTTGATGGCTGCAGTTGAGGCCTGCAGGAACAGCACTGGTGCAGAGATAAGCTCGGTACTGGGTGTATCCACGCTCCATCTCCCCTGATACTCACAGCTAAGAACAGCAGTCTTGCAATTTTTTTTCTTTTAAAGTATGATTTTTTTTCTGACATTTTATGTCATTCATCTCCTATAGCTGTTGGAAAAGTTTCTAGGGAGTTGCTTTACTCACAGGGATGAGGGAAGACTTTCTTCATTTCTATTATCAATTTCTAATCAGAGTTATGGCTAGTAGAATAGTACATAGAGAATGAGGTCTCCTCTCTTCATGGAAAATAGTTGGGGTGAAATCTTTGGGTAGAAAGCTCAGGGTCTGTGAGACATGGGAACATCTGACTATCCCTTCTAGCTTCCTTCTGCCCTTTCTCTTTACCTGCCACCTTGTCACTGTCACAGAAACAAGTGCTGATGCTCCCTTTAAATACTATGCTTTGCTATTCACCCAAGAGGTGCCGGTATCTTCGAGTCGATATTGCTGATCCCCACAGGAGGAAATGAACCCAACCTACCCTGGTCCAGGGCAGACCAAAGTTCTGTGGTCTGTCCCCCACAGCAATCAAAGCTTTACTACTCACATCAAGAGGAGTGTCAAGCATGCTATTTATGACCCTTTCCAGAACTAAATTGACAGCTATTTACCATCATGCAGCACTGATTCAAGGCAAATTCCAGTAACCTAAGGAAAATGGAGCCATCACGGGTGAAAATAGCTATGAAGAACCTATGAGGAACAACAACTGGCAAACTCTGCAGATCTTGGACTACACATTAAAACCAGCACTGTCCAGCCCACCAGAGTGCCTGTGGACATCTGGGTTAATGCCCCGACTTCTCCTTCAGCACAGGGCAATGGGACACAGACAGCATCCACTCTCCTCTTGTAAGGCACCAGCAGCAGTAACATTATAAACTGAGTTAACCTTGCTGGAGAATCCCACCCATCTGCATGGCTCTACTTGATCACCTAGACCGCATCCCAACACACCTGGATCTTTTCTGGGTCCCCATAAATATCTTCTGCCATCAAAACTATCCACAAGGATTTACCTTTCATTAGCCATTTGCTTTAAAAAATAAGTATATATCTTATCCTGGGCTAACTGCAGATGGGAAGCTTAATTAAGGAAAAATTGCATCAGGAGTTTTTTCCTTTCCATGTGACTGAACTGAGAGTTTTTGTGCACACACTGCACAAATAAAAACAGTCAAACCACTCAGAGGCTCATTACTCCAGTAGGAAACCCTTCTTGAATAGCTTTTTTTATTATTATTTATTTGCAGCCTAAGTTTAGTCATGGACTATCTGTATCCACTAGACTCTATTCCAGACTGGTCCTTGAACTACTTCCCACTTTTGTCATACCTCTTCCTGTACTTCTAGGAAATGTTTCCTATATACTTTTTTTTTTTTTCTTAAAAGGCCTGTTTCACTAGTCTGTAGTTCTCTGTCCAAGCCTGTAGAAGTCTCGTGCAACCATCAGATCTTGGGAAATATTCACTACTGGCAGCCAAACCCTAGAGAGAAGACTTTGAATCTGAGCCCAACCCCTGTGCTGATTTGGTCTAATCTGGGAGCTGGATCCAGCCAAATGCTGATTTTTTGCTTTCTCTGCTGAGAAATAAGAAGCCAGTGGAACATCTTGTCTGTCTCTCCCAGACTCTCTTGACTACAGTTGGGAAGGTCATGGTCCCCATCAGACCCTACATTCTGAAGGCCTTCTCCATTTTGGTCTTTTAGGGGCTGGCAGGAGTTTATCTTTACAACAGAGTTTCTAGTTTCACAGTGATACCAGGGAGGGGGGAAGTGTGTTTTCTGCAAATGTCATTCCACAACATGCATTTTTCAAAGACACACTGTCCTCCCTGGGCTTATTCTGTGAATTCATTCTGGTGTCCCTTATCATCTGCTCCAGAAACCTTCTGACAGAGGATATACAGCCTGACCACCATCACCAATAAGCATCACACTTTGTCACCAAGCTCTCTGAGGCCCTGCTGGTTTGTGCCATCACAAGCAGTTCAGGATGGATGGCGTTCAGCAATTTGGGATTCAGTTTGTGAATCCCAGGATCTGAATCTAGAACCCATTCTCCAGAAAAAGTCTTTTTGTACAACTATTGCCCAATGGCTGAGTATACCATTCATATTGCTTGTTCATCTGGTGTACTGATGAACTCTATGTTTTAGATCCAGAAGTGAAATCCTTATGCACATCTTCCTTTGCAGCACTAGCTCTGAGAAATTAAATCAAAACAAAACTGCGATTACACCTGGCACATCAGTCTCAAGTTAGAAGACAGGCTTACTACCAGGCCATGGTACAAATGCTCCAGCTTACTCCTCTATCAGTCCTTTTAATTAATTAATAAGAACACATCAAAATCTGTTATTGCAATTTCATTGCTCCCGCTGGCACAGCTGGGCTATGTAGGGATGAACGGCCTCACAGCATTGGTCGATACGAGCATTAGGCCCCTTTTCACATCTTGCAAATGCCTAAGTCTGTGCTGACTCTTCTCCCTTTGCAGAATCCCAAAATGGAGACTTGCAAGTTAACCCTTTCTCCTGGGTCTTAGTCATGAGGGATGAGCATTTGCTGTTATCTCTTTTGTGACAGCACAAGTGAGTTCAATTAATCCACAGCAGGTTTCTCTTGAAAAAGTGCCATGAAAACTCCTTCTAAGACCTTGCTTAGAGAAATTTCAGAGAATTATTAGGAATAGGTACTCAAGAGTTCCTCTGCCTGTAAGCCATATCTATTCTGAATAGCATGTCTGGGGCAGCAGCAGATGGTCTTTCAACTCAGGGTTTGCTTATTGCACTTTAGTTTTGTTTTGTTTTTAAGAATAACAGTCATTGACAACACAAGGAGGATGACCCTGTTGGCTTGCAAAGATTACACAATTGCTTGTAGCTATCACTCCTTCATGGGAATATCTTGCAGTGACACCAGGGGCCTAGAAAGGCAGTTCTTCGCACTAGGCAGTTATGCTAAGTTCATATCAAGGTCAGATCTAGGTGCTAAGGGAACAGAGGGGCACAAATAGGATGTGGCTGTGGGATGAAGTCAGTAGACTTTAAACACTTTTATTTCACGTCTAGTTTCTCTTGTCCCAAATCTACTATTTTTACAGTTTACAGTGTATGTACATATGACTAGCAAAATTTCAGTGTCAGCAGCACTTCTCAGGGAAGGTCAGGGAAGTTAATAGCATGCCTTTTGAATAGAGAAGTCCTATTTCAAAATGGATTTGGCAGTATGGAAGACAATAGACACTTGAATAAAAGCTGCACATTGTAAGTCCATGTGAAAAATCTATCCTACCTCCAGTTCCCCGTGAAATCCTGGTGATTAATTGCTTGCCATTAGAGAGTGATACTATGTTGAGAAATAAGGATAGAAGAATTGGTAAGAAGCAAGTTCACCCCCACATCCTTTCCAGTTACATTTTTAAGTAAATGATTGTGTTCATCTCTATTTCAGAGTTGAAGAGTTTGTAGCGGAGCTGGATGGACTGATTTTATAGCAAGGCAGAGGCTGCCAGCTCTCTGTTCCTCTGTCTTTTAAACCATTAACCTCCAAAACCAAGAAACATTTCAGCTCCTAAACTTCTAATTGTTAAAGACTCTCTAATTTTGATGCAGCATGCTTAGGTGCTGGAGGTGTCATAGCTGCCTCATTCTGGAAGCAAGAAATAATCCATATCTGGACTTTGGATGAAGATTTCTTAGTTAAGCAAATATGCATGCCATGTGATCTAGGTATATTGTTAAGCAAAATATATTTGCCAATAATTCTGAGTCATTGCCAATTCTGAATGATTCCCAGAACCCCTTCCTTCTCTCCCTATTTATAGCTAGCCAGCCTAGTTACATCCATACTAGAAAACTAATGAGGTCAGTGGCTTGAAAATGGAGATGTGATACCTTCACCACAGAAGTGCTGAAGTAGCCTTGACCCATGTCAACCATCTACCTCCCAGCTGATGTCTGGGCACAGCTTGGGGGATGTTTTTTTTCATGACTGCTTAGATGCAGCCACTCTGCTTGGTAGAAGACAAGTTTAGCTATGATGTTTGGTAGTTGGCTTTGTCTATTAGCACAGAGGAAACACTAATTTCAATGAATGACCGAAAGTCCTGGGTAGTGCCTTGTCTTCATCTCATGGCCTGTTTTGTTCTCACTCTCTGTCACTCTATTCCAAGTATCACTCTACAAAGACACTGCCTCATCCAACATGAAGAGCACAAATCCAGATATGTTCTTAAATACAATAAGAAAGATTTGGGAATATCACATAATAGCAACACCTAACAGCACATGCCCAAATAATAAGCATACTTAACTCATCTGATTGAGTTAATTAATCTGATTGAATCCAATTAATTAATCTGATTGAGGTAATTGCTGACTATTTAAGGCAGCAATTTAAGTATGATATTTCTGGGACCATCACATTTTCCTGAGTAGGTTCATAATGGCTATGCAGGCTCCGGACATTAACTTTCTGCAAGCTTCCATTTAAGCCATAGATGACAACAAAGATGATCAACCAGTTGTCTGGATGTATTATCAAATTATCTTCAGTTTTTACCCATTAACGTGAAATAAATGTGAAATAAATAAAGACTTCAGGAATAGTCAAAAAGATAAGAGGAGGATTCATTGGTCCATTTGGCCATATGCATACTGGCATTTGACACGTTACTCTATATATCAGATGCAAAGAGGAAAGCTATAGGGATAATAGAATGTTTCTTGGCTGCATACAATATTATAAATTTCTCAGATCACCAACTAGTATGATCATAACTTCTGCTGATTCTGCTGCAAGAAATCATTTTGCTCCGATGGACTAGGGAAAAAATGGGTTATTTTGAACTAAAGACTAAAGGGAAGAAATTATCCCTTTTATATGTTTCTTTTCTTTCTAGCTTAGTTCTAAAAGGACAGAATTACACTTCAAATCTTGGATTATCAGCAGCACTGGGTATTTATGGAACTATTCAATATCTTTAATTCAGTAGTAATGCTGGGTGTAAAATAGTGTGATAAATCCTTTGCTGATGTAAATTTTCATCACTTCATTAGTTTCATGTTAAAAAAGGACTGTCTGACTTTTACTGAGAAGAATGGCTGGCCATATTCTTAGCTGGTGGAAAGCTGGTAGGTCATTTGTAGGAAATTTGTCATGCCATTAATGAGACCAGAGAACTTGAAAAGGCGGGGAAAAGCTTTCTACACCTGTAGGGACATTCCAACTGCCTAATTGGTAATTCAATTAATTTATAGTAGCAGAAAATCTGATTTTGTGCCTTCTACGAACCAGACTAAAAAGACTTACTTTAAGCGTAAGATTTGAGACTTAAAAAAAGGAGACATTTTCATATTAGGAAGAAGAAAATCAGTCAAGAAACATAGTTATGCTAATTTTATTCACATTTTCCACCTCACCTTTGGGCTAATCAAAGCACGTGGTAATCATGATAGTAAGCATGATATGTGCTTTGATTGTGTCCCAAATACGCTCTCCCAAATGTAAGAGGAAAAGCTGTGAGTGGGAAAACCATCTTAGGCCTTGCCTTTTCCACCTCAGGAGTCTGACACAGGAGCCTTACAGCTTCAGTTAGCAAGGTCAAATGTATCAACCAAATATTTTAGGTTAAGTAAAGCCTTTTGAAGCTGCCCCATATCTTGCTGAGGATGTGAAGTCAGGACTCTAACATGTGCACCTGGTTGTATAAAACAAAGTGACTATAAGTAGATTTCATTACTGATGTGATATCTAGACACCTTAACCTCACTGTGACGAGCTTATATGTACTGAAATTCTTATTTACAAAGAGGAAAAGGTCTTTTTAAATTTCAAAATAGGAAGTTTTTCTATGCAAGCTTTTTTTCCTCATACTAGTCAAATCATTGCGAGTTGTTTCTATTCACCATAAGGGAAGCATGGTGATGCTTAGAAGGAGCTGTGTGATGACAGGAACAGGAAGGGACAGGGCAATGTCACTGGAACACAGCAACTTCTGCAGGGTATTCTGAAAATAACACATTCTTTTGCAGGTGCAACACAGGTGCATGTTCAAGCATCAGCATTCAGTAAAGCAGTGCAAAATCAGCAATGATGACCTCGCTACTACTGCACAACACCATCCTGCAATGGCTGCCCTCCTCTAAAATATATAACAAGCTTCAATAAAACAATAGATTGGACAGGAATGCTGTTATTAATTGGGAAAGAGATTGCTGAAGTATTGTGGATTTAATCCTATTAACAAAGAAGTTGTATTGTATAAGGCTTAAGGCTTTGTACAGGGTTGCAATAACAACACTCTCTTTCCTCCTTGTAAATCAGGAGGTAAATTCACTGTCATGCAATCCTGATGCCTAATCTCTACTAATCTCTGGTCAATTGTAAATGATTGCATGGGAGACCACTAGCAGGCAGATATTTATCTCCAAGTCTATGTTTATTATCATAGACGAGTAAAGAGTGTGTTATTCCTTTCCCATATCTGCTGCACTTGCCGACAGGGCAGAATTCACTCTTTTGGGGAGGTTCTTGCTTTCAGCTCCAAAAGTTTAGGTTTCATTGCTGGAGTTGGTGGCATGAAGTGCTCCATGCACTGTGCTTCTTCCCAGTTCTCATTTAGAAATACCAAGACTAGCGGAGACCTCTGGCAGCCCACAGCGTAAACAACCCCTCTCAGTAACCAAGTCCGTCATTGCTGGCTTGGCACAAGCATGAAGATGTGCAAGTAGAGAAATGTGAGGCAGTTTAGCATCACCCTTTGTGCACGCTCAAGCAGCTAAAAGAACTGACATGAGTTTGCGTCATTGCAGGAAATAAACAGTGATTTGGACCACAACAAACGCATGTAGTCTGGCCTCGATGGCGATCTTGTGACTGCTGCCATCCCCACAAGACAAGAGCTCTGCTTTGTATTTGCCTGCCCCGTGCTGCAACACAGCCTGAGGCCTTGTTCAAAGGCTTGACATCAGCAACACAAGTTTAAAATAAAAGGAAGAGCTGGCTGCTCTCCAAGGAACTCATCTTGCTGGCCTCAGCTGTGCCAGTTGGAGTTAGTTATCGAGGAACAGCCACAGGAACGACCATACGTGCCGAAGGGAGTGGAAACGTCATATATGGCGTAAACAGGAACTACGGAGACCCAGGAAACCTGCTTGATCTTCATGCTGC
>JAUBOD010000865.1:1764128-1776686 GCA_032353885.1 Nothura maculosa
AAGCACCAGAATTGCTGACAAAACAAAATCAGTTTGCAGAATATTTGAATAGAAGGAATGACTATAACTCAACTGAGTCACTCCTATTAGCTGAAAAGTGACAGCTTCAAGTCATTTCATGCAGGCAGTATCAACATTCAAGATCTATTGTTATTTTGACAAATAAAAAAATACAAAAACAAATAGTAGCATCTGAATCATCTCTCTGCACAATAAGCAAAATATGTGCAAACTACGTAGGATTTCAGATTCACTCGTTAAATAAGACTCTCACATTCAATAATTTTCAGTGTAGCTCCCTGTTGGGAAGTTACTGCAGCTGCTAATGGGCAGGTAGGTTCTGCATCCCTCTCTCCTCTCCCCTTTCAGCCTTGCTAACCTCACAGGAGTAAAAGGGAAGGAGAACTCGGTTCTGTTCCACCCCAGGTCTACACGTTAACCTGAGCCTCTGCTGCAGACCAGGAGATGCAGGAACTGAAATCTGAGGTTGCAGAGTATGAGACGTCAACTGACTCCATCTGGAGAACAGATAAAATTAAGAGGATCCTATGTCAGCACATGCACAAAGTCACCTTCCACACACAACAGCGATAAATGAGCATTCCTTCAGCATCCTTCCTAACGAGGAGGCTGTTGCAGGAAGGACACTGTGTCCCCATTTAAGGCTATTCAAAAGCAGTTGTCTAGGCACAGGACTTCACATCTTGGGCCCTTTTAATGAGATAATGACCAGCTCCCTACTCCTTGACTTGGAGGTCTTGAAGGAGTATCACAATCAGCATCAACATCTGGCACTGCCACTACCTTTACGTACACTGGAAGGAGGAACAAGCAAACACATGTTCCAGTGGTAGCAAAAGCAAGGCATATGTAAAAGGTGAACATCATTTTTTAAAACCAACAAACAAAGAAGGCTTCATCCTTTTTTTTGGCCTCTTATTTCCTAAAAAACTGAAGACAAACAAAAGTTCTGAAACCTTTTCCTTAAAAGTGTGTTCTGCTCCAGCATTAAGATTCTTGCAGACACTGAATTTAAGCCAACACCTACTGCACTCATAACATCTATTGAGAATTTCTCGGGTTTTTTGGCAAGGAAGTTACAGTCAAAGTGATTCACACCAGATGTCCACCTGGGCCCGCAGCAGCTACTTGGGGATATAGCCTCACTACCATGGGGAGCATAGAGACTTTTGAACTCAAAGTTGAAGCTGTCCATTTAGTAGCCCTTTCACGACACTTGCAGATTTTTACAACACTTTTCAATAACCATACACGTTCTTTTTTAGCCTTTACAATCATCAGAGCAACAGTTCAATTAATTATGTGTGGAAAAACATTAGTCTGCTTTCATGTAAATTAAGCTTTTGTCTGAAAAAGGAATGTCTGCTTCAAGTATCAGGAAGAAAAGCTACTCATCCCCTGTTAAGTCTGGGCTATCTCATTTATTTCATATATCCTTGTCACATCCCCTTGCAGTTGCCTTCAAATCAAAGCACAAGATGCTCTGCCGAGGATCCTGTCTTTTTGTTCCACGGTTTTAATTCATCTTGCAGCTCTCAGCTCTATGATGAGATTTTACAGAAAGTAGGTATATTTATTTACTAGTCAAGAGACTGCTCATCTATTTTCTGAACTCTACGTACACTCATTCTCTACTGAGAAAAGCAGCAAAAAAGCAATAGGAATACTGCTTACTCTTTGACTTTCCTTTTAAGCTCCTGTCAAGCAGCTTTATGCACGATTTTTCCTTATTCCCTTTGTAAAGTTTAGTGCTCAAGCAGACTGCGCCCCTTGAAAGCAACATCTGAACACATCTTTAATGTGACATCAAACCAAAACCTGGCCGTGACCGTCAGCAAAGTCACCCTTCTGCCACCTGCTCCCTTCCCAGCTCTGCTTTCCTAAGGGTCTCTCCCTTTGTCACTTCGCCTGCTCCTCAAAGAGGACATTGGCCAAACAGCACCACGCATCAGGAATGAGCGCCAAGGGCAGAGTCTGGGATTAGCCACTGATCTGGTGCTTCAAACACATCCTGACTTTTCGTTCCTACCCCAAAACCTTGGAAAATTCCGCTCTGCAGCTGCAACAAATGCCAGGAGACCTGCTCACATGGCCAGGCAAGCCTCTCAGCTCAGTGATGGCCACCTATACTTAAAAACAGCAGTGTTACGGATGGGTTTAGTGACCTGCTAATGACAGACAGCTTCAGCTCAGATAGTTATGGGGCTGTGGATAAGGCTTGTCATGTTTTAGGATCAGTCCATTAGCATTTGCGTGCACCTAATGCACACCATACATGCACCTCTTCACCCCCTGCCCAAGGAGGAGAGGTAGGACTTGCAGGAGTCCTGATGCTGCCCAGATTTCAGCTGGAGGAGGGAGGAAGCCCACAGAGTGTTCCAGAAAGTGGGCTGGGAAGGAGGACAGTGCTCCTGTCCCTCTGGTCACTGCTCATCCATGAGCAAGCTCGAGGCCACCACTTCAACTTGCTTCCAATACCAAGACGCACAGTATTTTCCCCTACATGCTAAGACCCGGAGCAGGGAGAGCAGCAACAAACTCCTTTAATTTGATTTAAATTGGAGGAAGGGGTTCTCCTGTGTTATTTCTTTGAAGCCATCAACAGCCATGGCTTACTCAAAGTCACCAGCATTCACGGGTAGCTCTGCTCTCCTCGTTTTCCACCTGCAGCACAGCAGCACCACACTTATTTAGCAACAATGCCGGGCCCCGCCACGGTTTGCTGCAAGTTCAGAGCCTGAGAACAGCCTGCATTTCATATTTCCTTCCTTCTGCAAGGTTGAGTCACATCCTCAGCTCATTTTAGAAAGCTAACAAACCATGTTAAAAGAAAAGAAATCTCTTTAATGGAGAAGCCTGGCATTCAGGAGAACATAAGACATTGACACAGGCCACAGTTCAATTCCTACACTCATTTTTTACAGTGACACAGACAAGGGAACAGGAGACCTTTTCCCTCTGCTAGAAGCAAAACCTGGTGCTCCTCACAGACAGACTGCTTAGTCAAAGGTGCTCACAGACAGATGAGACCTTTCAACATTTATGGAAAGTGAATTGGGACAAAACAATTCCTCATAATTGAAGAAATTGTATAAACAAAACTCCATGCATGTTGCAGAAAGCAGAAAGTTGAATCACCTTTAAAAATTACAATAGAATGACTAAGATTACTATAGAATTGGGATCTGCACTTGCTTCCTTCAGTTCGTTATTTAAAGCTTTTATTCCCCTGTGCATTAAGGCAGGAACGCCAGCAGAACAGGCACCCCGGCCTTGCTGTATTTTCTGCAGCACCAACACGACCAGAGGCAACACAGAGGAGTCCTCAGGTCAGAGCTACTGGAGCCTTAAAAGTGCTTGGAAACCTGGCCCAGGTTCCCAAGTCAGTTTTGCAAAGTCTCACGATAGAACAGGCAAAACTTGCATCTTAACACAAGCAAGATGAACTAAACCTCAAACACCTTCTTTCTCTTGATACAACTGCAGTCACCGTGAAGTGTTGGATCTGCTGAAATAATCCATGCTATCCATCCCTACCATGATCCTCCTTCAGCTTGCCAAAAACAACTCAGCAATTAGGACTAGAGAATCCCAGCCAAGAAAGACGACCAAATAACATCCCACATCTGCTGCTACTGGAATAAACTGTATCTGCCAGCACAACTTTCAAGTCTTCATACCAGATTCTGAAATACCGTCAGTTATCTAAATGTCAGAAATATATGATATTAAATATTGCATGTGTATTTTATAAGTATTCTAAGAACTATGCGTATGTGTATGATCATTACACAGTGTACCATTCACTACTATCAACCTTCTCCAGCCAGTCGTCAGGGAAATCAGATAAATGCAAACATTATAGTTTTCCTATAAAGCTGATAATCTGACTAAGCAATTCCCTGCCACCAAGTGAAGAGATTAGTCAACATATTCCCAAACCTGCTGCCCTGGAGAGGCTAAGGGCTCCAAGTGACTGTTTTAGTCTTGACAGGCCCTCCAGGTTTTTAAAAACATCCAATAAGCAGTGGGAGGGGGTCAGTTTTGAGCAATGCTCAGCAATAGACAGTTCTGGGGCTGCAATTTTTAGAATGAATTTCCAAGAGAATACTCCTTTGAAGTCTAGCTAGCTATCAAAACAGAAGCACAGCGCACTTAAAACACCTGTGAACCATTTCTACTTAGGGCTTAAACTGGTGCCATTTTGGAAGGTACAGAGCGAGTCTATTTTTTGGAGCAGGTGCTACAGCAAAGGAGGAACTAATTGCTAAATCCCAGGCTGAGAACATGGCTGTTGGGTCACAGAAACTTCCCCAAACTTCTTTTTTTTTTTTCTCCCTGTCACCAGCCTAGAGCATAAGAAAAGCTGCCTAAGAACAGCCTTGTCCAGATGAGCACCAAAGCCCAGCCAGCTTTTCAGAATTATCCCCAAAACAAACCCAACTCGGACTAATACAGAGCAGAGCTGCAGAAACACAGACTGCTACCAGCATATGGAGCCTTGATCACAAGCAGCAAAATCCACAATGTAAAGGCAAACACCCACATTTCTTGTTCCACAAGCCTCCCTTGTTCAGCCTGGTAGAGATGAATATGGGTAATAATGACACTAAACAGAGGAAGCACCAGGATGACACCCAAGCCATCAAGCTGCTGAATTAACACACCTAGCACGGGTGCTCTGAACAGGCTGGTCTGAGAAGTGTTCAGGGGAAAACAAAGCAGGGAGAAGTGCGTCTGGTCAAAACAAAAGCACCCGGAGAATGTTCTCTATGTCAGACATTTCCTCACACAGGATGAGAAAAAGAACATTCTAAATAACTGTCATGTAAAAGAGGATCAGAAAAGGCAGAGCAATAAGAGCGAAACCACGCGATTAAACACGGGACAGAAGCGTGATCCCCACCTTGCAGCCTCGCACTGGCCACAGGCAGGAAGGACACAGCCTTACTTCAAGTTTCCATGATAAGCCTATCCCATAATAGCAGTCTTGGCCATTTATGAAGAACCCAGCTGACAGTAATAAGGAAAAGATGAGGTTGCAGAGGACAAGTGGCTGATAAGGGGACAGACTGTATTTATTAGGTGCTCTCCTTCAGTGAGGGGCAGCAGGTCAAGTGCAGCAGCCAGTACTTGGAGATCTACTACAAAAGGGAAAGCAAGAACATCTTAACCAAAGCAGCCTTAAACTAAACTAAAAACAACACAAGAGTGTCACAATATGAGTATAAAATATCTCTATAAGAAAGATGGTGATTCTGACACACCTGAACAAGAATTTCATTCACTAATCTTCGTTTTTCTCCCTTTCTTCCATAGAGGAGCTGCA
The DNA here is from genome assembly GCA_032353885.1 of Nothura maculosa. NCBI lineage: Eukaryota > Metazoa > Chordata > Aves > Tinamiformes > Tinamidae > Nothura > Nothura maculosa. The sequence goes on from JAUBOD010000865.1 coordinate 1,769,479, forward strand.
ATATCAGATTAAGTTAAGACTAACATTATCCTTGAAATAAGGTATACTTAAGTATCATCACAAAATCACTTTCTTTGTCTTATAACTGTATTATTTAAAAGTATCTTGAGTTGTTAAATCAACTTTCTGCTTATTTAAAACATATGGTAAAAATGAGGCACCCCGTCATTTTGCAAGTAGAGTTGTTCACCAAAACTAAAATAGAAACTTATTTTTAAGCTTCAATTCTGAACCAGGAAGCACAACATTTACACTTTTCTTTTTAAAGCATGTGGCTTCCACAGTTTTTAACATGCAAACGTCTCGACACTGAAGACCCCACCTAAACAAATTTCTTCAAGTTCCTGTGCGATTTTTAGGGTTGTTTTACCTGAAGTTATTACATATACAGCAAGATAACAAAAATAAGCAGTACTGAGTCATTCTGGCAGTGCAGCAGAGTCAACACAACGTGAAGACTGAGTTATAACACTGAATGATACAATCTGCAAGGTTGGAAAGGACCTTTAGTCCAACCCTCCCTGCGCACGCAGGGTTACCTAGAGTACACGTGGCACAGGGCTGTGTCCAAGCAGGTCTTGAAGACCTCCAGAGAAGGAGACTCCACAACCTCTTCTGACAACCTGCTCCAGGGCTCTGTCAACCTCACTGTCAGGAGTATTTTTCCTAAGTTCCTGCGGAACTGTTGGTGCTTCCATTTGTGGCCGTTTCCTCTAGTCCCATCACTGTCCACCACTGAAAAGAGGCCACCCCCTTCTCCTCACTGCCTCCCTTGAAGTGTTTACACACCCTGATCAGATGCCCCCTCTCAATCTTCTCTTCAGGCTGAATAGGTAGGTTCTGTTTCCTGTTGGGGACACGCACTTGTCCCCTGTCAAAGGGGCCTTCACCACTGTATGGTAGAGCTAACTACACCATGGTAAAGCTAACTATGCCATACAGCATGGGGACAGATACGTTAATGTGTGGGTGTACATGAGTATGTACACACACACACTTATCTATTGACAAATAGCTCTTTAATTCATGCACACACATACTAACACAGTTACTATAGGCTACTAACTATATCACCTTACTTTGCTTCCACCCTCTGCAGCCAGATGGCTGGTGGGGCTGGTTTGTGTGGCCTTAAACAAAGTTTTACCATGACTGTACTTCCTTTTCTTTTTATTGCTGTTACTTCCAGCTCTTGCCTGACTCACCCACACGCAGCTCTGCTTCAACACGTTGCGCTTTATGTTCTCTTAGAAGTGTCACTACAATTCCTACTTGAACTGAGGATACTTAAATTGCATAAATCCACCCACAGAGGTAAGGGAAAGGCAGGTAAGAACTGACAGATCACATAACTAGACACACAGAAAGCTCACATGGCAACACCAGAAAACAGCGCCTGAGGCTCTAATATTTTAAAGACTGCGTGTCCTTTTCTACGAAGAGCACTTCAAGTTTGAACAGTAACATTTAACTCGTTTGCAACATACCCAGTATTTCATCGGCTTAGAAATCAAACACAGAGCTTTCAGACCCAAACCAATCCTGTGATCATCATCTTCCCTAAAAGCAGAGGAAAAAATCTCTCGCTTAAGGCTTGAAAAGAGATTTTCTAGGAAATGGTCAGGAGAAAGCAACTTTGTGCAAAATTTAATCTGCAGCAAGCGAGCTGCTGGCCCTGCTAGCTGCAGAGATGATCAGCCAAATATTAACTGAACATTAGCCAATACAGTAGGCCTGGCAAGGAGAAAAAATAATAAAAAATACAGTCCCATGAGCAGAGGCTGACGTTCTTTAGCCAGAAGCAAACTCATTCTTATTCTTTATTTTTCAATACTATGCAGTATGTCATATTCAGGTTGCCTAAAGCAGAAGCTCGCAAGTAAAACTGCATGACCCAAATGCAGTAGGAGGATCCAAAAAAAGCAGAGTTGCAAAGAGTTTCTACCCTTCTTTCCAGTAACAGAAGTAACAGCAGCCTTATACTTCTTCCATTGGTTGCTACAGTTTCTCTTCTAAAGAGAAACTTGAGAAGCCACAAAGCCCTGCAAAACAGAAGAGAGCTGAAGGTTCCTCCTTCCAGTGGCCACAGGAGGACAGAACTATCTGCCAGCTCCTTAATAGGAAAAAAAAAATTCTATCAAAAGAAACCCATCAAAAATCCTAGTTCATGGCTTCTTCCTCCGTTATAAAGGAGGAAGGAAAGACCTCTTAGTACATTAACCCAAATTCTGTTAATAAAGTTGCACCACCATGAGGTTTTGTTGTTCTTTTTTTAAAAAAACATTAAACAACTAATAGGTGCCCTTTTTTTTTTCTTCTCCAATATCTAAAAGTTTGGCCCTTTAAGCACAAACAATAAAACTGCCTGAAGAAAACTAATTTTGTGATCGCATTTCATTTTGCTCCAGCACACACTCAGGTTTGGAAATAAAGAGTCCTTTTCCTCAGGGAAACAGCTCTTTGTCACAACAAAGACCTCGAGCAGCGAGCAGTGCCACCTTCCCCCTTCAGTTTATGGTGCCTACAGGTCCAAAGGAAACAGCACACGAACACAAGGTCAGATGTGAACTCAGAATAAAGTGTTAAATTGGAACTGCAGAAAAAAAAAGTATTTAATGGGGATCTAGCTTCAGTGTGTTCAATATATAAGCTAGTCTGAAAAGACGCAGGTTCAGTCATTTCCAACCACACATGCAAAGCGAGCTGAACTTTTCTTCGTGCCTTTGCTCCTCGGGTGTAAAATAGGAAGCCACCACTTCCTCATCCCACTCGCACGCTGCTCATAAATAACTGCACGGACTGCACTGCAGTACTGCCCAGCAGGAAATTAATTGCATGTCTGCTGCAAAATTTAGCTAGAGCATAGCAAGAGGCTAAACAATGAAGATAAAATAGTAAATACCTGTTTGCTAAATGCTCACTAGTCACTTCATATCAGTGATAGAGCAAGATTCCCAAAGGAAGAAATGGCACAGAATTATGTATTCAAAACTGAGGATTTAGCCAGTGCAGGCAGCCTCCCTTCTGCAGTGTCTTTACTGTGGAGCTCTCAACATTTGCAGCCTTAGAGAAAAGGCCAAGTATAAGCTCGTACCTAGGAGATCAGTCTAGACATTTCATCCTTGTGGCCCCAGAGCAGATTAGCAGCTTGGCACAGATGTCTGTCCCTTTGGGGTATGTATTGGGCTGGAGTGCTGAAGGCAGCACCACGACTGCGACTGCATGAATGTTGAGGACAAGACATGGGCTCTTTTACCTGATTGTAACCCTTTCCCTACAGCTTTCCCAAACCTAACTCTTCCCTGCCAATTGCCTTGGATGAGAGGATTACTTACCTTCCCAGGTTCTGCTTGTGCTTCTCCTAATTTCCTGCCATGAGTCCTCACCTCAGCTGTCATCTCTGTTCAAACCCGTGTCCTCCCCATGCTGCATCTTTATTAGAGCATCATATTTCACCTTTTACTTGGCTGCAGCTGAATTCAACCTTCTGAGTTAGGGATAGGAAGGGAAGTAAAACAAGAGGCAAAAAAAAATCCAAAAAGCCCCCTCCGATGTAAAGCAGAGATACACTACAGTTATTCAAAGAGCTGTCAAAAAATTTTAATACAGTTAAAAAAATCTGTTCAAGTCTCTCCCTTTTGGCAGCTACTGAACTACTTTGAGTTTTTTGAAAACCTGACACAATATTAACACTAATATTCTACAACTTATTTGCTCAAAAGTCTCTCACTCTACCATTTACTAGGCTATATTGCCAGATCCACCTTCAGTTAAGTTCTCAACTGGGAAAGGAGTCTACACATCTATTAAAACGCCACAGTTACTTGACAGTGATTCATTTCTAGAGAATAAGTTTAAATACTACCAAAAAAAAAAAAAAAACTTCAGAGAATGCAAACAGCATGGGATTTATTAGGATATTTAAAAGGAAAAAAAAAAAAGAAAAAGATACTTAAAAGAAAAAGCTACTTTTAAGAGCACCCTCTGAACTCGGAGATATCAAATTAAGTCACATTATTCCACTAGAACTACAGGAATTCAGCTGTAAATTCAGAGGTGTGGAGCTAAGAGGTAAATATTTTCAAGTAACATTTCAGTATGTGCAAGATTGCAGCCCGTTGTACATGGGAGCAGGAGAAAGTGGTCTCCCACAGAAAGCAAAACACTTCAAACTATCATTACAACTCACTAGGCTGTTCTGCTGACAAATCCACATCTCCTCCCATAAAACTTTGCAGAAACAGGAAGGCTAAACCCTAAATCAGTTAAATGAACACTGTCTATAACCAGTCCTTACATTGTGCTCTTTCAGTTCATCTCCATTTATATACAAGGAAAGCAATTTAATCTTTAAGATGAAACCTCAAAGTCTGGTGGTTACGTATTTCACTTCCACATTAGGAAGGAACAGTTGCAAACAACTATATGTCTCTGCACATAAAAGGTGCAAAGCCACCAAACAGAAAGGAACTAGCTTTTCTAGTTCTTACTCAGAACACGTTTTGACCAAGAAACTCCAACTTCATGGACATGAAACAAGGGGGTTGGTTTGTTTTAAGAGCTACGAATAAATCTTTAACTTTTTTTTTTAAAACATACTGCCAGTGCCTGTGAGTAGTCAGCCCAAGATTCACACAACTGTTTCTTGCAATAAAAAGGTCAAACCAACCTGCTCATCAGCAGGACCTGAAGCAAATGCCTTTCCTGTTCAATGCAAGGGTAGAAAAATCCCTTCCCCACATGAGTGTTATGTATGCTCAAGACTGCAATATATCCAAATGAAGGGAGAACCAATAATCACCCAGAGCCACATTGCAAACACACTCCCTCACCTCCAACTTTTGAAGTGATATAATTGCCAGATCCACTCATCACAGAAACAAGGCTTTCCAGTCAGCTCATTTACAACAAGGACTCCTAGGAACTCATCCATTACCTTATGTGGGACAGCAGAAAAAGTTGCTCATGCTAACACTCCATTTAATTTAATCACCTCATACTGAAGGAGAACCAGAATTGCCTCATGGCTGAATTCAAGAGCCTTTTAAGCCACGCCAGTGAAACAGAATTCATTCACAGAACAGCTTCCTGTTACTGGGGCGACTGCTGGGCACGTAGCAGAAAGTGCTGTTAAAAATGTATCTAGGACAGCACTCAGTCGCTTCGCCTTCCTTATATAAAGTGATTACTGACAGAGAACCTTTTTGCCTGGTGGTCACCGAATCGGCGGGGAAAAATATACATTTGCTGATGAAATTCAGCCTTCCAGACAAATGTATTAGCTGCCTAGAGGATGAGGCTTTAGGTTTTGGTGTGGGTGGCAGACAGGAGGCCTCTTTTGCAAGGCTGGCTATTTTCGTAGCTGCAGCCACACCGAAGGGAACACATTCGCTCTCGCCAGCTAAGCTGCCCCAGACCCAATTACTATTTGCATGGAAACCACCTGGAAATGTGAGGTGCTGCAGATTTAAGCCAGAGAATCAGCTAAACGCTTAGTAAATAAAACCACCTCAACTACAGAGTATTTTCACCGAATAAGAGTTAACAAAAAGCCTCCCACACAAACATCACTTGAAGAAATTAAGAATTTGAAGGTGGTACTTATTTTGTGTCAGATGTTTAGTCTCCAACTTTTACTACAGTCCCATGAAGATTTTGTGCAGCAGGAAGAAGGTTGGGTTTGTGTTCGCTCAGACATCATTTCCTAAACGCACTACTAACATGTTAAGCCACAGCAAATAAAGGCAGACATGAACTGTGCCCAATGTACACAAATTACACAAAACTTATTCTAAGTACTACGGAAGCAGAAATTTTCTTCCTAGGTGCTCAAAAAAATAGTGTTAAAGAACCCTCAAAAGAAGTAAGTCTGGTACCAAGTTGTAACTTTATGGCTGGGTTATCCTTCCCAAAGTTAACTAGAAAAAGATTACCGAGCATGTAATTGAGAGCATGTAATTGAGTGAGCAGCAACACCATGTTTAGATGGGTGTGCAAACGGACATGGGACATTGCACAGGACACTCAGCTTCCTCTTCCCATCTACAACTGTCTCAACTACCTTAAAATGCAAGTTACCCAACCGAGGGGCAAAGGCTGACAGGGTTTCACTCTTGATTTTTCAATACATTTCTTGTGCACCTTGTTCCACCATTTGCACAGGGAAGGTAGTCTCTGCATGTGAAGCTTTCACGTGGCAAAGTAGAAAGATATTTCTAATAAGCAGAACGCAATTAAAGCCACGGGAGATGGGAACACAAGAGAAAGTATTCTTAGCTACTGCACTTTCAGCTTTACTTAATCAATTCTAAAACTCTTTGTTTGTCCTTGGTTTCCGTTAAGCTCTGCTATTTATATAATTGCAATACTTACTGAAGTAAGCACTGGAATTGCAAGTGCAATACAGCTTCCATACAAAACCGGCTGTTACTTGCAGCAAATTTGAGTTAGAAACATTCTGCCAGCCACAGCAGCCAACCTGTTGTGCTCAGGAGAACATTCCTGCATCCCTGCAGTGGGGAAACTGAGCTATAAATCTAAAATGAAAAGCAATCAAGCAAGTTTAGATATACAAGAAAAAAAGTAGACTTCTCTATACCGGATGGTTAGAGATGTAAGGTTTCCTGTAGTCACAAACAAGATGATATTAACACTTCAAGTACACACCATGGAACCATTGATTAACGGCAGATTTATCAGGTATGTAAAAGCACATTCCATTTGAGCACTCTTTAGACATAAAAGTATGAGTAGAAAAGCAGTAAAAAAGTGCATACAACTGATCATCTACAACAGGAAAAGACTTTGAAATACATCTCATCAGCCTAGTTGATGCATATATATCAGCTGCTAGTAAGAACAGTAAATGTTTCACATTCCCTGGCACTTGCTCTCTTGCAATCCAAGCGCTCTTTCCTTCATAGCCCAGGCCTGGGGCCCTCACAGCCATTGCCACCCCCTTCCCCTGGCTCACAACTCTAGAGCAGCAGTGGCACCCAGAGTGAGTCCCCTGCACCAACAGGACAGCCCAGATGGGTCTCCTGTCTCTGAGCACAACAGTGCAGCGCTGATGTCCACACCTTGCATGATTTCAACATGAATACTCCCTTGGGTTTCACACTGTGCTTCGTAGCATGATTGTTTGACAACTGATAGGCTGTGAGATGCAATTTCACACTGTCCAAAGTATTTCAGTATTTCAGCTTTGA
>JAUBOD010000865.1:1782590-1792752 GCA_032353885.1 Nothura maculosa
TCACTGCCTCCCTTGAGGTGTTTATAGACACTGATAAGGTCCCCCCTCAGCCTTCTCTTCTCCAGGCTGAACAGGCCCAGCTCTCGCAGCCTTATTCAGACAGCTATGGCTGCAACTACAGATCCAAATTGATGGCTCTGAGATTAGGGGAATAAAAAAGAGAAAACTGTCAAAACTGTGAAGTCCTGACTGTTTTTGTGCTCCTGAAGCCTGGCTCAACTCACCCAATACAGAGGATGAGGGGCAGTCACCTCTACAGGGTCATCACCTCTGCTAGTACAAAAGCCTTTTTTTTTTTGGCAAAACACCTAAATGTCAACAGTTTTATTTACTGTGGGTTGCAGCTGGTGGGGGTAAAGAAGAGGCTGCAGAATTGGGGCACAATCTGGGCAGCCCTCAGCCAAGTTCACAGGACTAAGCGAAGCCCCAGGACGCCCAGAGCCTCTCAACAACCAATCCGGACCGTGGCTTCCTTGCCTGCCTCTCTCCTTTATTTTTACAGAACGTTTCAAATCAATCAGCAGCTTAGTAGGATGCCACTTAATGGATGGAATCAATGTTTCAGGGAACAGGCAAGGCAGGATTGAAGAGGGCTGGGCTGCTTCATTACTCCCTGGAACAGAAGCTCTCTTAATATACATGTGTATACGTATATATGTATAGATTTATAAGCACACCCAATCCAGCTGCTCTGGTGGAAACAAATATTCTTGAAAATTTTGCTTGCCTCAGGAGCATGGCAGGGGTTTACTCTGATCATCTACATCCTTTCCAATTATGCAGTCATCCTTTTCTGTTGTTGTTTGTTTTGACTTTTTTCTTTTTCCCCTGAGTGCTTCATTCACTTGCTAATAGAGCAGCGCTTGGGTACTAAGTGATTTGGGGGCCGGTCTAGTTGTCACCCAGGGACAGTCAAGAGGCCCCTTTGTGGTGGCTGCTCCTTTGCTGCAGCTGCACTAACAGCTTCTGTGATCACAGGGGATGTTGGAACCTTTTAGTGGTGAAACAGGTAAGTTAATTAAAGCACCTCAGCGACAGCCTGTGGAGAGAGACCCTTGGGAGCCAATTTCAACATGCAGTGAATGGGCTCAGACTCCCCAAACGAGCGTGTTAGGCAGCACTCTGCCGTGGAAAATCCAGGGTGTTATTTCCCTTTAGAAAGTAAAACTCAGATCAGCACCTGACCTGAACTACTGTCACCCAAATTCATCCTCACTTGGGATCCAAGTGATGTTGAGTACAAGACAGCTGAATGATGCGGGCAAAATACAAGGATTTAGTGTTTGGATCATCAACCAGATCTACCTCTTCAAAATCTGCTCTACTCCTTATATTATCTTATGCTGCTACCTTCAGTGCACGCCCAGCAACGTGCTCTTAAAAGCAGCAGACATTAAAGGGACTTCAGTGCACACAACTGCTGGCTGTAGAGGACTCCCTAGACCCTTTGCCCATCAATACACACGTTTCCTTGTAGCACAGCCAGGGATCTCGCAGGAACTGAGTTGGCAGCCTCCGTTTTCAGTGCGGAAGTAGTTCCCACTCCACCAACACCAGGATGGTACCTTTAGTTTCCAAAGTAAATTCTTTGAGCGGGACTATTTTAAGCCCAGGGAGGTAGCACAGAGTCCACACTGCTCAGGTGAGCAAAAACAGGGTGCAGAGGAGGGTTTGCTAAACAGACAGATAGAAAATGAGGCCTTTTCCGCATGCTGTGATCCGGGAGGGACAGGCTGGGCGCGCCACATGCTGCAGCTCTATGAGGCTCTGGAGCGTTTGCCCCTCCTTTGCTGGGCAAGAGCAACACCGCACACCAGACACCTCCTTCTCTCCCTTATTCCTCAGCATGAACCTTGGCCTCTGAGGAAATCCAGCACCAAGCACAGCTGTTGAAAAGGCAATAACCTGACAGTGCACATCTCAGTTACCTGAAGTTACTTTGAAATTACCCAAATAATAAAAAGATAACATTCTCCGTGTCCCTACGCATGAACTGGGACACATTCTGACCCACTGGAGATGCCCACGTTCCTGCTGGCAGAGCTTAGGTGTCTAGTCTGGTAGGGAAGAGAAGAGAGCCAAAAGGCCAAAAGAAGCACAACTTCCAATACCTTGTGAGGTGCTGGGCTGTAAAGTGGCCGAGCTTGAACTGCTTTTCTGGCCTGACATTCCTGCAAAATGTTAAGTGGCCTGAGCTATGGCCAGGCTGGTAACGGCCATTCCGGTAATTCCCAATGTCTAAATTCACACTTATGTTTCACATTATGGTGTCCGTGGCCTCCACACCAGTGCAGAAGCCGGCGGGGCGGAGGGGCATGCGGTGCTCCCCAGCGTGGTGCAGGCCCTGCAAGGGGGGCACACGCGGCTGCCGACCCCTCTGCTGTGGGTGCCCACGGGACAAAATCCAGCACAGCCAGGGCAGCCCTGGGCAGTGACCCCCGTACGAACGGGAGCGGGGCCCGAGCAGCAGCATCTGCGGCACTAGGGGAAGGGCAGGACAGAGCGGGGCTGGGGATAGGCCAGGAGTGTCCGGGGGGCGCCCAGAGCCCACATCCGTGCACAATTAGCGCCCATGAGTTACACTGTGCATGGGCTTTGGTTTTATCTTACTTCTCTTGCAAGGAAAGGTGAGTAGTACTCATTCCCTTTATTACTCTAATCCCATTTGTTGGCACATGGAATTTTATTTTAAAAGGACGACAGGGTCAGATGTAGGAGAAAATAAGATTTCTACAGCTTGCTCAGGGCAGAGCAGTCTAAGCAGCGATGCGACAGCCTTAGAAAAATACCATGAGGGAGGAGAGCAGGGCGAAAGAGACAGAAGGGCAGCCAGACAGTCCTTCTAATGCCTCCTCCTAAGGGCTTTAAGGGGGTCACCTGTGTCCTGGGGCGCCCTGCATGTCAGTGTGACAAGTCTGGGCTTAATGCAGAGGGAAGGGCGTCCAAAGAGCACCTGGCTGTGGCCAGCTGGCAAAGAGGGACCCTTTGAGTTTCCTCCTGGGAACACTCAAAGGCAACAGCGAAAAAAGGACAGAGAGCAGGAGAGAGCAGAGCAGGAGGGTGCCCGAGGAGCAGCAAGGGATGCACAGGGAGAAATGGGGGGTTTTACAAAGGCTGCAGAGGGAGGGGGCACTGCAGCGTAACCAGGGTCACTGAGAAGGATCCGTCACTAGTTTTCCCTGCCAATAAAACCGTCACCTGCTCAACACAGGACTTGCTAAAACCTTCCTCTCCATAAAAACTCCCCCATGCAGCAATTAAGTTTTCTGTTTTCAGAGTTCTCATTCTGCTGCCATTGCAAAATAATAGGAAAAAGAAGTTAATGAAGACACTTTACATTGGTAAAGTAACGTGTAATAATGTGTATGTGTAAGCAATGTGTAAGTAATGTGGGACAACTCAAAGCGTTTGTAACTCTCCTCTGACAGAGCCCTTACCACAACGGCACCTACTGCAGTCTGCTCTGGCTGTGCTTCAGTCCTCCTTACAACAGTGCAAAAGCTCTGACGGCCCTTAGAGATTTTTACATCATATTTCAGCTCCTGGTGAAGGTTCTGTTTAATTAAAATGCATTAAGGCATTTTAATTAAAGGCACAAGGTGAAAAAAAATGCACTAAGGAAAAAACATGGACACACACACATTGCTAGAGGATAAATTAATTAAAGATATGGGCATACAACTTCCTCTCTTACAGAAAAAATATATAGGTACTTACTAGTCACGAGGACATTTTTGTCTATTTGCTTTCTGTTATCTTTAAAAATGCTTAATACACTGCTTGGGAGCTGCATTTTTCCCTTGAACACAGAGTTAACCATTACAATTCATTAATTGACTTTTTATGTTGCCATTAAGTGTTGCAATCAATTGGCTCTCAATATTCCACCCTTTTCTCTCTGCCATGCAAACGCGCTATTGGTTTTACTTGGCTCACACCCAGCACAGTGCACTACCCTCAATTATTATTAATGTCTCCCCTTCGATAAAGCTTTTGGGATCTTTATAACAGTCTGCTGATGTATTTGGCGTGTAGGTGTTGAAGGATGGCTTATGTTGTTTAAACTAAGCAGAACAGATGTCCCTTGTATCTTGGTAGGATGGGAGGCTACTCTAATCAGCAGAACAGGCAGCTTTCTTTAGCCAAAGACAACTCGGACGGCTCTGTAAAACCAGGATGTCTTTTAAACAGTGCAAACTCGCAGCAAAACCCCAGGGCTGTGTCCCTGTACGTGAGCACGGGCTGCCCAGGGAGGCTGTGGAGTCTTCTCTGGAGGTCTTCAAAACCCGCCTGGATGCCGCCCTGTGCCTCGTGCTCTGGGTGTCCCTGCTGGAGCAGAGGGTTGGACTAGATGATCTCTGGAGGTCCCTTCCAACCTCAACCATTCTGGGATTCCGAGAACTGTCTCCATTATCACACTGAAAATCACACTCACAGGTCCAAAAGACCCTCACCCAAGTGAAGACCCTTCCCCTGAGCATGCACAAGAGTGGATATAAGCAGTATTATAATTGCATGCAAATGAGCAGCCCGTCAGCACAAGAGGGGTGTTCCTGGGGAGGTGCTGAGCGTGCAGATGTGGCTGGGGAGCCGGGAGGCGCCGGGCAACCGGCGCTGCAGCTCGGAGCAGCCCAGGTCTCTGCGTGGCTGCGAGCGCTGCCTCCTTGCACACCGGCAGCGCAGCCGCTCCGGGGACAACACAGGGATCAGGCAGCACCGCGTCCCGGGAAAGCGCCCAAAAATAACTGTATCTGCTTGAGAGCAACCCAAGGGACGTCCTGAGGGAACGAGAGAATCATTTCAGGGCAGCTCGTCAGTGGTTTAGGGAAATGAGACAAATCTGTGTCTGGGGAGCAGATGTCTTAGGGGTTGTAAATGTGCGAGGGAACCTTTCCCCTCTCGGTCACTAGTTCAGTTCCATCGAGCACAGCCGTAGCTGGAAGCTAATAAACATCCAATGGACATCTGGGGGCCTCCTGGAACCAGCAGTGATTCCTAGCAGACAGTTACTTACATCTTGAAGCCACTGCTGCTCACAGCAGAACCTCAGCAGAGATACTCAGACACAGGAACCGAGTGATCCGTCTTGGGAATAAAGCACGGTAGAGTGAAGAACACTTTTTTTCCTGCCAAATGCAGGAGCATCTGGGTTGACAATCCAGCTTTAGATTTATTTTTGGATTTTTTTTCTTGTCTTTCTTGTTGTTCTCTAAAATGATACAATACAAACCCTGGGGCTTTCCTCACAAGCCTTCCTCATCAGAAGAGCCCCAAGACACCTGCAAACCCACATTAGCAGTTTCCCGTATCATAAAAAAAGATAAAGGAATAAGGAAGGACTTGACTTCATTCTTGAGGGTCAATTCCCGGAATCCTGAGGCTCCAGAACATAGTCCAACTCTGCTGCAGGTCTGCTAGGAGAACGAGGAGACAAACGCTGAGCATTGCAACCACAAACCACAGCTGCTGATGGGAACTGGCAAGAGCCCCAGGAATGTCTGGGCGCATGGCTGGCCTGCAGCAGGAGGCCGGGAGGCGGGTGGGCCGCTCCGACGCTCCAGCTCTTTCACTCAGCTCCGGTGCTTTTCCATCCCGGCATCTGCTTCCCTTGGCAGCGCCGGGAGGGAATAGTGGGGTGCAGTTTTATGGCGTGCCCTGCTAGGCGATGCTGGCACTTCCCTGGGTAAATGCACCGGAGTGCAGGCTCCTGCTCACCATGCCCTCAGGCTAAAACTGTTCACAGCTACGGTGTGGGCCTCAGCTTGCTGGGAACACGTTCCCATGGCCTCCATACTTCACCTGCGGAGGAGGAGATGGGAACTCGAGAGCTGCCTCCCGCTCTGCTCTGCTTGGGACAGAGCCACGCTGGGGAGCGGGGACATGCTGGGTGCAGCCCAGTCCATCAGCACAGTGGGGTCCAGAGGGACACAGGGCCCACACACCTGATGGGCTGCTTGGGGTGTGCTGCAGAAGGGAGGTTTCACGGCCAAGGGGGAAGGGAAAGGGAGAACTTGGCAACATCCTCCTCTGGTCCCCATCTTTTGTTACCACTATGTGCAAATCCAGCTACTCCAGTCCATTATATCTGACTGTCTTGCAGGTGAAATGTCATTATCTCGGGGTAAATTTTCACTGCCGTAGGCAGAGAGTTTGTCCTTTAAACACCCTTAGTATTAATGGGAAATTGACCCTGCAATTTGAACTCCAAGAGATACAAACCTCTCACGTGGGACTATTTTCAAATGCGCTGACATTTTGGTTCACAAAATGAGACATTTTTAGAAACAGATGCTGATCCATTTCATTCAGGTTTTGGGAGGTCAGCTGGGTACAGCAAGTGAAACATGCACTGATAGTCAGTACAATCATCAACTGGTTTTTGATCCCTGTCTACTCAAGGGATTGAAGTGACATTAGCCAAAAGGAGGGAAATTTCTGAGGTTCTTCACACTAACTGGCACATCCTATGGGCCTAGAACCCGAACCTATCTGCTCACAATAAGCATCTAGGGCAAGAGGAGGTTTTGGGATAAAGGCCTGGGTTTCAGTGAGCTTCTCTAAATACAGATCCTCCACACTACGGGATATGCCTCTATCTACAGACATCCCTGGTCCTGCTGAGCTGCAGGGGCAGAGCCCGACAAAACAGTGCAGGAAACTGAACAACCAGGGAGGTTCCTCACGTGTTCCTGGGACCCAGGCTCTGGTCACTCCTCTGGCAAGGAACATGCGGGTGCTAGAGCAGAAGGACACGCTAAGCAAAGCTTTGGCTTGTGGATGGACTCTCAGCTCAAAACTAAACCCCATGAAGCTGGAATATCCCTCTGGGCTCCATTGTGCGGAAGTCGTCGGAGCAGGAGAGCAGCCTAGGGCACGGACTGACCTGGAAATGCTGGAGAACAGGCCACAGCGCGGGGCGAGGGAGGAGGAGGAGAAGCCACCGGCAGTTCCTCTCTGCAGGCCCTGGCCCTGCTGAGAAGCCTCTGCCCTTCCCCATACCTGGAAGAGGGATTTGCACCTCGGGAGCCACAACGCAGAGGGAATTTGAGAGGCACTGAGACCCATATTCCCCTTGGATGCCCACGCAACAGGGCCCGTCAGTGTGAAGAGGAAGGGGAAGGTTTGAGCTCTGTGAAAGATGCCACAAGGGCAGCTCAGCTCTGAAGCAGCTGCCTAGAAACACCACGACCCTCTGCAGCACCTGCTACCCTGCCATGGGCCCAACGGCACAATCCATTTTATGGACCTCATAACATTATGATTCCTGTTGGATCGGGGATACACATGGTTAAGAGCAACTTAAACAGGTACAAAGGGACCTAAAGGAATTTTTGCTCATAAAAGCAGCAGTAGTTACACCAATAGCCAGGGTATCTGATCAGCTGGGCATTCTGGGTGCAAGAAATGCTGGAACAAGCTCCTGAAACCAACAGCCTCCTCCCAAAGCAGCAATCCTGGGGAAGCAACTGGGCCTGGGCCTTCAAGAGGCATCCGAGTGGTTCCTTCATCCAAAGAGAATCCCACCAATGTTCTAGTTTGACAGATACCCGCTGGCAGAGCCCTCAGGCAATCTGGGACACTCAGAGTGCACTAACACGGGAACGTTCCCACACAGAGCAAATCCTGCTTAAGGCCTCAATGCAAGCAGGATGCCAGGCCCACCTAGTAACGCACAGGTGGGGCAGTCAGTCCTCCAGAGGGTCTGAACTACCCCTGGAGTCAGACACAGGAACATCCGCCCTATTCAGTAATGTGGCAAAAAACCCTTGGGAATTGAGCGCCTTTTTTTTTTTTTTTTCCTAAACAGTTTTGTCAGCGAGTCCAGACCTACCACCACAAACACTAAAATCCCTCTGAGAATCTGCAGGCTGAAGGGAGTGTCACTGGCACACGGGACACGTTCCAGGCGTGGGCAGGACGCGGCACTGCTGGCCGGGGTCAGCGCGGCAGCTCCGGGTGCTGCCGAGGAGCAGGGGGCGGCTCCGGGTGCTGCCCAAGGAGCAGGGGGGCCACAGGCTCCTCGCTGCATCGCCGGGCGCGCTGGCCGCTCAGCTGCCCTGTTCTGCAGCAGCACCAGCCCTGCGAGGAGAGACCTTGAGACCTTTGCACCGCTGCAAAGCTGAACTAAGGCACTGTTTAGCTGGGATTTCCAAGCAACCTCCAGCTCCTCCAAATAGGTTACATGTGGAAGAATATCCAAAATTAGGAGTTTCTCTTTGGCACTAACTCAGGGGTTCCCAGACCGCATGCCAAGGCAAAGGAGAGAAAGAGAAGAGAGGAGCCTTGCAGCCTCCCTGCAGGTCATCCCAGCCTCCTACTGACAGCTCTGCCTAAACCCAGCTCAGCTTCCAAGCCTCTTCTCTGCTCAGATTCAAGTATCTCTCCCTCTCTCCCCTAGGAAATCATGAGCTGTGTGTCACCTGCACCAGCACGGCCAAGCAGCTTGGCCACTCTCTCACCATTTCCCTCCTCAGCACCTCAGGATCCCTTTTCCATCCCATTTCCCCTCTGCAGGGAAGTATCCCTTTCCCACAAGCACACTGCCCTCTTTCACCTCTCCAAGCACAACCGTGTGTGTGGGCTGTGCTGCAAATCAAAATTATGCTAGGATATCAAATGAGAGATAGACCCTTAGAGCACTAAACAAATCTGGAGTTATTCTTGTAATCTGAACTATTTCAGCAACTCGTTTATGCTGCAGCCCCATTAACAGCAACACAAGCACAGGGGAGGGCAGTAGATACAACCAGGGAGAGGAAAGCAGAGTGAGCAGCTGGGGGCACAAAACTGTAGGCGGAAACAACAGGCAACCTCGGGACGTGTGAGAAGTTGCATTTGCCGCAGTCAAACACAAAAATTACAGGAGTGCATTAAAGCACTATGGGCACAGCAAACATTTCACAGTGCTGGCAGTGTAATTAGCCCCGCCACCAAGAAGCACAGAGAGGTTTGTCCCTCTGAAGCAGCTACTGCCTGAGCTCTGCAGGGATGGGAGGCTGAAGGACGAGAGGGACAGGGCGAAAGGAGCGTGAGCTGCAAACATCGCTCACCTTTATCAGCGCTCGGAAGAACATCCATTCTCACCACCCTCTGATTGCCACAGATCGGCTAAAATCAGAAAGCACGGGCCTTTTTCTAGTTTTCTAGTTGAAAGCTACAAATTATTGCCATTTTTTTCTCCATTTTGACAGGTTGGGAGCTGCTGGATGCAGCCAGTGCAGCTGAGAAATAAATACCGCCTGAGGGGGAGTGGGAAAGGAGAAATGGGTAAAATGCAGGTTAAGGATGCTCGGAAGGGCTGAAAGAGAGTCCTTGGGCAGCGCAGTGTGTGCCAGACTGGGCAGGGGGCTCTGCTGGGACCTCCAGAGCTGGGCCTGGCATCGTGTGCCTCCTGTGCATGAAATATATGTGAAAACTTGAAATGGGAGTTGCCCAGCATGGGCAACTGGGCACCGAGTCTATACAGTAAGAAGCAAATAAATGTATTTTGTGCCTTCCTGCAGGACGGGGAGCAAAAGGCAGGGGAGCAAAACCAAGCGGAGGTGCAAACTGCAGGCTGTGAGGCGGCCCCGCGGCCTCACGTGAGGCGTCCGACCAGAGGGCGGCTCTCCAGACACACAGTCACCGCGGCCCACAGCCAAGCTGGTACCTAGAAGGCGCCTGAAGCCCCAAACGGGCAGCTGATGGCCCCTAAGCATGGCCACAAATCCGGGCAGTTATTAATAAGCAGCATACCCCTGAGTGCATTAATTTAGTGGTTTCAAGTAAAGCATTTTAAAGATACTTTGACAAAAATAAAAGCAAACAGGAACTGTTATTCTAGAGCAATCAAGCAGGAAGGCGAGTTCTGCAGAGCAGCAGTTCCTCCAGCAACTGCCTCCCTCTGAGACGGAGCGGGCCTGGGAGCGAGCGGCACCATTTCCACTGTCACAGCCCATTCACTGCATTCCCAATCTGTGAAACCTCCCTTCTTCGCCCAGGCTTGTAGAGCAACGTTGGCAGCCGCACAGTTTCAATAACAAACCACAGCAGATCTCGCCTCCCCCTTAAACGACCATTTGTCTCAAGGGCCTGGCACCCAAAGTCAGCAAATCCTGACTGCTGAGAGTCAGTCCAGGAAACCCCACCTCACACGGGCAAGAAATTACTGGGACAAGCGGCA
>JAUBOD010000865.1:1862348-1872649 GCA_032353885.1 Nothura maculosa
TCACTACCCACTCACAATCTGATACAAGAAAACAAACACGTTGGCAGCAGAAAGAAAAGGAAAGCTCCACGCTGTGATTCTGGAGAGCAATCCAGCCAGAATGCCCTGTACTCACGCACAAGTGAGGCGATGTGCCTAACATATGGTAAGCAAAGTACAGGAGTTTTTTTTCCTATTTATTTTGAGGTTGAGCTTACACAGGTCTATCTTGGAGTGATCCCACTCTGACAAAGCAAAATACTAAAGTTTGAAATAAAAAGTTTCATATTTTTACATATTAGAACCCAACTGAAAACCACTGCACAAGCATTTCATTGGTAGTTAAAATTAGAAAGTTCAGAACTATAGAATTTGTGCAAGTGTTTTCTAATGCTCTTTATTTTCATTTCCAGAGAACAATGATTTCAGATGTGTTAAAAAAAATCACTGCATTCTTTCATTATCTCCTACAATATTGGATTTCACTTGACTTGCATCTTAGCGGAAAGTGTTACAATTTTTTAAATTCAATAAAATATTAAGAACTCTGTTCCTTTTTGACACAGTGCACAATAGGAAGCTCTTTTTAAATTCCTTTATAATATTTGTCAAAAGCTTTTACTTTTATCTATATGCCGTGCCGAGTATTCGTATCATACAATTCTACTGCAAGTCTCTCCATCTTCAAGCAACACGAAAAAGATACTGTTTCACTTTCTACAGAGTTTTATGCAAGTTAAAATACAAACCTGAACCCAGTATTTTTAAAGTAGAGAATTATTAAAGTTCATAAGATAAAGAGATATCTTTAAACTTAATAATGCTTAGAAAGAAAGCTTAATATCAAAGCAATTTAGATAGGCTAAGGAGAAAATGTAAAGAATTTAAAGAGCCATCTTATTCCTAAAGAAATGGGTCTAGAAAAGCCTAAGACAAGCTAACTAAAAAAATGCATATAAATATATATATTTAGTCTGCTTGTATTATTTTGTCTTATATGTTTGAAAGACAAATACATAGAGAGATCTTGGATTTTGAAGCATGGTTTAATATGGTCACTGATACAGGGGGGAGGATGAAGGGCCCGCGTTATTTTGGGAGTGCAGTCACTGAGCGGAGCAGCGCTCAGAGGTGACAGCCCCTGCCTCAGGAGCCCGTCATCCAAATCGCAGTGACACCACAGCTCAGTTTGGTATCTGTACATTCAAATAGGATCTGCAGATGAACAAATTATTCAGAGTCCAAAATTTCCAAATTAAGAGACAAATATACAAGTATATATAGGAAGGAAGTGTGTAACACTATATGTAACAGCAAAAAAAATCATATATAGGACTGTATATTAAAAGTTATCTCCATCTAATATTTTCTAGATATAAATCCACGCAGTTCCCATATATATGGCATTCCTCTTGAATACTACTTGCTAATAACTTACAGCTCTACTTTCCTTCAAAGGACAGTATATTCACTTTTTTTTTCCCCAAAAGCGATAATTCCTTTGAACTATGTTAACAGTTTGATGAAGCAGCCTTGCCTGCCTCAGGTGCTTTTGTAGGAGCTGCTCTTTTTATTTTGCTGCATTTAGAAGTGTAAATACAGACAGCACCGATTGCCCTGAGAAGCTGCAGAGTCTCCATCCGTGGGGACGGTGAAAATCCACCTGGATACAGCCCTGTGCCATGTGCTCTAGGTGACCCTGTGAGCAGGGGCTGGGGCTGGATCTTCTCCAAAGGTCCCTTCCAACCTCAACCGCTCTGTGATTCCGTGTATGACATCCCATAATCCACATCCAAGCCCTCTCCACCAGAAACCATGTGGAGCTGTCTAGCTGTCCACACAAAAAAACGCCGCTTCTGCACATCTGCAGCCCTACGGATCTCATCCTTTCTCCACAGAGTTTCTATTTTTAGGCCATGCTCTGTTTAGCAGTCACTAAACTGCACCAGAAATTCTGCTACTTCACATGCCGCAAAGTCCTCGATTCGGAATTTCTGTCTCTGATGCACTAAGAGCCGGCGGGGTGCAGTTACACACCCCACTAATCCTGCCTTTTGACATATGTGGTGTGTACAGTTATGTAATATACACTATATTAGATTAGATTATGTCATTAGATAAAATATATGAGATATCGAGTACCTTTGGGGGTCCTTTTTCTTACCAAATATGAAAAACAGGGTTTGAGCAACACAATCTGCCTTTCTCAAATCCTGTGCACCCACTATCTCAGACACTGTTTGCAGCAATTTTTTGTACACATTTCACTTCCAGAAGTCACTATGAGCCCAGGGCTGCCACGGCCTCCTCAGCGTGTAAATGTACAAAACCCACCACGCTGTTTGATGCACAAACCTTTACCCTGGAAAGGAAAATAAAACTGATTTGTGTTTCAGCCCTACAGTAACAAAAAGAACTAGGGCAGCTCTAGGCTGATAATCGCATTCATGTATCAACATAAATTATTAATCTCTTCAAGTGCATGCTACCCAGAAGAGCTCCATGTTCCAACCAGAACATTTGCTAATTCTTATAGCAGAGGAAGTTTAAAATTTCCCTCTGTTAAGAGTTTTGTCCCAAGGTCTCCAAACCCAACCACTACCAAAAGCAACCTGCAAAAGTAAGATGCCGTAACAGAAATATTTTTAATTATGACAACAACTTAAGATGACCCCCTAACAGCAACCTGAAGCTCCTGGCGCAGACACAAGCCAAGCACTCGTGGTAAAACACATGCATGCCAAGAAAATATTTCTCTACACACACACACAAAAAAAATCAGCGCGAATTATTTGAGCGTACACAAACAAATGGGTGTAACAAATGCTCTTTAGTCACATGCTTGTTTCCTCAGATGGAAGATTAAGTTATTCCACAGAAAATAAATAGAGGATATATTGGCTTTGAAGGATGGTAAGGAAATACAAAACCTTTCACCAGTTTCCTGCCTGATATCTACATAAAGTAGAGTAATGGCACCTTCCTGATGCTGTACAACAGTTAATTCTACCAGTTTTCTTTACAGCAAAATGCAGGCTTTAATGGAGGGATAATAAAAGCAGATGGGTAGGCTGATCAGGTACCATATTTCATACCACTGAAACTGCAACAAGACAAATCTCCATAATTTCACCACCAAGATTTTCCATAATTTGGGGACGATGACAACAAAAATCAGGTGTCGGCCTCTCGCAGTTTGGCCACGCCGCGAGGAGACCAGTGGCGCTTTACTCTGTACATGAAGCGGTTCAGGCCGCCTGCGCTGTCCTTGCTGCTCCGCTCGCCTTGCCCTCGACCTGCCCCTGGTGCCACAAGTTTAAAGCTCATTTCCAACCGCACACCCCTAAGCCACAAACCCACGGCAGCACACATGGTTCTTCAGCAAATGCTTTTTGCTGGTCATAGAATCATAGAATCCCTAAGGCTGGAAGGGGCTTCCAGAGGTCATCTAGTCCAACCTGCCCCGCACACACAGGTCACCCTGAGCACATGGCACAGGGCTGCATCCAAGCGGGTTTTAAAGGTCTCCAAAGGAGACTCCACAACCTCTCTGGGCAGCCTGTTCCAGTGCTCTGTCACCCTCACTGTCAAGAAATGTTTCCTAAAGTTCCTGTGGAACTTTTGGTGCTTCAGTTTGTGGCCGTTTCTTCTAGTCCTATCACTGTCCACCACTGAAAAGAGGCCAGCCCCTCCTCCTCACTGCCTCCCTTGAGGTGTTATCTAGACACTGATGAGATCTCCCCTCAGCCTTCTCTTCTCCAGGCTGAACAGGCCCAGCTCTCTCAGCCTTCCCTCACAGGGCAGATGTTCCAGGCCCCTGATCATCCTCATCGCCCTGCGCTGGACTCAGTGGAGCTTGGCAGACATCCCATCAACTGCTCTTCCCTCAGTTTCCCTGCTGTCAGTTGCACAGCCTGAGGAAGCAAGTGGATGTTTATGAGGAAAGAGTTGACAGGAGGTGCTGTCTTCACCTCAAACAAGCAGTCAGTGTTTCCAAGGCTTTCTCGTTTGTGTCTTTTTTAAAACTTGAAGTTTAGTTTGAACACTGCAATGAATTTACTAAAAAATGCAGAGTATACGATGGAAGCTGACAGCAACAAGAAGATTATTCAACTCCGAGAAGGTAGAAATTCTTAATGAAGAGTCATTTAAATAGTCACTAGATTATTTTTGGACAATTACTCAAAGAGCGGGATACTTGAGACTACCTAGAAAAGGCCTAGCAAGGCCTGTGTAGCTGACCTGGAGCCTTGGCAGTAACACTCCACTGGGAAGCCGGTGCTGCAGCAGCCAAACTGCAAATATTTCTATCCAAGGCCTATGTAAAATGAAGGTGACACCAAGTTTTTCCTAACAAGCATAGAGCTGCTATTTAGTTTTGTGTGTGGAAGTATTTTGATAGTGGCAACACTTGAAAATATCCAGTAGAGAGATACCAAATTTCCCCCACAAGCTGCAGGGAAGAAAATTTACTGGTTTTCATGTGATTGCTCTACAATCTATCAGTTTCTCATGCTAGCAACAACAAAAACCCACTACTAATTTTATAAGGCTTGGTTAAACCCCAGGTACTGGCATATTCCTAATTCAAGCCTCGGCCTGTGAACATGTCATTGTATAATAAATATTCTTGAGTGATACAACTTTCACTAGTGTTATGGCTGCAAAATAACAGTAGCATTATCAGAGCCACAGCAGAAATGGAAAGCGAGGAGAAAGCCCTATGGGAATTACTGTGTAGAACACAAACACAAAAATCTTGCATTTCAAACCACTGCCTATTTATAAGCTAGCATAAGTGTTTAGAAATGTGGTACTCAGTTTTTAAGCAAATCATGGCATGTCATGAATCGCATTTTCTTTGAGTTGATCCTTCCTGCCCAGATTAAGAAACATACATTGGTACTACATGGGCTAACATTTTCAAAATGTAAAAGGAATGATTTAAGTCTTCAAAGAAATCAAATCATATTCTGCACTTGTACTTTTGGAAATTGTCCTTTTAGGGAAGGAAACTCAGCAAAATCACTTAAGAAAAAAAGCAATCAACACATCTTAAATTCACAGAATAGCAATTGCCAATACATCATATTGTCTGTACAGATAGAAAAAATAACTACTAGATTTTCAAAACAATTCTGAGCTGAATGGCTTGGGTTTTTTTGCATAACTAGCTTCAAACACCTTACTGAAAGGCAGGTTTTAGAAAATAATGGGTTTCATAGAAGCGAGAATCCTTTCAAAGTTTTTATACTAGGCTAGACATCATATCTTGAAAATAATTCATCATTTTGGTGACAGACAGTCCATAACTACCTTGATAGTATTATCCTATAGAAAAGCTCAAATTACAGCTGTGATTTAAAATGTTATCCAGTAATTATTTGTTATCCAATGGCTTCCAAAAACAACAACAAACCACCCACACATCCACAGTTTCAAAACAGCACAAACAAGCCTAGAGGCTGCATGTTTCCAGTGCATGACTAGATGGAAATGTGAAGTTTGGGAAGAGATAAAATCATCCTGTTTCAAAGATAATGCCACAATCTTCTTGATGCAATGAAAAAAAATAGAAAAAAAGCTTAAATCTGGTTTATAGCCTTTATGTGGCAAGTGAAATGAGAAGAGTGGATACCTCCTTTCTCTCATCAGCCACTGCTGTACTGCTCTATCTGCTCACTTGGCTCATCCACGTGGCCTGTGCGCGAGATCAGTGGGGCTGAGGAGCATCTTAAGCACTACCAAGGGCACCGGTGCATGTGGAGCTATTAAGGAAGAAGAAAATATAAGCAGGCAGCCACAGACAGGTCATGAACTCCATTTGCAGGGAAAAAGAAAAGGAGAAAGAAAAAAAGCTTTTGTCAGGTCGAGTTCTTTTTGTTTTACCACAGAAAATGAACAGGAAACCAACACAGCATCAAAATTCTCTCCAAGCTCTTGCAGTTTGATCTGGTATCTTCTGTGAGTACTGGAAAACGCTCTCCGATCACTGGAAATGGACCCAACTGTGCTTGAAATGAGATTATACTTTTATGTAAAGAGTAGATATGGTCTCTTATATAAAGCTAGATGTCTTTTACTATCACCATTTGTATTTCTCAATTGTTTTGATGCATCTCATTCTGAAATTCAATATTCCACATTAAAACTATGACAGCATTGTGGCCTGAATTACACAAAGAGGCAGAAGTATTTTGGCTTCCTCAGTTTCTTTATGTCTTAACACACAAAACAATTAAAACCTAAATTCTATTGGAAGGAACATCCAGAGGTCCAATTCTATAATAAAAATACAAAATAACATAACCTTATGTTTTTTATTGTCTTCATATTTTCTCTTTTGGGATATTGTCCATGGAGCAGACCTCAGCACTACATTAGGTGCTAACATTCATAAAACACAGGGCAATTTCTCTTAATTTAGGACACTTAAAGCATTCAAAAAAGGTTAAGTTGGAAAAAAATAATTGTATCTTAACTGCTTTTAATTGCCTTACAATTTTGGCCATCTTCCACATCTCACATATAGAAGCAAGTAGCAAGGGCTAAAAAAAACTACAAGGCAGGAACAGGAACTTGAAGCCACTGAAGATGAGAAGTTTAATCAGGTGTTAAGTACTAAATAAGTATAAAAAGAGAGAAAAAAAAGATGGAAAGATGATACTGGTGGAATAACTCAAGTACCAAATTTTAATGTGAGGTTAAGGACAAACAAATGCTCTTAGGAAATATCCTACATATTTTCATATTTCTAAATGTTAGATATCTACAGCCACAATCCTAAACACTAAATTGCATTAGCAACAACTCAACAACTTTTTTTTTCTAAATATACACTGCCAAGTAGCAGTTGGGCTGTACTCTGAGCTTTATTTAAGAAAAAGGAACTAATATTTGTCTGCTTACAAATATAACTGACTGCTCTTCACATAACCAATGCTCTGTTTATAACACATCTTGTGTCAGTAGCTGAACAAACAGCTATTTTGTCAGATGATACTTCCAGAATGCCCATTTGTCAGATGGTACTTCCAAAATAAAAAATTCCAACTTTAGGCTGCTTTCCAGCTGCACTGCCTGCTCCCGTTTCAGAGGAGAGTGTGAAGCAGTTTAGGTGAGTTAACAAAGAAAACAGAAGGGACTTTTAGGGAAAAGTCTTGGGGATTAGTAGGGAGACGGGAAGCCAAGTCTTCTAAAGCACTCAAATAGCACAGATTCAAAGTAAATGCTTTGCAAAGAAAACCACTTCCTCCTATACACAGCACCTAACTACCAAGCTTCAAGTCCCACCTTGGTGGAGGGCGGGAAGACCACATTCCACACCCAAGTTTTCCTCAAAACAGCAGTTTTGCTAACACTTGTACCGGGTTCCCTGGCGAGGATCCACACTGAATACCAAACAGTTCTGCACCAAGTTCTGCTCTGTCATATACTAGGGCATTTTTATCAGATAAAGCACAGGCTTTCTTCATAATTTACATACTGCAAGTCATATACAGTAAGGAGTCATATTCATACAGTGGAATTAGCCTTCTGGAAATGAATACTCTTGCTTTACTAATGACATGAGTTTAATTCAGGAACATATTCTAGCAACAACTATTGATTTTTGCTTTATTTTTCCTTGGAGTCAAATAAATGCCCTTAACATTCCATTTTATCATTTCCTGGTGATTCTAGATACTGTATAAAGTAGATGTTCACTCTGTTCATGCTTGTGTTCTTGCTGCCCAAAGGAGCAACCGCACATCCTTTCTTCCGAGAATTACTTCTTGTTAAGAGGATTTAACACACATGGTCCCTGGACCTTCTTTTCTGAAGCAAGGTGAAAGCAGAATCTGCTTCAAGAAGCTGCCACCAAACAGCACTTCCACCGTGTAACTTAGAGCACCAGAGACAAAACAAAGTTTGGAAATAACATTTTGGGTACAAGAAGCCTCTGAGAATATATACAACACAACCTTCCTATATGTGTTGTATTGTTTAAATGTCCCTTTGGAACACAAAACAAGCACATGAAAATTGAGGGCTAAAGTAATGCAAGGAAACCTTTAACATGTTTTGAAAGCAAGTTTAAATTACTAAGCAAATGAAGATGATAAATGTCAATATTAACAGCATTAGGCCATTATTCGCCATGCTGCAGCTGGTATGCGGTAGAAGCAGCAGTTCAACAGATGCATCCTGCAGTTTTTTGTAAACAGCAAGTGTGGCCAGATAGCACGGTGACTTCTGAACGGGGCGGGAATCAAATCGCATGAAAAATTTCCCTCTTTGCTGTGATAGCGCCAGCACTAAGGAGAACATCTACAGGCACGACAGGTTTACCCCATTCAAACTATGCCTGAAGTTGCACCAAATAAAAAATAGGCAGTATTCAAGTTGTCATCTGCATTGAGATCCATTCTGCAGCTACATTCCCTGCACCTACACTTGGACTGTGCCAGTAGTGTCTGAGATTAAAAAACTCTGATCTTTAGAAATCAAAGCTGAAAAAAGCAACAGCTTCCATATGTGCAGAAGGAGTTGAATTCAATTTTCCCCTTTGCCGGCAGGGGTAACTCAGGCTATAGATTTCCTTTTTCAATCGCACATTCTTGCTCTAAGTTTTAGAAGTTTATATCCTTCAGAAGCTCAGAAGTTATCCCGAGAACTCTGAATTCTCTGAAGCCCTATTTAAGCTACAATAACCACCGACTGCACTTTGGCATGTCTTTTGCCAGGTTCCTAACTGCGTAGCATTGCCAAAGCACGAACCAAACACAAAGCTGGAGAACTGCTGCATTTGATAACACTGGTCAAATCGAAGCTGAAAGGCACCACATGCAGCTTTAGCAAGCTCTGTCACTCTCTAGTAACCTAGTTTAAGTTCCCCTGCATCTTTTATAAGCCCCTTTATCCCCTGTTCCCCTCTATGCTCCCAGCAAAACGCACAGCCTCTCAGCAGGCTTCTCCAGGCATCATTAAGGATGGGGGAATGTGGGGAATTTCGCTCGAAATTCAGGCCAAACCTGCCAGCAGAAGGAGAGGGCCCTTTGCAGTGCCTTTATGTGAGCTCTGGAACAATGAGGGGGCTTCTTTCCCTTCACACAGCTTTTCTTTTCTGAATACTGGCTGTCCTGCAAAACCCCCACAGCTGCTCAGAGACAGAAGGCAGAAGATTCCCTGAAAGGTTTGGCCATGAGTAGGTAGCAAGGCTGGACTGGACAATTCTGTGTCACTGGACCAGTGAAACACTTGACACGTTTTTGCTTTAAAATACATAGACAGCCTTTACACATTCCACATTTTATATTGCTGTGCTGTAGCAAAATCAAGTGATTACGTTTTTAACAAAATAAACTATTTGTTCACACATAGAAATCTGATCTTAAATTTCTCCTGTATATTTTACAATATATCCTAAACATGCACAAAAAAACCCAAGTCTGTTTTGTTTTGAAAATACGAGTTTCTTTTTTCCCTCCTTTTTACAGCCACAGTCACCTAAAAAGCAGTAGGGATTATTCCCCAGTCTTAACAAGGACTGCTGACTGATACGTCGTGTTTTGCACTGCAACCACCAACAGGGAAAGTCAATTAACTTTTTATTGTTATTCCCGACTAGTCTCTCTTTATGAAATAAATGAAAACCTATTACCCAATACATCCAACTGAAACATTACGAGTGCAGAAATCACTTCACAAGGCCATTTTGTTTTCATAAATCCATAATCTTTCACACTGAAATGAATTAAAGTATGATAAAGCCTTTTAAAAATAGTATTCCTATAAGAGATTTCTCTATACGTTTATTATCTTGAAAAGAATCCTAGCACAATTCCCTCTAAAGAAACCCACCAGGCTAAGGTCAATCTTTTATCCATCTTTTTAACAAAAGGAATAAGCTACGCTGCTTTTGAACAAAATCTACATTGACAGAATTCTATGATAAAGAATATTTTGACAAAAATCGAAATTCAGTGCTAAGAGATTATGGCTACCATGCAAGCCACTACATTATACCAAGCTCATCTAACTACAGTTTTGGAATAAAATGAGGGGTGTGGAAAACTAAAATAGGAACAAGACATGGCAATAATATTGCCTGTAAATTAAGAAAATGTCCTGGTTCCAAGTACAAGGGACTTGCATGAAATTTCAGCTGAAAATGCCAATATGGATAATCTGATGGAGCAGTTTACCAGCACCAGCATCACCGGATGCTTCAGGACACTTGCTACAAGCAGCTGGTTCTCACCTTGGTGGCCAAACTGCAGCTAAAAGCCTAACAAGCAAAGGTGCTTAAACTCACATAGCCGTCAATCTCATGAACTCAC
>JAUBOD010000865.1:1903018-1918414 GCA_032353885.1 Nothura maculosa
AGGTTTTTTGGAAAGAGCAGGACAGATACACTTGGCAGGAAGAAGAAGAGTAAAGTGTGGGTTAGCATGAGAGGGGATCATGCAATCACAAAGTGCAAGATGAAGACAAATGATGTGCAGTTGTTCTCTGTGGCAAAAAACAAGAGCAATACAAGTCCTTTCAAAGAAAATAATTAGAAGGGGTTGAACACATTTTTAGCATGAAAAATAGCAATGACTAAAATCAGAGAATGCTATTGCGAAAATGAACATGTTGCAGGGCAGCTGGCATAGCAGCCTCTCCAAGAAAAAGAAAGAAAAAAGAGATATAATGCCCTAACCTGAACTGCAAACATTTCAATATTTTCAGTTTCCCTCTGGGAACGATATGGCTATGTCCTTATCCAAGCACATCTCCTAGTTCAACCGAAGCTGCTTAATGTAAATTGGTGGCAGCATGCATCTTGTCTGCAACAAAACTGGAGATGCAGGCCAAAACGAGCCTGGGAAAGAGTTTGGGAAGTAAATAAAGGCTCTGTAGACCTGAGATCGAGTCCTTGTGTTGCCATTTACTGCTGAGAGATGGCATTTGATCACTACATGTATCATTTCTCTGTCTGTGGAATGCAGACAATTACATTTATTTTTTGAGTAAAAGCACACTGGGCTTCCCAGCCGAGTAGCGCTGTATTAGAACTAAGTATTTTTATTGTATGTTTTGTTATCATACTTCCAAAAAATAGCTGAAGGATAAGAAGGGCTCTCAGTCCAAAAACAGTTTCATCAGCATTTTATTGGATAAACAAAAACGATTGGCAGGCAAAGAAAAGGACTGCTTTCTACCAGTTTTTTGTGATATAAAGGAAAAAGTTCTAGGCTTTTTTGTTGTTGTTTTTTTGTTCCTCTGCCATGAATTTATTAACATCAGAGCAGTATCTAGTTGCAGAAAAGGGACTGTGACCCCACTGTGCTAAACAGACATATAAAAGTCATTTGTGGCTTTACACAAGCTTTTCTAAGGCAGAGTCCTGCAAACATGCACATGTATGGGCCTACTGAGTTGAAGCTCAAAAGCTGGTTTATAGTGTTGACTGAACATACTGAGCTCTTCATTTCTTAATTACCTAAATGGCATCTCGTTAGAGAAATGTTGGAAATAAATCTACATATGTTAGATATTATAAGAAAGGCCCTTGCAACCACTCAGCTTACTAGCACATCTGTGTTTCCTTTATATAAGCCTCTATTTTCAAGGGTTCATAACATAAGTCAAAAATAATTATTGTCAACTTGAACTTAGCATAGGAAATTTTCAGCTGCGGAGCAATGTCCTATTTTTTAAAGGAGATCAGTTTGTTTTTATGATGCATAAGACCTGAAATAACTTGAGGCATACCTGCTTTAATACTCAAGGACTTGCCATCAAACAAAATTTTAAAACTATGTCTCTTGTCTTAAAACTTGTTTCTTAATACAGACATTTGATTGAGTCATGGGGTCCTATTAAAAACACAGAAGGCAGACAAACATCCAGAAGTTTTAGGGAATTGATTTTGCCCCAAGGATCTAGTCTCCACTGGATCTCTGCTCACACTATGCTGAAGGAAATGAAGAGGTTCAGAATTTCAGTGCAGAAGTCAGTCATTTCAGGCCTTCTTTCTTAGTAGTCATTTCTTTCTGCTTATACTCATCTTAGACCCCTGGCTTTCTGGTTCCTAAACTAACCAGCTGCCCATGGACTACGGTAAAGGGAATGAGGCTCACAGAATTGTCTGCCTGCCTATCCTGCCCCAATGCTATTTGTAACCCATCACCAATCCCACCAAATTTGAAGAAAGGCAAGAAAGGTGCCAAATTTCCTCAGCTGCTACATCCTAGCTCTGAGGGAAGGTAAAAATGAGCAGAAGAAGGTAGTAATTTTTGTCCCCATGGACAGAAAAGATGCCACCTCATCTTGGTCTTTATGGAGATGAATATGGGAGGAAAGTCTATATATGTCCCAATTACGGGAGAAAGTTTCAGTGACAATTCGTACCTCCCCAGATACCACAGGCAAGACACAAACTCATAAGAAATCAGGTTTCATTTATGCCAGTGATGTCACCATCACTTGCTTGCTTGTTGATGGAGGTATTCTATTTTATGCCTGCAAGAAAATCCAGGAGGACTACCACATGAAAAAGTTAAGTCCTGTTTCAAAATCAAGCAGAAATCCAGCTTAATAACTTTATACTTTTCGAAGGATGATTGTTTGATTCTGGTCTCATGCTTACTTAGACATCATGGGCTTTAAAAGGAAAAAATATGCATAGCCATGTGACAAAGTAAACACACCAAAGGGAGATATATTCATTTTTCAGATCAGCCTCAGTGATTCACCCTTTAGGCTAGGCTGGAGAGCTCTGTGGTCAACCATTCCCCCCAAGGGAAGACAAAAGGCTCAAAGTCACACACTGCTGTGATCCTCAAGTAGAGAGCAGTGACCACTGCCTCAGGTGCAAAGAAAACTTGAGCTTTAACTGTCAATGTTGTTGTTGCAGTGGGTTCGAGTCGCGCAATCTAAACGTAGCCTCTTGTGGTTCAATGCAACACAGTAAAAACATTAAAACAAGAGCACTCACCATTCAGAGGCTGAATAAACAAAAGCATATTTGGACAACTGTGCACTGTTCAACGTTTTACATCACAGAAAACAGAGTCTCTCCTCTTTCAAGCCCCCGCACAAATCTTGCCGTAGATTTTTCAGGTTCATCTCAGCGATTTGTGGTTCTCAAAGTTAAAACAACATCAGTTACCAGATCTGAAAGAACTGAAAGGAGCTACAAAGTATCCTTTTATTCTCCCACATTCAACTTTGATATCTAGGAAAACAAAGCAAAATGCGAGTGTTTGCTCCAGTAATTGCACAGGAAACCAATATCATGGAAGGATTTACTGATGTATTGGATTTATTGATCCTTGCAAGGATAACTCAGTTAGACCTTTCCTGAAAAGTGCCTCTGTAATAACATCCAGAATGGCATTAAGCACAGGAAATAAACACTGGCAGATCCTGCAATGGATTAAAACCATGTTTTTGATTTTTTTTGACAATTTTTTTTCCCCACAGATTTTACTCTATATGCAAGATTTGCTTTCTTACACTATAAACCTGTTTTTCTTAGTTTCGTCTTCTTACCGATTCCATAATGAATCTCTTGAGGAAAAACTTGAAAGCCTGGAAGCTGAAGATCTCATGTCTCATCTGTCACAACCAGGAAACTACCTAGATAAAGAGAAAAAGTGATGCAAGTAAATAAAATTGACTACATTTATGAGATTGGAAAGGTTGCTTATCATGACAGCCTGAAACAATGTCCACAGATATTCCATAAATTCTTCCATGATGACAATTTGTCATATATGTTACTTGTTTACTGCATTTGATATTGTGAGTTTCATTCTAGTAAACAGACCCATTAGAAATCTGCTGAGAATAACACCTTGTTAAAATTGCTACATGAGACTTTCTTTTAGCTGACTGGGAAAACTCTGTTCATAAAACTGAATGTGGCAACTATTCACTGAGCTGTATTATATGCAGAGCTGGTAACACTGTCTATTCAAGTTGTCTGACACTTCCCATTAGGAGCCCCTGTTTTCAGATATAACTTCAGTTTAAGCATTCAGGCTGAAAATTTCCGTGTCAGATGTGCATCAAACTGATGTGTTTTGCAGGATGGAGATAGGACTTGAAAAATAAAGAGACTGGAAACAAGAAGTGGCCTGATAGAAATAAATTCTGTCCATAGAAGAAGGGAGTGTTTTCGGAGGAGACGGTCATAGTAAGACATAGACAAGCAATGACCTTCCAAGTGTGTGAAGTACCACTGTACTTAGGCCACTTGATCCATTTCCATTTGAGCTAGCAATTTAATTCCATCAGGAAAAGTGTCAATTCCACCAGGAAAAGGGTATCTCCTCTTCTATGAGCCTTTTTTTTTCTTCCTTAAGAGAGAACTCTGGCTACTTCTGTTGACCTATTTCCCTAGAGACTGCTGTAGTTTGTTTATGGGTTTTGTCCTGTTTGTTTTATGTTTCCAAATTTGTCATGTGGGTCTGGAGGTCTGCCAGCCCTGAACATTGAAAATAACATAAAATAATCCCAGTCTTGCAAACATATGGCATTCAATTAAAATTGCGACATTTAAGCTTTTGGATGGAGTGTTACTATCTTTCTTTTTTCCTTCTGTTTCTGAGCCTTTAGGATATGCTCAAGTGATGCTGTTAAGATCTCTTTTGACATTAGGAGGGTTAGAGATCTCTTTAGCCAACAAAACAGCTTTCAGATTTTTATATACTGGATATAAAGCAGGTGAGACTAGTAATTTTTGAAGTGGGTCCTTTGATATGAAGGCAAGTATGCGAAAAGAAAAGTATTTACTTTCTACACTGAATGTAGCACTTTAATATTATATTACCTGCAGGAAAGAAGCTTTAAAAGATGATCTGGGCACTGTGTGCTTTCCATGGACCAAGAAAGACCTCGACAAGCAGACAATCAAATATCACAGTCTTCTAAAAGATCAGTTACTGTCAACCCAGGATCTGATGAACTCATGACATGTCAGTTTGTAGTTTAACATTATAAAAGATCTGTTCTTTCTGGTGCTATCCATCTCCTTAGGAAATAGTTGCCTTCATGGTTATATGTTTATGTGATTCAAATCAGATCAAAATAATGTTAGTTAGAAAAAGAAAAATAAAATGTCTCATTGCTTTCTAAATCAAATGTTGACCCAGGTACACAAGTAACTATAATTTACATTAGATTACATTTTGATTTGCATTGGATTCAACTCCCTGTCTTGGTGACCTTGGACAAGTTGGACAGGCGACAAATTCCTCAGTTCTTGAGCCCACTCGTTTAGTGGGTCTCTCAGAGCTAAATATAGCGTTCAGGAAACCCTAGCCCAGGACCTCTGTAGAATTTAGCTTGTGTCAAGGAGGCCTCTTGCCTTTCTGTTTCAGAAAAGTGTTTTCAGGTGTTTTCACCTGAAAAAAAGTAAAAAACGGTGCCCCTCCAAATTCCCCGGCAATGTGAGGATAACGGTATCAGATTTATGTAAAGGGGTTACACATGACACTATGAGTGGGAACAAGGAGTGCCTAGGAATATAAAAACCCAGAATGGGTAAAGAACAATGAAAAACCAAGGAAATATGATTGCTTTTTTACCTAGAGACTCCTACACCTGAAAAGTGAAAGAGTGGCAGGGGCTTAATAAGAGAAAGAAGCCTAAGTAAGAACAAAATGACCTTAGAATAGACATTAAAGCTGGGTATCAATTCATCAGATGTATTAATACTACAGCAGATTCTATTAGGCCTCAGACAATAAATGTATTTATTTTCATGTCTGATTGTAAAAACTTGTAATCATACTGAATTAATTGGTACTAAGTGCTATATTAATCCTAGTTCTTAACTAAAAGATTGAGGAGTTGAATTCCTGTATTTTTAAGTTTTATAACTGGAAAAATGATATAGAAAGCTAATGAATTGTCAAAGTGAAATATAAGAATCACCGGGTATATTGAATAATAGTGAAGAAGAAAAGCCTAAGCAGGAATTTTGTAGAAGAGAGGAGATCAGGAAGTGGTTTTGCACACTTTAATTAACCACCTTTGATCTTGCCCATACTCTGTGTGATTTCATGCATAAAGTCAGTCATTTAATGGCCTAGTTTGGTTTGCTTTTTGTTTTGGAGGTTTTTTTTAGCTCACTTTTTTATGTAGTACATAACCTGAGCAATAACAATGTAAGTACATATTTTGCATGTCTAATGAATATTTTAGTACAAATATTAACCAGCTGTTTTCATGAGTGTTTGAACTGGAGTTAACCTAACTCAAAAAACTCAAACAAGCAGAAGTTAATATTGTTTCTACAGTCACTGATGTAGCAATAATAGTACTTGTGCACCACATGCTGAAAATCAACTCCCTTTATGTCCAAACAATAGTGTGAATCACAGAATTCTGACCTTGATACACAAATGTGATCATGTAGTAATTATAGCTCTTGTGTTTTCTGTATAAACAGACTACTTCTTCTCTAAATGCTGTAGGGTATTACTTCATTCTGCAATTTAACGCAAACGACTGATTATCTTTCAAGGAGTTTTAACATAATATAGGTGGAATAAAACCTTATTTCCCGCAAATGAAAAAATAAGCTGCTTATTTGAACTATAGGGAATATACTTACTGTTGTATCTGAATTCCACTGAAAGCATAGCTTAAAATTTAAAGATTATCTTGAAAATCAGATTTTTCAAAGGTCTTTGAAGCTATTTTCATGACCAAAACATAGAACTGAGTTCCTCAGTCCATGTTATAACAGACATGCTCTTGAACTATGCTGAGATTAAAGACAATATCTTTAATTTTATGCCAAAATCTGTTGTAGCTTTGTTTTGTTTGTGTCTCTTTTGGTATCATCCAAACAGGATGTAACAAACATATGTTCTTCAGCTTCACCCTAATCCATGATTTGAATAGCACTATCAGGATGTGTTCTATCATACTACAGTGAAGCAAATCTGAAAATATTTGTCGGTGGACAAGTCACTTAGGTCTGATTTTAATAAATCCCAAGTAACAAGAGCTTCCTCATGACCTCATATGTTAGTTTTCTCAACACCATCAAAATCCTAGCATATACATGGGCACTAGTTAAAGAAGGAAGAATGAAACAGTCATCCTTGAATTCTGCCAATCAGAACAGTACATACATTTCTTTGCTAAATAGTCAGTTTTACCCCACATGTCCATGCATTGCTGTCATGACAAGAGGATTGAATGGGTTTTTAGGTGTTGCCATGCTTGCCCTTATGGAATCCAAGAGCAAAATGAGTTCTCAAGCCACCTGAGAGCTCAAGGCAAGGGGTGCTCGTTGAAAAGCACATCTGGTTGGTGGCCACCAGGAACAGATTCACACTCCAATCTGTATGGCTTTCTGTTTCATCTCGTGTGTGTGTGTTTTTTAGTGTGTGTTTACATGACTTACTGGAAGCTTAGATGATCGCATGCTAACCAGCTGCTCTCTTCAGATTTTATAACTGCCCCATTCAATTTCTGCTTGTTTTACCAGCAGTAATTCTGTTTCCTTACAAGTTGCGGATTAAAATGTTGAATGGCACAGAGCCCAGAAGTGACCCAGAAGATATTACTGATATTCTCATGACAATGAGTCTCGATTTATAGCAGTTTTTAAGAAATGTCAAGAGAGTTTGTTTGAGATAAAATCTATTTTCCATAATTTCATGGTGAAACCTGATGAACTTTTCTCTATCTTTTTAGGAATAGTGTCTGGAATTAACCATTCTACAATTTTGCACTGGATTGATGTCAACTTAACTATTAATCTTCAAGTCATTCCATCAAACTTTTAAACTTTTTGGCAATATATTAGCTTTCTTCCATTCATCTGGAAATACCTAAATTAGCTTTAAAAAATTAGATAGTTTCTTGGACAGTGTTCTGACAAATAACAACCAATTAAAAGCAAATCTAGCTTTAAGAGATGACATTACAGTTAGAATGGAAACAGTTCTCTGCTTTCTTCTTGTGATATGATATTTGAGCTCTGCAAAGCACTGTAGAATAGCTGTGCTGGACAGACAAATCCTTTTTTTTTTTCTTTTCCAACATATTTGCTTCAAAACATACTAAGAGCTAACAGTTTTGCAGCATGTTACCACTGTACGATGATGTAACACATCCCTCTAGAATGTCAGAGAGTAAAACTGTACTTGTTTCATATGTTTTGTAGTCTTGTTCAAAGGTGAATTTTCTTTAAGACTCAGATATAGGAATCTTAAAGAGAGACAAGGAGATTTTTTGAAGTATTTAGGAACTCTCTAGTGCATGAAGACTGTCTTTTCTAAGAGTTTCAGTATGATGGTAATGTGACTTAGATCTCCTTGGATCTACTTAGGAGTGACCTTTTTAACACTTCTTACTATATCCATCAGCTGTTTCTTTGGCTCAGGGAGGAGCTTTCATTTTGCTGGAGGCAGCAGCAGCTGATCAGGATGTATGTTCCCTGTGCTAGAGGTCTGAAAAGCTTTCATTGATCTTGTCAATGGTATTTCTTTTTATATATGATGACAAGGCTGCCATCCTAGGCCAAAATGCTAAGTTACTTGCAATCCCCCTCTGAGGTCTGTGAGGAGCTAATGAAACATTGGATGGTTGGCTGCCTTCTCTGTTAGGTTGGGAACTGTTTAATGATTTACTCTGGATGGAGTATAAAGCAAAAAGCCTGCACATGGTATATGGAGAAGAGGTTAATAGAATAACCTGAATGTTTCATGAAGTGTCCTTGTCATTTCCTCCGGTCTTTCTCAGTGGTCTCTGATTGTCAGCCGAATTCAATATTCATAATTTACTGAATGTATTGATAGGAAGGAGATACTATAAAAACTAGAGGCAACTAAACCCAGAGTAGCTGTGTTAAAGATAAACCCCTTTCTGCATGAAAAATTTGATGCATTTGAAATTTCCATGTCCTTCACACAGTGGCTTTTCTCCTCTGAGACGACAACTCCTAAGCAAACCAAGTAGACACCTTTTCTTTCTAACTGCCATTGATTATTTCGGCACTAACAAGGTCTCTCACATTGTCCTTGTGTGTGAACACCTGACAGAAATTAATATTTTTTTCCTTCTAAATGGATCATTGCTAATTCTCCTCCAGAGATGAGTCTCACACAGACGGTCTGTGGCAGAGCCAGGAGCGAGACTCCAATACGCTCATTTTCAGTCTGGTATCTCAAATGCAAAGCCAGGCTTGGATCATAGGAATGTTTCCACGGTGCCCTGTGCCAGACTCTCCTGTCCTGGTGCTACTCTGCCCTTCAAACCACTGTGGCTTTCATGTGTGAAGGCACACATTTCGCCTTCAATGTGTGCCAAGCAGTACAGCACTCCTGTTTAGGATCCCAGTGAAAATGTCACATCTTTTAGCTGGTGTCACATAATTTGCTATTATGTCCTTCAGAGTGAAGTGTGGAATGGCCAAAGCATCTCTCCAGAATATTCAAAAATACAAGGGACATAGAAACACAAGAAAACAACATGTCCCTAAATATCCTCTTCTTTTGTTCTTCATGTCTACTCCTGTACTGAGTCATGTACAGTTCCATGAACATTTACCCGAAGTGAGAGTATTTATAAAGTAAAATAAGATTAACTCTAAGTAACAGACTGAATCTTTAAAAATTGATCTGAACTCATTCCATGTAAATAGGGTTCTTAACATCCACGTTAGTGAGCTCTGACTCAACTTTTAGACCATAAAAATGGCACGTATTTGGCAAAGTGTCTTTGGTCCGTTGACCCTTATCCTCCTTTATAGTTACTGATGATCCAGTCAATACAGTCAACTGAAACAACGTTGTAACTCACCTCCTCCTATAAAAGTAGGTGTTTAAAACAGAGATCCTAAAGCAGATATATTTAAATGTTGTATGAATCACAGCCTAATCTGTCTTTTATTTCTACTGGCTGAAAGGCAGCGTAGGGTGAGGAGCCCAGAGGTAGCCACCTATCCTGAGCATGCTGAATTTCACCCTAAGTAAGTGCCTTGAGGTAGAGGCTTCAATATTTGCCACGGGCACATACAAGTTGTTGCTCTTATTCTCTATTCCAAAGAAGAAAAGAAAGTTAAGAAATGAAATGGTTAATGGATGCTTCCAAGAAATTACATCTATTGAGTGTACTACCACATATGCTGCCATATTTGCCACTGGCAATCTAATGAGAAGTTATTATGACCTTACATTCTTTAGGATAAAAGAAGTTACACAAATACAATTCAGTAAAATTATATGACATAATACACATTTTACAAACTTGTATTAAGCTATTAAGATATGTTAATAGCTTAATTAACATATATTAATAGCTATTAAGCTATTATTATTAATCTATATTAAGCTATTAAGCTGTAAGTTTATTTTACAAACTTAGAGTTTATGATCTTGTAAATAGCTAAATATAAACTTGCATTATGCAAAGAATGATGCCGCTGAAAATAATCTCCCTCACTCCCCCCTTTTTTTTTCCAGTTTTGTTTGTATTAGTTTCCTGATCAAGCTCCCTTGATGTCCTTGCATTGCCTGTTTAGGTGGCAAAATGAATTTATCCTAAGAGAGAAGCAATTGAGCCACATAACTTTGAGGAACTGAGCTTGAGTTTCTCCAGGTTCTGATATTATTTATAGATACTGAAAAGCTTGCACATTACCTTTACTAAATGTCTCCTATTGTTTAAAATGTCACTTCAGAAAGAAATTAATGTGATTATCAGGTGGTTGAACTAAGGACTGTCTAATATCCCAGCAAGTAATGGCGAGATGACTATTTGGGGCACACTCAGATGTGGCTGGCCCACATTATACAAAAAGGAGGTGCGAATGATGGGAATCTTTAGACATTTTTCCCCCCTGCAGCTGCAGAGTTGAGCTGCCTGTTCAGTGAATACTTGCCAAGTGACAATGTTAAAAAAAATAAAAAGAGAAAAAGAAAGACAGAAAAAGACAACTATTTCAAGGAACAATTATCTAAATGAGCTAGAGAAGCCTGGGATGACTAAGCTCCCAATCTCTGGAGAATTTGTTCTGAGCAGTTTGATGAATTTTAAAATGATACTGCATTCTGGGTTTTAAAAAGATAGCCTTGCAGTTCTTTTGACTTTAGGCAATCTTTGTTAAGTCGATTTTTTCACAAAACATAAGGAATCTAAGTTAGTAGAGTTAAGAAACATCAAAAGTTGCAGAGCTGCCAGGTGTCTGAAGCAAGACTAGACTGCAGGTGTGCGATACATTCAGCTTGGTACATGGGGAAATGGATCTTTTTAGCCATCTTTTATGGATGTTTCCCTTTGGGATCAGCAAATAAAATTAGACCAAAAGAAAAAGTTTTGCTATCTCTAGTACTATCAGTGGTGATTTATGCAGCTTTACTTTCCTTCCTCTG
Organism: Nothura maculosa; assembly: GCA_032353885.1. Lineage (NCBI taxonomy): Eukaryota > Metazoa > Chordata > Aves > Tinamiformes > Tinamidae > Nothura > Nothura maculosa. The sequence continues at coordinate 1,914,020 of JAUBOD010000865.1, forward strand.
TTAATTTGGTGATCTTAAAATTGTTTAAAAAAGGGCATCTCTGATTAAAAAACAAGAACAACAAAAAACAGCAACAGGAAACTTCATTCCCAGTCGTCAATTTATAGTTTGGGGTCTGTTTATTCAGTGAATTGTGCTACAAGTGTAAACATTTAAGTACTTGAGGTTACAGTCATAAACAAATCTGGCACTGAAACATCAAATGTAAGTGTTCAGCTTTAGGTGCCTCTCTACCAGGGGGAATTCAAAAGCCTGAGTCAGCTGCCACTGTTTCTCTATCACCCACATCTGAGAGGTTGGACACTTAAAAGCAGTCACAGGAGAAAGGACAGCGATAAAGCCGTTAGCCAACCACCTATTGAAAAACACAGAAAGTCACAGGCTGGACTTTATTCCCAATTTTCAGATGTTCAAAGGTACATATCTTTGCGGCAGGCTTTTAATCATGCACCTGCTCCTGGAATTAGGAACCTTAAAGTCAGTCCTTACTACCTTGTAAAAAGGTAATACCCCCTTTACTGTTTGAACAATCGATGGAATTGTGTGTGTTGTGGAGGATCCATGCTCAGTTCTTCTTGTCCTTATCAGAAATCGGCTGGGTATTTCTCTGAAGGAGAGCTGCTTATTTTTCTTGCAAAAAGATATTTTCAGCTATCACATGGAAATACTATGGGCTCGGTAGCCATACAAAGGCCAAATCCTTTTAAAAAACAAATTGAGTTCTTGTGTTCGATAGTATTTTGTGGCCATTTGCCTTCTTGTAGGCCCCTATGAGCACTTCTGCAAGACAATCTAGCTGAATCTGCCTGTATAAAAAACAGAAACAAATGACAGACATTGTGAATCTTAGATTTTTCCAGAGAATCTCTGATCAAATTTAATTCAGTAAGTCTTGTAAACAGCTTCTGCTTCTAAGATAGACAAGGTTAATAGGATAAATGAGGCCACATTTCTCTACTCCAAATGTGCTGTTTGCTTCAAAAAACAATACAACCCCCAGCATAATTATTAATGCACAAATATCTTGGGAGCTTAAAAATGTTGAAATACCACATATCTACCCTTTAGTACTTAAAAGAACCTGATCTGCTTAGCGCATTCCAGAATGCACCTATTTCCTTTTTGGGAAGAAACCCCAAATATCTTATTTGTTTTTGATATGAGCAAGAAAGAACAAACAGAAACATATTTTCTCCTGATAAACACTGTAGAAATCAGGACTAGGACTAGAGGAAACGGCTGCAAGCTGAGGCACCAGAAGTTCCACAGGAACTTCAGGAAGCATTTCCTCACTGTGAGGGTGACAGAGCAGAGGAACAGGCTGCCCAGAGAGGTTGTGGAGTCTCCTTCTTTGGAGATCTTTAAAACCTGCCTGGATGCAGCCCTGAGCCATGTGCTCTAGGTGACCCTGCGTGTGCAGGGGGGCTGGACTAGATGACCTCTGAGGTCCCTTCCAACCTTAAGCATTCTATGATTCTATGATTCAGAGAGTGTTGTCTTCTCAGGGAAAACCCAGCTTGCCAGCATTCACGCGGATGATGCTGGCCACTGAGGCCCCTCTTCCTTCCTTATGTGATATTTGTAGGAATCAGAGCAAAGCCCACTGCGGTTTCCATCTGGAGTAGAAACTGAATGAGGCAGTTTGGTTCTAATATTTGTGATTAACTTTCCATTCCTGCTAAACTTGCTAAATCAACATATGTTGCAAGTGCTGTAAGATCCATGCGGTTACCAGCATGCACAGGTTTGCAAGAACACCAAGAGAGGATTTAAGAAGTCCTGCAGTTCCCAATGCAAGTTTTCCCATTGCTGGCAGGGCTGAAGATGCTCGGCTGCCTTTGGACTTGTGCTGCCTGCTGAATTCAATGCTTGTATATAACAAAGGGCAAATGTCTTTTGCAACTTTTCCCACAGGTGGGGTGAACACAGTGCCTCTGTCCCATGCAAATTTTATTTTTTCCCACAGGAAAACAGGAAAAGGCCTTTCCTTTGGGGAAGAGGAGGGCAAAGGGTATGAACTGTCTCTTTCTTCTGCCTGCTTTCACAAAATGTGTAAGAGCACTTCAAGACGTTCGTTTCCTCCCTCAAGTTTGGTTGAGATGGTCTTAACATCACAAGGGCCATGTGCCCATCTAGTGCAGTTTCCTCAGCATCATTCAGAGAATAGCAGAATGCCTGAGGGTGGAAGGGACCTTTGGAGATCACCTACTCCATTTCCCTGTGATTCACCCAGAGCACGTTGCACTGGATCACATAGACAGGTAGGTTAAAACCAAGCTACAAATAAGGCAGTGTTCTCGGTAATACATTATTCAAACTCCATTGGAGTGATGTAAATGTCCATGTTTTAAGCTCTGCTTCTTCCTCCACAACATAAAACACAACACAAATAACACTTCCTTCCTCTCCCTTAAATGAAATAATTCCCTTCAATGTTCAGCAAGATGAAAAAGTGTTTTCTAAGTCTCCTTATTTTCCTTAGGATTAGGCTCAACCTGGTCTCATTGGTTGATGTCACGTAGGCTTTTGTGCCTGATCTGTCTAATGGTCCAAATGCACAGTGGAAGTTTATTTACTGGTCTTACTCTCTTGCTCAGCTTGCAGAGATTGAAGAGCTTTGCTTAGGAAATCACTGTATGAGTCACAGAGGATATGGGCCTAGAGCATATGAGCCTTTTGTAGGCCCCAGCGCTTCCTTCTCTTCCAGAGAAGAAGCTCCTTAGACAAAATGTAGCAATCTTAAAATGGGCAGAATTAATCTTAGATATTATCCTTGGAGCAAGGATAATTACTCTCTGGCTTGAGTAAGATCTTTACAGCCATGCAGTTCCCTGCTCTCACCAAAGGAATGAAGCACAGGAGATGGTGATACACCGTGCACATATATGTGCACACTACGTTATAGAAGAAGCAGCAAATTACTATTTTGAGTTTCCTTGAAACTCTCAAAAGAAAAACATAAATCACAGTAGTCCAGTGATTTCTCTAATTCAGACCAGGTGCCAGATACGCTGTTTTATGGCTAGCTATACAGGAACAGAAAAAAATGACTTAAAATCACCTTTCATCCTTGTTCCTGCTGATTCTGGGGCCCTTTAAGTCTAACATTCTCAACAGTAAGGAAATTGGTTTCAACTGAGCCCAATCACATTTGTCTGTCTAGGTGGTGAGAACAAATACCAGCTGTAGATCATCTCTCATGTCAGAAGTAGATTTTAACCCCATCCTGGTCAACACAGGAGTGCAAAGGAGTTCCTTTTCAATTACATTTTTATAAGTATAGAAAGAAAGAGAGGTCAAGTTTAAATGACACCTGAGATCTGGGCTTGTGGCTGCAAACTAGTTTACCATTAATTAAATCTGGAGTCAGATTATCACATCAATCTAGGAAAAGCATAAGATCAGAACAATGGGATTCTCTTCTTATACAGAATCTGAAGTTGATAATAACTTAAAAGCTGAACCTTTAATATAGATTTATGCCACTCATTAGACTTAATAAAATATCTTGAAAAAATGTTTTACTTAGGTATAGATCCTCTTTGTCCATGAAATATAGATAACTACTGAATTGTAGCAATTTCGGATCATGATAAGTTTTGCTGAGTATTCAGCTCCTAATTGTGGGCAAGAAGAAAAGGACACCTGCTGAAATACTGAATTATTAATGGAAATGCAACAAAGACCTGCCTCTGATCAGATGGACAGTGCCAGCATGCTGCATTAATAGCGAACACAGTCTTCCATATTTTATGAGAGATTTATCTAATGATGATTACATTATTAAGCATATTAATTTGGGTGAATGATAACCGATACAGAAGGAAAGTAGCAATATAATAACTTATATTATAAACCTATGAGTTCTGTAATGCTGGCATAGGTCTTAATTATCCACAAAAGTACTGCACTGTGTCCACAGAATCCAATCTGTAATACTACTATAAGTCAGGTATGAAATCAGGATTGGACACTGACTTTCAGTTATGAGCCCATAGCTGCAAATTCAAGATAAAATTCTTCTCCTGAGTTTGTCTAATTGCATGTTGAATCCATGTAAGATTTTTTTTTTGATGCTATAAAATCTCAAAAAGATTACGGGTGGAAAAAAAACCCCAAATCCACATTGTAAATATTGCAGAACAAGTGTATTTTTTAAGTATTAGCTCTGAAAATCCTCAAGCCAACGTGGAACCATAATCTATGGAAATACCACTACTGCTGACCTTATTATGTTCCTCCTCAGCCCTATGTTGTGGGTCACTATAAAAGACAGGAGCCTCACGTGCTGGGTGTGCTAAATCTAGATACTTCAAGACTTGCTCCAGTGCTTGACATGTTCTACTGTCTGACTGTCTAACAGTTCTGGTCAGGCAAAGTTGGTTTCTATTCATC
>JAUBOD010000865.1:1938526-1953621 GCA_032353885.1 Nothura maculosa
GGAAAGCTGCACTGAGAATTCATCTCTACCTGGACCTCTGTTTTCCATGGGAGTCCTATTTGGGCTGAAAAGCTCCATGGCAAGAGGAAATGTGGGGCTGTGAGTGCAGCCCCCATCACAGGGTACCATATCCCTGTGCACCAAACCACTGGAGCCAAAATGGTGCCACCACCTCCCAATGGTGAGCACAGCAGCTGTGGGGCAAGGAGCTCTGTCATCATCTGCTTCTTTGTGGGCATTGATGCCTCTGGCAGGAGACATACAGTGTTTTTAACAGCCTTCCCTTATCTTTCTGTGGTGAGGCTATCAAGAAGCAACAGAGAACTTTCTCGCTGCGAAATCAGTAAATTTGTTGTAACGGACACAAGTGCAGTAGGGTTTTGTTTATCTTAATTGAGGGACAAATGATACTGTTGGAGCTACAAACACAGACAAAAGGAAAACTGGAGAAGGGCGTGATAGGAATAATCTTATGGGAACATGCTTTTAAACCTGCCCTTCATCAAAGTGACCTAAAGGCACAAGCAATTTACACTGTCCTCTGCCTACCCCACTGTCTTCTTGTCTATTGGTAAAAATGGGCCTGCACTTTGCAATCCTTAATTGACCCCTACTAATCCTCTTAGAGAAGACCTTTTTATTATTATTATTTTTTAAGAAATTAGATTCTGAGGGAATAAACTGTAATCGAGTACTCACTTCTCGGACTTAGGAATTCCCAGTCTGTGATTTGACTGCCAAAATGCTGGGCAAGCAATGGATGTGCAAATTTTAGGTGCCAAAAATTGGATTGGAACTTTCAGTAATGGCAAAGGAAGACAGACAAACCAGAGCTCACAAAAATATTATGGCCATTAAAATGCATTGGCACTATGTAAGTGCTATATATATTATTCTAATGGGAAACACTGGACAGTCTATTCTACTTATTCTTTGTGTGAATAATAGTTGCATTCGTCCTGTCTGACTGATACCAGATAATGACTAGTGTGAATGATTTTCACTACTTACATATAAATATTGTATTTATTTCTCCCAGCGTAATGCTTTCTCCCATGCTCAGTTCTTTATGCTCCTCTTTAGCTGTTTGGCTTTTGGCAAAGGGCTGTGCAGGTTGCCAGACAAGTCTGAGTGAACTGATGCGGTAATTTGCTGCCCATTTGAAATGCTGGCTATCTTCCAGCTAGTAATCTGACCGCCTCACTTAGCCTCATGTAAGAACAATAAATTAGCAAAGAGTGCACGGGCAACATATTCTGAACCTTTATATGTGTGCATATTTAAGGATATCTGTGAAAAGATATTAGGATATTGCAAGAGTGCAGGATGCACTACTGTGTCTATTTATATAAAAATAGTCTAAGCTGCAAAGCAGGAGAGGAGCAAACCTTTTTAGTGCCCACCTTTTAGAGCATGAGTGGTAACGATAGATTTTAATTAGCAACATCATCGTGGTTTGTGATATCATTCTCTTCAGCAATTTATTGTATCAATGTAGTTCATGATAGCAAAGTGGCTATGAAAAATGAGGACCAAAGGTTAATTCTTGGCTGCCTTTCAACTGATGGCAGAACTCCCAATGACTTCAAATGGTGAAGATCTCACCTCAGTTTTTAGCTAGTGTAAGTTGACATACTTCCATATACACCAATGAAGCCCAGATAATTTATTGCAAGTGAGAATCTGGCCCTGAAGCTATTAAGGGGTATGATTTATAAAACTGTAATTATGGGACTATAATTCCATCAAGGCTTTCTGGCGATATCACACACCAGAGTTAAGTGAATTGTGCAAATAAATGTAATGGTCTTGCAGTGCAGTGGAAATCTCTTTCCCTCTCTCTAGGTAAGATTCTTAGCAAAAAGATTAAAATATATTTTACCCACTCACGGCAATAACTAGAGAAGAAATATTGGCTGCAGTCCTCAGACTCCCAAGGCAGTGAATCAAAACATGTATTTTGTAGCAACCACTCTGGAACTGCAGATGGTCCCCTGCACTGCTGTGATGACACAAGGTAAAAGATCTCCTCTTCAGTCTGATCTTTGCATTACAGCTATCACTATCCACCAGCTTTGATAACAGGTTCAAATATAAAAGCTGGATATATCCAGATAGCACATAGGATCATAGAATCACAGGATGGTTGAGGTTATAAGGGACCTCTAGAGCTCATCTAGTCCAACCCCCCTAGAGCATGTGGCACAGGGTGAATAGATGCTTGTGCTTGTCTAGCCTAGCGATGTAAAGCAATATCTGGGCATGAAGACGTACCTGCATAACCGAAGGGGATGAAGCCCCACAGAGGGCAGGAGACAGCGGAGGCATTTGGAGCATACATTACATGCATTGGGATTTCTATTTCTTTTCTCTACCTTTTTTCAATCCTTGTTATCCATTCTCTTTATAAATCTTTATCTGGATGATTAGTCTCTCAATTAGACAAAAGCACATCCAAATAGTCAGTCCTCATGTTCTTACAGACATCAGCTGGGCCCATCAAGATGGATGTGCCCCATTGTGCCTTTCCCCATGTGAAACTCTGCCTCAGCTGCTCTCTCGGCTGCCTTTTGGGTTTCTGAGACTGCAATTAAACTGATATGTAATTAATCTTCACTAGGGAGATGTGTCTGAATCACAACCCTGCATCTGAAAAGTCTGGGGCTTGCAGGAAACACATGGTGGATCGAGAATTCAATTTGGGACCAGATGTGATAATTCTGAAGGTACAGTTCTGATTTGACTAGGAAAGGCATAATTTTTATGAGTCAATCTTTTAAAATCAAGGCAGAAAATAAAAGAAATGAATAATAAACACATAAAAAATCAAGCCATGTGAAAGAAGAAATACTAATAATTTAAAAAACCCAAAAATACAAAAATGAAAATCCATGAGTAATACATTGTCCCTTTCTCATTCACTCAAATAAAACAAGAATTTCAAGTTAGACTCAGCTCTGAGCATGTCACATATCCCCAGGTCATTTTAATGTCAGGTCACTGGAAAGTGACTTCAATTCTCTCTTGTGCCACAGTAAACTTTACTTTGTCTATTTTTCCTTCAAGAGACCAAAAGGAAAGTAAATGACAGATTTCCTCTGCGCGGAAAAAAAAAAAGGAAGAAAAAAACAACTTTACCTCCTGAATACAACAGAATTCTTATTTATTCTATGGCATTTTATATGTAATTTCTTGTTACAATTAAAATGATGAAAAAGCTCTCAAACAATCATAGCAAAGTTGAAGTTTCCTATTAGGTTGGGAAGGACTTTTCTGCAGGGAGCTACAGTGAGTTAACTACTGTATTGGAAAGCTATGGCTCTCATAACTACTGTATATGAAAACTATGGCTCTCGACTGGCAATGAGAATGTGAGCCCTGGCTTGACAGGTTAACAGGATCACCTTAGAGCAACCTTTTTTCTTTTTCTTTTTCTTTTTCTTTTTTTTTCTTTTTCTTTTTCTTTTAATGAAACACATTCAGCCAGGTGCTGAATCAGCAAAACAGCATGTCCTCAAATCACTCACTGTTTGGAAAATCTTATTTCTGTGTCTTGTTGAAGTCATTGAAAATTAAGCCCATGCTTAAAGTTAATTACATACTTAATCAGTGCTCTACTGTATCAGGCTTAGCCCTCATCCAAAAATCAAGGCATAGCTTTTTGTTGTCTTCAATAGGCTTTAAAAAGAGAGCTATAAAAATATCTCCTTCACACATGATATATTATTCAGCCCATTGAATTTCTCTGAGGATGCAGAAAAGGTGGTGGTAATTTAAGGCTGGAGACATATGAATTAGTAAGATAGGGATCATATCTGGGAATTTACAGTGGTACTACCTACATTTATACAGCTGAAAATCTGAGTCTTGCTTTCTAATAAAACCATTAATGGTTTTATCAAAGTCTTTTTGATAGCCTATATTAAAACAACTCTAGACTGGCAATTAGCTCTTTTTTAATATGTTTGGGTGTGCATTTTAAATATATGTACATAATATACGGGAAAATTCACAGGGATGAAGGCAGAAGGTGAAAAACATCTCAGAATAACTTGAATGACACACATCAGTTCCTCTTAGGAACAAGAACCCAAGTTTTATTGAAATCTCAAATAAGGAAACACCTTCTTTATATGGAAATACTGAGAGAAGTGAGTGTGATGCTGGCTTTAGGGCATTATACAGGCCTGTCGGTGGATTTCTCTTAACATGCATTACTGCCTTCTGCACATTGCTGTTCACTGTAACGCTGTTCTATAATGAAGCCCTTGACCAGCAGTGTGTCATCTGATTTATTAAAGCTCTGACAAGGCGTATGGATAGTGAACTGAAATGTATTTAATTTTAATTAAAGATAAAATACATAGGAGCTCTAGAAAAGCTCAGGGAGCAGACCCCAGCTCCAAATTTGTGGGACATATGGGCTAATCTGGTTTCTGCTCTTTGTGGTGCTCCCCGGCTAGCATTGTTTTGGAAGCACGCTCAGCCTGAGGGAAGGCCTGATGCAGGGCGAGAGGAAAGGCGGAGGCAGGACAAGCAGGTGGTGAGGACGGAGGCAGCTCAGGGGCCAGCCCTGCACGTCCCCTCACCGGACACTGCTGGCAGGAGTCCCTGGGAGCTCTGTCAGGGTCCCCGGAGGCCCTGGAGGAAACACCTGCCGACACCAGGCCCCATTCCGGCCTCCCGGACAAGGAGGGGAAGGCGGCCTGTGATACACAGTGCACCCAGTGCTCACCAGCCAACGGCTGCAGCCAGCGCAGCAGATACCAAAGGTTTGGGTTTTAATTAGGGTTGAGTCCTTATCGCTTTCGTTTTAGGCTATTTTTGCATCTCCGCTGACCAAAGGCAGCAGACGGGAAGTCCGTCTTCATAATAAATCATCCATCTTGCTCCCTGGGGTGGGGAGAGCAAAGAGGCATCGCATGCCACATCAGCCTAATGGTCTAAAAGCTCAATTCTCTCTGTTCTTAAAAGCAAGTCTGCTAATAAATCTCAAACTGACATTGTCTGGCCAGAGTGGGAGAGAGGGAGATGCCAGCAAGAGAGCAACGACACAATTAAAAAATAAAAAGGATGCTGTGAATAAGCGCTGATTTGGCAACGCAGCCCGAAAATTCCTACCCTAATGTATGCGAAACGCTCCGAATGAGCCAAGGAAACGGCTCAAGGAAAGTCATCCACTCAGCCCTCACAGCTGTGGCGGGACCTGCTTCCCCTCTGCCCCTGTAGCGGACGTCTCTGGGTCTCAGCAAATGTAACTCATCACTAAGGAAGGCTCGATCCCCTGTTAAATAACAGCCATCGTTGAGAAATAGGGCAGGGAGGGCCTGTGAGGAGCTGCCTGCTCTGCCTCCGTCACCTCCGCTTAGGATCAGCGGTGGCCTCCAACGGGGATGCGTCCGGGAGGCGATGCCCCCTCGGACCGGCGGACACCTCTGCGTTCAGCAGCTTGGTTAACCCCACAGGCTTCTCTCTGCTTTGTGATAAACATATTTTTAATCCTCGAAAGCGCGTGATAATCAGCGATGGCTGCAGGCCAAGTGCCTGCCTGGCATAGACTGGCGCAGTGCTCAGGAAGGCCGGCTGTGCTTCTTACATCTGCAACAGCTCTCAGATGGAGCTTCATTCCTGCTTTTTTTCCCCCTTTGTATCTACAGGAATAACTTAATCCAGGGTGGTAGTGGAGGAAGAAGGCGCTGGGTGTTCAATGGGGCAGCAGATGCAGCGCACTAGCCAGGGGTAGGCTTCAGATTGAGGCAGCGCCATCAAGGAGAACCCTCCTTTTCCCAGGCTGCCTTGTTATAGTGGTAAAAAATAAACTTCTCTATTAAGGAGATAGAGGTTAAACACACTCTTACACACACACATCAAAGAGAAATGTTAAAAGTACTTAATATTTTCACACTGATGGAGTTAGATCCCTGATTTCACAGCACTGCAAAGGGCTGGAAGGGAGCGGATGGGTGCAAGGCACAGGCTGTCCCCGTCTGCTTTGGAAAGTACCGCACTCTCTGTTGCTTCTTGCTACCACAGAGAAATAACAAAAAGCTGAAGGGATAAGACAAATATGCTCCTTCAAGAGTTTCTAATAAAATTATAATGTTGAGTGAGCCTGCCAGTACATTCTGTGTCCAGATGCACTGCAGCAGAAGAATTTAGCATGTTTTGAAAATGCCAGTTGGCTGTTGCAGAGATGCATTTGATCCCACTGGCAGCAGGGGAGGTGCCAGAGATTAAGATGTCAGAGGAGACGCCATTCTACCCGGGCAATGATGATTTTACTGAGGAAGACAATGCAAAAAATATTACTATTTCTTGTGAGGAAGATTCCTTCTTATTTTTTTTTCTTTTAGTTTAGGAGTATCTTTATGGTGATCACAACCAGGATATGGGACGTATTTACGTCCTCAGTATCTGCCTGACTTGATCCTGCAAGCACTGGGATTCACACAAGTGGTGGATCCCGAGATGTCCCCAGCTCAGGACAAACTGTGGAACCCAAAGTGTCCCCAGCTAAGGACTGTGGGGCTGTGGACTGCCTGCAAACTCTGGTAAGAGTCTTGGGATGATCCAGCTGCTGTTTCCTTCAGACTCCATTTCTCCTTGTGAATCACACTGACACATTTGCTAGAACTCAAGTTAAAGTTCAAATCCTGTGCACGATCTGTCCAGGCTTCATAGACCTTTTTGCAATCCCTGTCCCAGGTCAGCAGTTTTAAGTATGTGTCTAAATCCCTACCTATTGGGGCCAGCATAACCACATGCTTAACCTGCAGCATGTGATAAGAAGCCACATTTCAGCTGGAGTTAAGCATATGCTTAAGCTCTGTTCTCTTCTAAATGGGATATTTTCTTGAACTGCAGCCTACATTTTTAGCATGATCCATCTTTGCTCCTCCACATACCTTTGCTGCAAATTAATGTGCAATACACACAGGGCTCAGTAAGTGCACAGCTCTGTGGCTTTTACACAAAAAGCCCAATTGATACATCACATACTTAACCTCTCGAACAAAGGAGTTAACGTTGCAGGATCAATTTACATGCAGGGGCCAAAGCTTTTGGATGGAAACTAGCTGTCATGTGGCGTGCAGTCGAAAGAGCAAACAGCTTATTCATTATGATAGCACTGGATTCAGAAACAAAACACAGACGGCAGAAAGAGCCTGCCCAGATTTCCAAACATATCTGCTGTCCCCATACTAAAGCATGTTTATTTAAACCCTCTCTCCGTACATGCACTCAGTCACTAGGCTTAACTCTCAATTTCCTCACATCAGGTGGCTTGAACTGGACCCCACCACACACACCGTGCTGTCCATGGCATCTAGGCAGCTCCTGCAAAAGGGAGCAGGACTCCTGTGTCGGCAACACGGCCCTGATGCTAAGGCTACAAGGGAAATCAAACACTGGGAGCATTGGGCAGCGTGACATGTTTGTGCAGGAGCAGACGCTGCTCATTAGGCCCACAAACTCCTGAGCTTTGAACATGAATCTCTAAATGACAGCCACATGTTCTTCATATGGTTTACTCACTTTCCCTACTCAATCGTTTGCTTTTATTTTTAATTTTTATTTCTTTTATTAAACCTTCACAAATTGGGCAACCAGATGTGCGCATTTAACTTCCAGTATAATGGATGTGTAGGCTATTAAGATGATGACTTAAGTCTGTTAGTGCTTGGCCATGCTAACTTAACCTCTGTCGGCAAATGCATGGTCACAGAAAGGATCTCACTAATCCCTTATTGCTGTGTATCACTCTGTAAGGCTGCTGCAGACAAATCCCTCAGGACTTGATCCAAACTTACTGAAATTGGTGGGAGTTCTTCCATCAATTTATAGGGCTTGACACCAGGGTTTTAAGGAAAAAAAGAAAGCATTATAAGAATGAAGTGCTTTAGATGGAGGTTATTTGTAATATAACATGACATCTTCAGTTGCCTCCAAATTTAATTCAGCAGAAGACCTACATTTTACTTCATATCCACCTACAGTAATGTAGGTGGAACTAAAGGGAACTGAAAAAAAAGGAATAAATTGACTTTCAAAGCTTACTTTCCTCATTTTAAAAAATATGTATTTAGCTAGATTTCTATCTATTCTCTTTATCTTGTACCTTGTTACTCTTGGTACTGCTGCTCTGTTTTATGGACTATTGTTGTTCTGCAGGGGTGTGTTGAACCAAGCATGGATAGGAAGCCGTGTGTTTGTGGCTGTGCCAAGGTGCCCTCAGCAGGCGCAGCCCCAGGCAGACTGCAGGAAATAGGGTGTCACACATGGGTGAAACACACACAGTCCTGCAGGACAGCGAGGAAAATAGGGAAGATGTTTAAAATCAAACCCAGCCATCTGGGCTCACCGTCTGTCCAGTGGAAATGGGCCGCGACTGGGATACCATGCACATTCTTCAGGCTCTGGGGGATCTTCGGGGGGAATTCATGTCCTGGTGGGAATTCCTGATTTAGACTCAGCTCAGCACAGTCCACAGCACTGAGAAAATTCAGCTTTGGATGTGACTCCCCAGCCAGGCCTTTCAGCTAAGTCTAGGCTAGTGAACTAAACAAGGCCAGGGCTGGGGCCAAGATTGCACCATTCAGTCCTCATTAGTATGTGCCCATGGAGAGGATTGGCAGGTCCACAGCAGGGCTTAGCATGCAATGAGACCCAATACCATCCTCAGCAGACTATGAGGATGATGGCTGTTCTGTGTTGAGGTGGGGCGGAGGGTTTAGCTCAATAGACAGGAGCTGCCTTATTTCACTTGCCACTGAGAACACACAAGTGTCCTGGCTTGTTGATGGATCAGTAAGGGCTTTGCTCTTGCCTTGAAGCATCAATTTTTACACCTGGGCTGGGTGACAGTACAAATTCATATGACCTGATAGGGAGGTATTCATCTCCATACCAAGAGTCGCTTTGAGTAAGAAGAGGCTCCCCTGGCCAGGAGAGAGGCACTGATCTCTTTGGCCATGCCACATCCTGCTCTCCATCACTACTACGTACCTGCAGAATCTCAGCTCTGAAGCTACTCTTGCTCATTACACAGTACGTCGCTCACTCAGGTGATTTTCCAGGTAGCTCAGAGCCAGGCCAGGAAGCAGACTTTCTGCTTAGGCATTTAAAGCATTATGTGTTAGGGACGGATTAGTTGGCTGGGTTCTGTTTCCGATAAAAGTACTTGGGATCATCACTAACAGATGGGAACCAACTCTAGATTCATCTAGGCATTCTCTCTGAATGCCAGCTGAATCCCTCTCCATAGTGTGTTCTATTTTGGGATTTTCTTCCTACAGAAAAAGAACAGGAATATCTACAGTGACATTGGCACCAAATAGGGACCTAAGGGTGCTCATATATGTCAAGTTCTTGAAAGCATCCATGCTGAGCACCATGTGCAGAGTGCCTCTCTCCTTACAAGTGTGCCTCAAGAAAGGAGTTAGCCACTCCTTCCTGAAAGTCATGAGGATATAGGCACCTAAACCACGTACATGTTTGAAAATCTCAGGCATGGTACTTCAGCACCACTTGTCACAGCATGAGAAGTGGGGAAGGGTCAAGCCTCCTGGCCCTGGGAAATCCTGCAGAAATGATCAAAATCATCACTACAGATGTAGCTGTGCTGTATCAGAGAGCCCAGACAGTCTGCAGAGAGGCAATGAGCTCTTAGCACTATGCATGGCCTTGTTCAACGCTTTGAAATGTTGCAGAACGCAGTCAGGAAGTGAATGAGGAAACTGCTTATCAGAGCAAATCTTTAGTGGCCAGGAAGGGATTGGAGAAGTGTTTTGGGCCTTGTGCAGGTGAAGATTTGCTGCAGAGATCTCATGTGGTTAATGTTTGTGCTTGCGGGTGTGAGCTGAAGGTCACACACCACCAGCAGATCTTTGCATGCTCTGTGCATGCAGCAACTAGGTGCAACACAGTCCCCTAGCTTTAAAAGTAGCTTTGCCTCCTTTTTGAGCTCAGAGTCCCAGGCCTTCTTCCTCTTGGCAGATGTAGCTTTCCAATTCAGTATTTTTGAAGCCAGCAGGTACCAATTCAGATACTGCCCTTCTTCCTTGTTCTCTATCCCCTGCCCTGTTCTGCTGGAAATATCTTTATTTGGCAACATGGACTGCATGTCAGTGTAGGGAAATAAATGGAGCCAGAGTTGGACACTCTAGTTTCTGAGTTGCTTGTCTATATATTCAGAAATCATCAATATTTTCTGAGATCAATATGTCTTTAATGGCTAGGAAGGGAAAGAAATGAACTCCAGTGATTAAGTGCTAAACATACAATTACTATTTTATATAGGCATGGCTGACATTGATATATATATATATATGTCTTACTGCCTGCAAAAAAGGCCTCCAAAACTGTTATTTGCTTTAATATTTTATCCTTTTCCAAACTAGACATTTGTTCAGCTTGTTTACTCATGCCACAAGGCTGCAAACCGTGTAGCTAGCAATAAATGAGTGAATGCATTTATCTTTGGAAACTTAGGCTAAGCTAGAGAGCTGATAACTTGTTTTTCTAAGAGAATAACACATGTGAGATTTGCTCAGATAAATCCCATTAGCAGTAATGAGATTGCCTATGTTAATTGCCCACTTAATAAATTCCAATAAGAACAGTTAGGATTTTACACTATACAGCAGGTTTCTAGCATGAAACAACAGATCATCATATCAGTGCTGGGAAGCAGAAGGACATTTCACCCCTCTAACAGAGGTGAATACAGGAGGTGGGTTCTGCTCATTGGGTGCAAATGGCTCATGCAACTAATGCTAATCTGTGTAGGCCGGCAGATGGGTCACAACCAGCTGCAACTGCATTTCACTCCTAGTACTTGCAGGTACCATCCCTTTGAGGGGGAGCAAAAGGACGAGTCCTTTCCCCATTCCCACCTCACATGGCAAGACCACCCGAGTCATGAGTCACCGGACCATGAAAGTAACTGCTTGTAGATCAAGACAGGAGATGGAGAGTTACATGCTGAATACCACCAGCCTTTGCTGCTCTCCTTTTTTTGCCTTGTTGTGTGTTTTGTGTTCATTCAGGGCAATAGGCACACACAACACGTGACAGTTCCCAAGCCAAGTGTGTGGCATATTAATGCCCTGCGCCCATAGTACTCTTGCTGCGCAGAGCAGTGGAAGAATTTCAGCAATTTGGTATGCTGCTGCTGCTCCGGCACATTTCTCCTGCATTCACAATAGCAGCTTCTAGGCCCCTTTTCCCTGTCTTTTCCGGCTCAGCTTCCTTGTTTACTTCTCTGGTCCTGTCCCGTTCAACAGGGGACCGCATATGCACAAAGCAAAAGGAGTTCAATACAAAAAAAATAATGAAGCTTACATAGCAAACGCCTTATGCAATTTTCTCTGCTTAAGCTGCTTAGACATTGTGGGAACAACCCGTTCCGATAACTTTTTTTGGAATAAAGCCTCATAATTGAGAGCTAGTACAGTAAGCAGGTTGCACACACAGACCCTGTGTTATCTCCAAACTGATTATCTTGCTGGACGATGGTTGAACTGAACCCATTAGAACTGATGTGTAATTAGAGACACACATCTCTCCTTCTCTGCCATTTCTGTAGCTTACAGCAGCTAATTTTAATTTTAATTTCCCCAAAGTCACCATTCTCACAAACACAACCTGGGTGCCCGCTCCAAGATAAATCTTTTTATATCTTCAGCCTGAGTAAAACGAAGTTACTATTTTAAAATCTGTAAGGGTAAGTGGATCCAATACTCACGTGGACATGCTCCTTTTCTGCTGGGAAGCTCTTAGACACAGAAACGTTAACAGGATTTACAAAATCCATCTGTTTGCAAAACCAGCGTCTCCAAGTGTATTCAGCGCATTCAGATGGGGAAGTCACAGCAGGTGCACAAACTGTAGCTGACTCACGCAGCATACAGATAGACTAGGACTGCTCCCCGTTTCCTCTCCCTGACAAAGAGCACATTTTTACCCCTCAGACTCTTCTGAAGAGTTGCTTCGGATTTGCCGAGTCAGATAATTCACTGCTCAGAATGCTTGAATCACCGGATTCAGCAGGGAAATTTCGAAAGTAGGAGCACAGCGGCAAGAGGTGCACCATTTCTGCAGGCATTTCCAGAGCCCCGTATGGCTGAGGACCTCTAAGCTCCTTACAAATATTAATGAATTAAAGCTACAGCATTCCAGAGTGCTGGGTAATTTTATTATCCTTTCAGCTAAGAGGAAAACAGAGACACAGAGAAAGTGGCTGTTCTGTGGTTTGTCTGCTTAGCTGCTGTGGGAAGAGGCTTTGGGATTTCAGCATGCACCGCGCAGCAGCAGCACTAGAAGCAAAGCCGTCAGCATTTCGGGCAGAGGGAAGGTGTCTAGTGAGTGGTTTTCCTCGTGGGAATAATTGCAATGTGTTCTGCTTTTCTAATGCTAACAGAGGTCTTCTCTCCGGCCTTGTTGGGATTTCTGAAAGATTGCTGTTAGGGAGCAATCCTTCCAATCCTTCTAGTCAAAGAGGAGGAGGCAGAGGACGCTTCCTTCCTCCCATTCCGGGCAGCTGGCATTTATTGGTAGCTTGGGTAGGGCATAGAAAGGGTCCTTTGTCACATGTCTAGCCCCCCAGAATTGACTAGGGAATTCATCTTTGCAAATCTAATTGCGGAAAGTGTGGGGCTGCCAAAGGGATTTCATTTCATTGTTTTTTTTCTGAACAGGCTTTTCTTCCTCTCCGATGCCTTTCAGCTGATGCTTCTTTCATGCAGCTTGTTTTTGTGTCACATTTTAAACAGGTCCCCCATGCTGTCACTTCAAGGAATAAAATGAAGAAGCAAAACCTTAAAGTGACAAAAAAAATTAAGAAGTTACAAAATCAGACCAGATCGAAGTGATCTGACCACATATCTCAATTCCCCTCAGTTCATTGATGATTTTGATTTTTATGAAAAAGTGATGTCAGAGAATCATCAAACCTGGGCCTCATCAGAAACAGGGTCAGTGATCTCATGGACCTGCTGTAATTCAGATTATTGCCAGCATGTAGGAATGTGAATTGTCCAACCTCATGTTAGACATCAGCACCCAACCTTGTGGCATAGCTTCCCTGCGTAGTCAGTCAGGAGACAGGAACCCTCCTAGCATGCCTATATCAGCTTTGTGTTTAGGACATAGTGAATTTTTGGCTTCAAGTGTAAATGTCTCTCTCCTTTATGAGAAGAGTCTCAATGATGAGCTCAGATGTACTTGCTTTAGTTGCCTTCATCTCTTTGCATGAGCCCAACCTTAATTTCCAAAGAAATGCCAGATTAACCTTGGGCAAATTTTTATCTCCTATCCACAATATTACTGGCAAGATGTGGCTTTTCATTACCACTACTCACATTTTGTTTGCAAGCGCTGCGCTAGACTCTGTAGAGGGATTGAGGTTAGCTTTAACTTTGCTATTTGGGCTATTGGCAGGTTATAAGTCGCAGAGATGTGATGCTCAGAAGCTCATTTACTCGCTCTCCTAGATGCTTTTTGTAGGTGTCTAAAAGGTTTGTTTTGTGAATGTGGCCTGACAGCTATTGTATTAAAGGCAATTTCCTGTACGTTGAGAGATTTGCTACCTCATGCAAACACTAACTCACATCACACCGTGCTGTTGTCCATATTTCTAAGGCATCTTCACAGTAATCTCATGTGACAGTATTGTAATGAAGATTTGTAGAGGTGTCTGTAGCAAGCACAATCTTTTTTACAGCTTCCCTGCTTACTAGTTTTATTCCTGCGCTTCTGCACTTCCCTCTTTACTTCTTATTCTGGGGAAGGATTCTGTAAAAAGGTGAGTCATGTGCCATGTGCTTGAAGAACGATCATGCTTACAGGCTCATTCTTCCTGTCAGGAGTTCTGCAGTCAAGAAGGAGTTTTTGACTGGAAATGTTTGATCAGCTGCAGAGGTGGGTCAGTAAGTCACAGATGGAGGGGCTATTGAAGAAACAGTGGATCCCTGAATTTTCACCCGCAAATGGCTTGGGAAAAGCAGACCGCTTTGGTAGGTGCAGTGGCCTAGCATGAAGGGTCTCCTGCTTACTGATAGCCAAGTGTTTGTTCCTTCTGCTTTTAATGGTCATGATTCAGCACCTGGGACCCTCCAGCCCATATTCCCTGGGGAATTTGTGCAGGCAAGCCTGTATTCTTGACATCAATGCTCCTGTGGGAACTCCTATACTCCTGCTCTCCACATCGGAGTGAGAGTTTCCTTTGGCCTTCTCAGGCCTCCTTGGAGAGGAAACAGGTGTATGGAGGGAGAGGAAATCTGCAGATTCCTCAATCTGGGCCAGCAGTGCTCCACTACCACAGGGCTTAGTGCCACATGCCTCAGTTTTCTTGTGGGCCACAATCAGGTAAAGCAGCTGATAGAAACACTTCCAGGACCCACAGCATGGAGTTCTCCTGCTCTTGCAGCCAAGGAGGCCACAGCCTGTTTCCCACCACTGCTCTATGGTGGCATAGGGTGAAGCCATGTCCTGAAAGGCCTCATGTCAGACACCTCCCACAGAGGAAGCAGCCCTGCAGGGCCTGGTCCCCAGCTGACGTGTCACTGCTTGTTTTGAAGAAGCTGCTTTTCCTCTTGATGCTGCTCTGTGGTGCTTTACAAGTGTCACTTACTTTTTTGGATTAAACAGGTGACTTGAAACCAAAACACAGAACTACCGAAAGCTTCCTTCATTTTCTATTACTCTCTACTTTATGCTTGATTTAGACTAGCTCCTTCCAGAGACTTCTCATCACTGTGCACAGTAGCTGATTTTCCTGGGATGGGGAAAGGAGAGAGGGAGATTTAAAGTCTGCAGACCCACGTCCCTGTCCAGTAGCATGTGCTGGTGTGGTTCCTAAACAGAAATAGGCAAACATCTGTCTGACCTCTCTGTGGTGCCTGGAAGTATCCCAGACACGTAGGAGCTACAAAGCATCTAAGGCCTTGACAGCATCAGAAAGAAACTTGACCTAAATTTGCCATCAAAATACCTGCATTATGTCTCTTATGAAGTAGCAGATCACAGACTGAGAAAAATCTTAACACTGAGGACTGTTTTTTTTTTCTTCACAGATTTAAATACAAAAAAAGCAT